>BFEA01000212.1:1933565-1956605 GCA_003427395.1 Chara braunii
CATCGCCATATATCTATCTCTCTCTCTCTATATATATATTAGGCGATCGAGATGAGCGAGGCTCTATGAAGCCTGCCTCATCGCCATATATCTATTTATATATAAGTATACTAGGTGATCGAGAGAAGCGAGGTTCTATGAAGTCTGTCTCATCGCCATATATCTATTTATATATAAGTATATTAGGCGATCGAGAGAAGCGAAGCTCTAAGAAGCCTGCCTCATCGCCACATCTATATAAATATTAGACGATCGAGAGAAGCGAGGTTCTAAAGAGTCTGCCTCATCGAAATAATAACTTATTCTCTCCATGCCAGATACCGACAAAGTTTGAATGTATCTTGATCAATCCACTGCCAGATGCCTGTTTCCATATAACTAATTGAACCGATTGCTAACTTGCTGATTTCAGTGAGGAAGGATAAGTGAGATCTTGACTCAGAAAGACTTATCAACCTTGAGATTCTGAATTGATCTCTATCATATGATTTCCTTTCTGAATTGAATGAATGGTATTGCTTTAGGTCATTATGGACATGGGGCTCATAATTAACTTTTAAGAGGGAAGAAACATGGTGGAACCGTTGGGACAAAAAGACTGGGAATGAATTTTGTTCATTACTTAGACCAATCAAGCGAGCGAATTGATAGAGAGGGTAGGAGTTAGGCAGTAGGTCGACGGTGAGCACCAAACATTGGGTCCCAAGGCTAGAAGGGGTCTTCTAGATCCTAACGTCGAAGAAAAGACATTAACATTCTTTTGACTGTGTTGTGTCTACGGGGTTCAGCGCTCTTGGAGGAACTACGGAAGAAATCCGTAAGGGAACTATAAATTTTGTTATCATTGGATAACAGGTCGGTAGAACTCCGACTCAACTTCCACCATGGTTTGATACCCACACCTAAAACAAGACCTAAGAAAGGAACAAATGAATCTTCCCTTGTATCTATGCCTAAAATTGTCAAAATCACACTCGGAGATCTTTGAAAATGTGAAAGGCTGGGGTAAAAGGGGTCAGGATTAGGAAGGAATGTTGTCTTCAAGGTTTTGGGGTGTAAAAGACTTGCTTTGAATAGAATTAAGGTTGACTCTTGTAGCGCATTTTGTGTCTGCGTCTGTATGCTTGTATGTGGTTTCCTGCATCTGTACAGGTGTTGGACATCTGTGCTATCTTCTAAACCTTGAGATCATCTGGGATATTCAGACAAGGGCACCGCAATCGTGAAAGTGAGGTTCACCGCTCATTCAGCTCCCTTGATTTATATATATATATCTGTGAGTAAGATCGTAGGTTGGTCGGTGCCTAGGAAATCATTTATCTGGGACTTCTTTAAAAAAATGGGAGATTACTAAGGGGCTTGACTCTGGCATTTTCATAAGGTCAACCAAGAAAACATAGAGTCATGGTTAGCTAAGCGTGGAAGAATGTCCGAAAAAGTCGACCTGATTAGGTAGTAGGTCCGGGGAATTAACACCTCGGGGCACGACATACGGGTCAGTCTTAAGGCGTTCTACCGCGAGTATGCCTATGTTACGGCGATCGAGAAAATGCCCTCAGCTGGCCTACCTCTGCGACTGCATGTAAAAGCCTTCGCACGTGGGACAGTAGCTCAACAGGGATACGCCCACCTAAGGGATGGTGACAGCTCCCGCAGGTGGAGGTATGTTGTACCTCGCGGGACCCTAACCTATCGTAGGGAGTCGCGAGAGGTATAGCACGCGCGCACGGTCAAAGTTGGTATTGCGTAAAGTGACAAAGAGACTCCTGCGTGACACGACCGTGACGTCCGACACAAAAACTACTTTGCGTCTGGGTGTGGGACCGACACGCGCGACAGGTGGCGCTATTGCCGGGGATCTCGCTTCTAGCCGAGGTCCTTAGTGAACGAACTCGGGTAAGGCAAGATCCTGGTAGAACGACAATCATTAAAAATTGGAAATTGGCTAAGATTTTAAGCAGAATACGGTAACTTGGGTAGCTGGTGACGAGTAGTTGTTCCAAACAAATCAGTGTGTAAGATAGAGACTAAATAATACATAAGTACAATTGCCCTACTTATAATTAAAGTTAACAGATATGGCACCTAAAGGCCGTGGGACCGGTACTGGTAGAGGAAGAGGCGGCAGACAGGGAAAGGCGCCTGAAAGGCCTATGGACTTGACCAGAGAAAGTGAGGAGTGGAGAGAAGATGATGAAGGACTAGAAGAGAAGGACGAAGGATTGAGGCCAAGAAGGTATCGGGAGGAGAGGCGCATGCATACCCCACACCCTGAGGAAATGGCTTATTATTCATATAGGTACGCAAAGCGTTACGGAGAATCTCCACCATGCTTCGAGCCGCCTAGTCGCCCGCATCATAGCCCTTACCCACTGTCTCAAGAGAGACAGCTGACCGTCCTTCCCCTGCCTCACCAACAAGGGCCCCACGAGATACCACGTGTACCTGATCCCCCTGTGGTTTCGCAGTCTGCGTCACCTGATAGAAAGATGTGCATATCGCTCTTAATGTTTATATTATGTCAAATAGAGATCTGTCAGTTAATATCTTACTTATTGTATAAGAAGACTATATAAGCGTCCAAAAGGGTTGGAAAAGTTCGCAAAATAAAACGAAAAACTAGTCAGATCTTGGAGTCGAAAGTCTGCTAGCTAAATAAAAAGGGTGTGGGTTGGATTGTGTTTTGTGGTAGGTCGAGTGTACCGACAAACAGAGGATGGTTTCTGCCTGATATCAAATCACGATCAGGGAACCCATGCAAATGAGGCATGGCCTTATGATGAATCTACCAAGTCGCCACGAGGAGAATGAAGAGACGGGATATTGTTGGGGGACTTCTATAGAGGAACAAGCCTTCATCTGGATTGAGTCTAGATGGGTTAAAGGCGAGAATTGTGCGGTAGAAGGGGTTACATTGTATCTCTCATCGGAAAAATTGCAAGCTATCATAATAAATTTAGTCTTAGGAATTGATCGATCTTTTTCCAGACTACTATGGATAGCAGAATCAGCGCTCGAATTTAGAAGACGAGATGCAAGTCTGAATGAATTTGAGAGTGTTATAGGAACTGTGAGGGTAAGAAGGGCTAGCGAATTTCTTTCGCCAGCAGCGTATCTAAGAGGAACCCTTCCTATGTTCATCATAAATGCGGCCTTCAGAGGGAGGTCTCGAGTAGAAAGAGTTGCGGAAGTCGCAATGGCGATACCTGAAAGAGAGTATCACGCGTCTACCCCTTTGTTGGTGTACTACTTATACCTAGAGATAGGGCAAATGATTGAAGGTAGGGATCCGCATGACATACCACCACGAGTCGACTCGTATGCACGTCAACACGATTGGGCAAATATGCATGTCTATAGGGAGGAACTGAAGTAGAGGATCCTCGATCAAATACCATAAGGGGAATGGGGTACTTAGGAAAAACTGAGGGTAGCAAAATTATTAAGAAATAAAAATAAAGTATGCCAAGGAAGATTGAGCAGTTACTAAAGAGGGAAAGGTTCTTTCTTTGATTGTTGTAACATGGGTACCGGATGGCTCCTCTAATGTGGTTCGCTGATCGGAGCTTTCTGATCAACCTGCCAAAGTCAAAGGAAGGAGGGGTCGAAATGACACTGCCAAGGAGGACAATAGATGTGGAGGAAGAAATGGACTCATGGTGTGGGATACCGCTAGGGCAAGAAACCTTCCTTTGGATAGAGACCGGATGGACTTCAAGAGACAGACGTGCAATAGTTAAGGTGACCCTTTATCTACCAGCCCTTCTCTAGAGGGCGCACGTGATCGACCTCGCGATAGGGGAAAGCCGCCCCATCTCTAAGTATGTTCTGACGACCGGAATGACCCTTGATGCGTTTTCTAGAAGGATGTACTGGGGAGAAGAAGAGGAGGTTATAAAATCGATCGAAGCAAAGTGGGCCGCCGAATTCGTGTATCCGACAAGGTACATTAAGGCCACAATTCCGAGCTTCATAATTGATGAAGCATTTTGGGGAATTGAGAATGTGGAACGAGCAGTACTCGCAGCCCAATCGGTTCCAGAGATGGACTTCGAGTTCGAGGCATCAGAAGTTGTTTATCGTCTATACTTAGAAATGAGACCAAAATTAAAGGGAAAGGATTTCTATAACATACTGTGCGTGGTAAACACGTACCTACGTATCTATCGTTTGGAAGATCTCTCGACCTACTGGCGCAATCTCTGTCGGGAGGCGTGTATCGACGAATTTATAGATAACATCCCTTCTTTATTTGGAATGATTAGAAGTTTCTAGCACGGGGATTGGGTGCATTTGGGAGAAATACTCCGTTAAAAGAAAAGGGGGTATAAGGTCACATAGAATAGAAGATATTGAGAAGGAAGGGCAAAGGAAATGTCAAAGACAGTGACAAAAGGTGGTGGATCAAATGGTCGTTTGTGTGTCTTAACAGGGTCTACAGTCTAGCAGGAACCGGGAAAGAAAAGGGGAAAAGATGAGCGATGTCAGCGTCAATGGAGGACCGCTAATCACCACGGCGGAAATCGTTAAGTTACTAGAGAAGAGAACGATAAAGAGTTCTAACCTACCAAGAATAAACATCTTCCCTTTCAAGGGGGATAGGGTGACTCATTTGTTAGAACTACTCGAGCAGATCTTCAACCAGTTGACCCCAGCCGAGAAGTTTACCCCGTTGTACGAATACGTGTGGTAGGAATGCACATTTGATGTGGAAGAGGAAGTGAGAAAGGCCAACAATGATTAGGCTGAGTTTAAAAAGGGCATGCAAAAAAAGTTTAAGCTATGAGATGGCTTGCTCACGATTGACCATCTCTACAACATGAACAGAGATGATTTCACCACGATTAAGGCATTCGCAAACACGTTCGAAAAGACAGCCGAGAGGGTCCCAGGATTGTCTGAAGAAATGCAATGCGTCATATTCCTAGGGAAATTATCTGGCTATGAGGCGATGGAGCTAACTCGAGGAGGAGCCGCAAGGAGGAAGACAACCTGGGAAACCATAAAAAAAAATATTGTAGCTGGAGACATGGATCAGGTATTTCACCACCAGATCAAGGTTGAACGAAAGAAAAGAAAGGCGGTTGGGACAATCCAAGGAACGAATAGTGTACTTGGAGGAGTGTTAAGCGATATGGCAAACAAAATAAAGGAACTTAAGGAAAGAGTGACACCAGCGAAAGTACTAATAGTGACGCAGCCATCAGGGAAAAGAAGGAAGGAAGAAGAAGATGGAGAAGAAGAGGTCGAGGAAGGAGAACTAGAAAGAACGGTCAAACTGACAAAGTATCAGAGGAAGGCTAAGAATATCGCTATCGGAGGACAAGGCTCGGGAAAAGGGCAGGTTACTCAGCAAGCAATAGTCCAGTATGGGCAAGAGACGTCGACAAGCACGGCTCAGTATGGACAATGGCCCGTCGGTCCGCCTATGGGAGCATGGCCTGGGTATTTCCCGATAGGGCCATGACCGCCACAGGGTTCGTATCCTATGTTGCCCCAAAACCAGAATCTGGGAGGGGACCAAAGCGCAGGGCAGAATCAACAAAACCAACCAGGGTCGAGTCGCCAAGGAGGCCAAAACCAGAACAGGTCCCAAGGACAAGGGCAAGGACGAGGGCGAGGTAGGATCGCTGGAAGAAATCAGGGACCAGGGGAACAAGGAGCAGGAAATAGAGGGAGTGGGTATCAAGGTGGAAATTGGGGACATCCCCAAGGGGATGCAAATCCGGTAGGGCAAGAATATCAGCAAGGGTATGGTCGTGGTTACGACCAAAGCTACGGAAAAGGGTTTGGTAAAGGAAATGGACAGTGGAACGGACAGGGTTATGGCAGAGGATGGATAGATTACAGTGAATGCACTTGCACCCATTGTGGGATCAAAGGACACACGGTAAAATGATGTCACGTCAGGAAGTTTGACGAACGCGATGGACTCATAACATCAAACATAGATGACGAGGTATTTGACAGAACAGAAAGGGTGATCGATCATGAAATTCCAAGAGGCACTAGAGAAAAGGTCGTTCGCGTAGCCGCGCTAGGTCCCAACGCCCCTGGATGTTCAGAATGTGGCAAGAAAAGGAAGGACCGGTCGTACGAGTGGAAGATGTAACCGAATTAGAAGAAAAACTGAGCAGAATGGGGATCGAAGAAAGCAAGGAAGATGTACCCCTTGTGGAAGCAGAAGAGGATGACGTTAGGATTAACGTCAGGGATACATTTGATAGGATGGAGGACCTAGTGGATAAAATGCAAAGACTACATTTGAAGCTTCAAGGGATATGTGAAGAAGCGGGAAAAGAAGGGGTTGGATGCCCGAAGGTGTTTACCATGGGACGTGGAGGATCGGGAGATGGGCCAAATGAGCCCAACCCAAGAATGTTGAGGGCCAACATGGCCGCGAAAAGCAGTGGGGGTCAAGGAAGTGTAAGAGGTATAGTTCCGTTCACTACAAGACGACCCGCGGGAGGAAATCCTCCAAAGGAGCAAGCACAGGCTTCCCAGCCAGCAGAGGAAGAACCGTCTGTCATGGTAGAAGGTGACGAAGACGAGGATGAGAAAATTAGGGAGGAAGAAGAAAGGCAGGCGGAAATCAGGGCTAAGAGAAGAAAAGGTGAAGTTAAGGAAGGAAGGTCCAAAAAGGATGAAGCGTCCAGCAAGAAGAGGAAATACCAAACTTCGATCGAAGAAGGGGTGGACCTGAAAAGTCTGGTCAATAAATTGTTAGAAGGACACAATGAACTATTAAATCAGAAAGAAATCCTCGCTTCGGCTCCTAAGCTAAGGGAGATGGTGAAGGCGAGGTTATCACGTCGAAGAGTAGCTTCGGTCCGGATGGGGGACCTGATTCCCAAAGAAGCAAACTGGAGCGTGACAGGAAGTAAAATGGACTGAAAGTTCATAGGGACTGGGTCCATTGACGTCATGATAAAGGGGAAGATGTGTCCTGGGATGGTTGATACCGGGGCTGAAATGAACATTATAAACGGAGAAACCGCGGTGAGACTAGGGTTGGAGGTGGATGAAAATGACTGCGGGTTTCTCAATGGAGCCAGCGGCAAGACCGGATACACGGGGGTCGCGTCGAATGTGGTAATAGAGATAGGGAGAGTCAAGGTACACAAGTGTTTTTACGTCATGCCCAACTTGGATCTTCTAATATTATTGGGCAGGTCATTCCTGTGCAGGTCCGAGTCGCTCGTAATGAACAAGCACGATGGCACGATGTTCGTTATCTTGTGTGACCCCGCCTGTGAAAACTTTGAGGTTATCACCTGTAGGAATACCGGCCCTCACAACTCGAAGAACAGACTCAACGCTGGATCCTACACATTCGAGGAGTCAGAGAATTGGAGGAGAGAACTGGAATGGGAAGAAGGAGAGGAAGAGTCAGATGATGAAGAAGCCAAAGGGCTTGTGTTAATTCTAACAAATATCATTGACGCAGTGAAATTGGTGTCAGCCTATAGGATGGTTGACCCCGATGTTGTCAAAGCACTAGCAGAAAGGATCCAAGATGATCCAGAAGGAGGAAGGGTCGATCTTGTCTACCGCCCACCGCCTTCCTCTCAAGTGATAATACCGCATGCGGCAAATGCACAAGCTGCAGGTCAGCATTTTTTAGAGGTGGGCTCAAGCAGGGCTCCAAAAGGAGGTACAAGACGGTAGATAAGAAAAGTCACCCTGTCCCAATTCTAGTAAGTCAGGAAGAAGGCGTATATTATGAACAAGAAAGAGAACTGATACAATGAATGAGGGAAGGCATTCAGAATGGGCCTTGTCGCATCAACGAAGAAACTGAGAAGGAATTGATAATAGGAGAACCTGGGTTTCTGACGAGGCAAGATGAGTAATTGGTGAAAGAGTTGGTACGAGAAAAACATGGGGCATATGCCTTTAACGATGATCAACGTGGGAGGTTGGATGTGGACAAGATAGAGATGATCCGCATTTATACTGTACATCATGAGCCATGGAATGCCCGAGGAGCCAAGTACCTCAATCCCGAAGATCGCAGAAGGGTGGTAGAATATCTAGATGGAAAAATCCGCACAGATGTTGCTGGGTACTCCAGTGGACCATACGCGTCTTCGTGGTTTTGTTTTATAAAACCAAATGGGATGCTCAGATGGGTACAAGACCTCCAACGGCTGAACACAGTAACCGTAAGGGATGCTGGAGGACTGCCTAATGCTGACCAACTGTCAGAAGCTTGCGCAGGAAGGTCGATTGTATCACTTATCGACCTCTACTCTGGGTATGATCAATTTCCAGTCTATCTTGCAAACCGGCCCATCACGACAATGCACACGCCTAGAGGACTGGTACATATGAATGTTGCACCCCAAAGGTGGACCAACGTTGTGGCCACGGTGCAACGAAGCATGATCAGGGTAATGCAGCCTATCAGCCCTCGAATCACCGAGCCATACATAGACGATTTTGCAGTTAAGGGTCCGATTGAGAAGGATGAGTCAGAGGTGGCTCCAGGGGTGAGAAGGTTTGTATGAGAACATGTTCAAGGATTGAGAGAAGACCTAATGTTACTAGAAGAGTACAACCTCACCGCGAGTAGAGTGAAGTCGAGGCATTGTGTAAAGGACGTAATTATTCTGGGATACATTTGCAACGAACATGGTCGACGGTCTGATAAGAAGAAGACTAATAAAATCCTGGAATGACCCACTCCTTTCAGAAATGTGGGTGAAGTTCGAAGTTTCCTTGGTACCTATGGGTTCTGGAGGAGATTCATAGAAAGATTTGCTAGCAAAACAGAGCATCTAAGGAAGCTAGTGCGGAAGGATCAGGAATGGGAATGGGGAAACCATCAGGAAGAAGTGGTGAAGGAGTTGAAGAAGGAATTCAGGGAAGGAGGCCTGGTGTTGGGGGTACCAGATTTTGACGCAACTATGGAACGACCTTTCATAGTTGAAACTGATGCTGGGCCAACCGCCCTAGGAGGCGTCTTGATTCAGACAGACGGTGAAGGGAAGGAAAGACCGCTGAGGTTTGAAAGTCGGACGCTCAACTCAACAAAAATGAATTATTCGCAGTTCAAAAAAGAAGCCTTGACAGTCCTGCATTGCCTAAGAATCTTTAGGCATTACCTCTTTGGGAGGAGGTTTGTACTCAAGATCGATCCAACGGCGCTTGTGTACTCACTCGAGAACTTCTCGCCCTCAGACCCGACCATAGCCAGATGGCTTACTTATATCTGGATGTTCGATTTCCAGTTAGAACGGATCCCTGAGAACAAGAATAGGGCGGATGGCATGAGCAGAATTGAGTGGGGGAACTAGGAAGATGCTAAGGAAGAAACATCTCCGGTGGATGGATTTTTTGAAGAAGGAGAAGACATGCGGACTCATGTGAATTGCTGGTTCATGTTCGTTGAGAGTAAGGAAATGAGGAGAGGAAATCCGATGTGGCATCCACCTCCCGAATTTATGAGAGAACCTTCTCTAATACTCACACCATTAGAGGAAGATCACTCTTGGGGCGAGAGAAATACCGAGTGGATGATGAAAATAGCTTTGGCTGAAAATTATAGGATGATGGATGAGCCGCGAACGATCGAAGCAGGAGTCAAATAGGCAGACGAGCAGGTAGCCATGATGGGAAGAATGTATTACCTGACAAATTCGTTGTTACAAGTCCAAGTGAATGATGAGAGAGGAATGGTGAAGGCTAGTAATTGGGGATGATTACGAATTTGATGAAGAGAAGGAAAGAGAATTCGAGCAGGAGGAGATCTCAGAGGAATTCAGGAAGGAAGAGTATGATGGGTTTTACTTGGAAATGTGGTTGCTCATCTCAGGAGATAAAAGAGAGAGAGAAGTGGGTGAAAGGCACTCCGGATGAGAGATCACTATGTGGTAAGAGGTGACCATTTGTTCATCAGAGACAAGAGGGGGCCGCCGCGACGTGTCGTATGTGGGAGGAATCGTCAAATTGACGTAGTAGCCGCGTTGCATGATGGGATAGTTGGAGGACATCGGAGTTTTGCGACTACTTACAAAAAGGCGATGAAACTCTATTACTGGGAAGGAATGTTTGAGATGACACGAAAATACTGTGAGTCGTGTGTACCCTATCAAATACGATCACCTATCAGGTACAAGGAACCTCTGCATCCTAGATATATCAAGGAAGTAGGGGCGGTTGTTCACCTGGATCTACTGGCTATGCCACTGGGTCTTGGAGGATATAACTATATATTTGACGCAAGGGACAACCTTACTGGATTCGTTGATGGCAGAGCGATCAGAAATAAGACTAGAACAACACTGGCGGATTGCATCAAAGAATATTATCTCAGATATCCGTTCGTATTAGAATTTACAATGGACAGGGGGTCGGAGTTCACATGTGGGGAGGTGAAGGAGTTGCTGAAGGAATTGGCGGTCATAGGTACTTATACGACTCGGGCTCATCCATAGGGGAATGCACTGGTCGAGAGAGGCCATAGTACGATTACTAACTTACTGGCCAAATGGACCAATGGGAAGCCGAACCTCTGGCCAAAGTTCCTAAGGACAGTGTTCTTTGTGGAGAATATTATTGTAAGAAGGACGACTGGGTACGCACCGGCAATGCTCTGATATGGTTGCCACGCCACGTTTCCAATTGAAAGTTTCCTGAAAACTTGGCGCAGGCGGGACCTGGAAAACAACTTGACCTTGGAGGAACTGCTAGATCTGAGGGCAAGACAGATCAGCACCACTAAGGAGAGGGTTCAGGAAGCGGCCATGCCGGTTGCAGATAGCCGAGGAAGAGATAAGGAAAGATGGGACAAGCTGCCTAGAGTGAGACTCGAGCCTCTGCAAATTGGCGAAATAGTGCTACTCTACGATTCCTCTTTGGAAATGCAGTGGTCGCGGAAACAGGACAAACGTTGGTTTGGACCGTTCAAAGTTAGGAAGCAGGGACTTCATGGGGCCTATGAGCTAGAAGAGATGGATGAAACTCCAAGGGAGGACTGGGTTTCAGGATCTAGACTAAAGAAATTCCAAGTCAGAGAAGAGGTAAGCCCGGCTACGAAATAAGAAACTTGAGCAGACTGGGAAAGTGTTTATGCATATATATGTGTATCAGTACCTATGCATGTATATACCCAAGTACCTAAGTATATACTCATGCATGTGTGAATACATATATACATATATATATATGTGTGTGTATATGTATACGTGCATGAATGTGAAGGGTATAGTGGGAACGTACATGTGTATGCATACGCAAGCATATATATATATATATATATATATATATATATATATATATATATAGGCATATATATGTATATGTATATATGTGCGTGTCTGTGAGTACCAGATAAAGGGGGCGTGGTAAAACTTGTGTTTAATGAGAAATGTTGTCGTGATGATGATCTGACCCTTATACCTGTCATTTGCTCATTCTCTGTGTGCAGGCGTAAACCTTGGAAAGAAGAGGTCATGGCGCAGAGAAGAGCGGTGGCAGGGCCCTCTGGACCTACCTTGAGAAAGGGCGGGCAGAGGAGGGATCAGAGAGTCTCAAGGAGCCTGGAGGAGTTGCCCATTTACAGGGTTGGCGACATCTTGCGAGTATTCTTACGAGACCTTGAGGAGTGGGCGTTCAGGAGAGAATGGGGTGACAAGGAGAAACTCGCGAATGTGACTGGAGAAGGAATGTACCAGAAAATGATTGAAGGAGCGGTGGCAGGATGCACGAGGTGGAGAGTATGCAAGGTGAGGTTGTGGAAGGAGATTGGGGCCTTCCCAAGGGACGATGTTGAGGATGACTTAAGATTTGATTGGACCAATCTGGAAGATTTTATCGACAGTTTGCAGCTGGCAGCTGAGAGAGGGGAATGGAGTGAGGAAGAAAAGAAGAAACAATTGATTGTGAGAACAAAAAAGAGTGAGAAGGAGGAAGTGAAGGGGATCGTGGAAGGGAGTCGAACCTGGCAGAGAATAACGGCAGAATTGGGGATTGCATACACCCAGGAGAGACAAGGTCAGACAAGGAAGGAAAGGTTGCAGGAAAAGGGGTTATGGATTGGAAGAGAGATGGATGAGCCGCAGGAAAAGGGTACGGAGGATGAAGAGGAGGATGATGTGCCTTTGAAAAGATTGAGGGACAAGAAAAGGGTCGCCCCCAAGAGCAGCAACGAGGGGTCTGACCAAGCAAGGGGATATGAACAGAAAGAGGGGGAGACAACAGAAAGGAGGTGGAAAAGCATGGGGGCAAGTGTGGCACCAAAGGAAAGAAAGACTGAAGAGAAAAGATCAATTGAGTTTGGAAGGAAAGGGGTACAGGAAAAAAGGAGTGAGGAGGGAGAAGGAGCAAAGGAGGCAGGAGAAGAAAAGGAGCTTCAGAAAGGAAGCCAGACTCCAAGGGTTGAAAAAATTAAGGGAAAAGGGTCGTTTGAAGGCGAAGAGGGGAAGGAAGGAGAGAAGGGTGAAAAAGAAAACAGGTCAAAAGAAGGTAAGGGAGAGGAAGCTGAAACAGGAAAGAGGAGACCAAAGTGTGGAGAGTCATCCCAGTTGAGAAAAGAGGTGGAGGAAAGGCAGGAAAGTAAGGAGGAAAAGACTCAAAAAGACAAGAAGAGGAAAGGATGGAGAAATTATATGATCAAGATGTTACAGGATGATGACTTGCCTGTGAACTCCACGTGGGATGTCAGATTTGAGAGGATGTTCCTCTCAGAACTAGTGGTAAGTTCAAAACACTCGGGTAACTTGCAGAGGATGATGGGGCTGCATGAGATGTTGGACGAGAAATGCACCAGACTCTTCGAAGATTATGCTGAGATTGCCAGAAAGATGAGGAAGATGGAAGGAGAAGGTGGAGTGAAGGAAATTGGGGAGGACCTGGACAAAGTAGGGAAGGGACTCCAGGCAGAACTCAAGGGCAGCACTGAACTCTTCACTCAAGGGTTCTTGGATTACATCCCTGGGCTCTTGAAGGAGATGAGCAGGCTAAGAAAGGAGGAAGAAGAGAGGGATACCCAGGTGGCAAAATTCATAGGAGACATGAAAGGGATGAGGAAGGAAGTGGAGGAGTTGAAGAAGGGAAAGGAGGAGTTGCAAAAACAAGTGAGCACCTTGAGGGTTGCCCTGAGTATGAAAGGCAGAGAACTGGAGGATGAAGCAGCTGCAAGAGGAAGGGTGGAAAAAAAGGTGGAAGGTCTGTGCTCTGAGG
The DNA here is from genome assembly GCA_003427395.1 of Chara braunii. Taxonomy (NCBI): domain Eukaryota; kingdom Viridiplantae; phylum Streptophyta; class Charophyceae; order Charales; family Characeae; genus Chara; species Chara braunii. The sequence goes on from BFEA01000212.1 coordinate 1,946,751, forward strand.
TCAGTGTGCAAGGACTGGACCTGGACACTGAGATCTCAGAGAGAAAGAAATTGGGACAAGAGTGGGAGAAAAGATGGGGTGAAATATTGAAGGGAATGGAAGAGCTCAAATTGAGCCATGAGGAGAAGAGGGATGAAACCACGAAAGTGGTGGAAAGGCAGGTAGGAGAAGGGACTTGATGTCAGACAGGCAGAAGAAGGAGAAAGAGTCCCTTAGTCTAAGGAAGGAAGAAGGAAGATGGACGAGTTGACTGAGGCTGGGGGAGAAGGACCATCCAGCAAAGAGCCTCAAGAAGAACCCAGAGTTGATTATTCATCTGCCCCACTGGAGGACAAAGGTGTAAGCTTGGACATGCCTCAACAGAAGACCATGAAGAGGAGTGGGCAGCCTGGCATGGAATCAGTTGAAGGGGCAGAGAGTCAGACTGAAACATCGAGTGGACCACTGGCCAAAAAAGCCAGACATAACAAGGACCAAAATAGATGCTTCTTCTGTACAGAGGAGGGTCATTTCAGGGATAGTTGTATTGTATTGGCTGAGTATATTAGGAGAGGGATGGTCAGACTTGACTTAAGAGGGAGGCTGGTAGCTCGCAATGGGCAGGTGATCATTACAACACCTGAGGGTGGCAGGGTGACACTTCATAGGATGCTAGGGTTGGCAATGGACTTATGAGGATAGAAAGTATCAGAGATGTGAATTGAGGAGAGAGGGTGTATGAGTGAATAGGAAAGGGTAGAACTTAGTAGGACGGGAGGCATGAACATTCAGAGGAAATAGATAAGGGTGAGTGGGTGAGTTATTAATGACACTTGTATCATACTTATATTTTATATCTATATGTATGAGATCAGGGGCAGATGAGTTAGTGACCTCAAAACACTTCACGTTGTGTGCATTCCGGTGTCTATGATTGTCAAGTCTCTTCTATGGATGAGTACCTCCCCTCGTCTATCACTGTTTAAAGATCCTCTGAGGTATGGAATGGTGGTAGAGGGACGGGCGGGTCAACGAATGAATGAAAGGCGACAGAAGAATGAGTGATCTGATGCTGGATTAAATCTATATCCATAATTAGAAATGTCATGCTATGGTATGAGCAAATACCTCTCATGAGGTAAAACATTGTGTTTTACAAAATGGATTTGGGTGGATGATTGTTGTTGGTCTCAGACAAGCAAAAGAGTCAACAAATATTTATTTTATTTAAAAATAATAGTTTATATATAATACAAATGACCCCGAGGTGCGTGCCTCACCGAGCTATGATCAAAGACTTGGAGGGCACAACCCTGAGTGGCAGTCTGACGATTGCTCAATTTATTAAAAATCTCATTTATTTGGTTTATTTAAAAGGCATCGTTCATCCATTTCAAGGGTTATTCTGAGGGCATAAATTACCAAGCCTATGGTGAAAATTTGGCATCGTTGGGACGTAACTCCCAGTGTGGGTTGCTGACCTAGCATAACCAGGCAGCGGACCCTTCGACTTTGGCCTAAAAGAGGGACTAGAGGGGATGGTCACCCTAGTGAAGGGACCTATTCAGGTGGATGTCGAAGGAGTCGAGATTAGTCTTGAAATTTATATTTTGAAAAGATAGGATGATTAACCCATAGTTGAGCAACCAACGAGGGTAACCACCGATAAGCAACAACACGGTGGGGCGCAGCTCCGGCCTGATCAGCAGGACTGTGGTGGGTCATGATGGAGACCGCTGCCCTCCTGTATTAGGCTTCGGGCAGGACAACAGGCAACTTTGGACAATTGATATCAAGAGTTAAAACGACCAAGGTCTCGGTTAGGACCCGCGTTTGACGGGATGAGTTCGTACGCGAACACCAACCTCGAAAACAACCAACGAATACCTGGATCGAAAGTCTAAGGGAGTGGGGAAAGCAAAGGCGCATTGTCATACTTAACTATTTCATATACAGTAGTACAGATCAAGTATCCCCACTTCAATTCACTCAGTTATATTATAATGTGGGAGACCCGGGTTAAAATCCCGGTAGTAGTAATGAAAAGTGAGGTGACGACGTCAATCCTGAACCACATCTCATCCCAGGATTCGGATTTAACGAATTGCTTGTCGAAATCCTTCTGTTGTTTGGATATAGTTTTTCGAGCAACGGGAACGTCGCTTAATGGGTATGGGATACTGTTGGACCAAATACCCTTACAAGGGTATTTGGCCATGCTTTGCATTTGACACGGTGACGACATTGGCTACCATGATGGAGCCAGTCTGAAAGGAAAGGATGTGCACGCTTGAAGTGTGACGCTCGAAACGAACTCCTCAGCCAATAAGGCCGGGGCAAAATTGGTGAGAAATTTTCGAGAGTATGAGCGTGCGTTATTGTGACGCACGCTGAGATGGTCAGGATCAGTAATAATATCCCTCAACAAAAGAGGTCGAGGGGTCAGGTGGGTTAATGGTGTGTCAGGTAGATCTAAGGCACGCACTGAGACTTGGTCTAGTACCTGTTTGTCTTCCAGTACCAGGTATTCTAAAAATTTTCGGCTTTGTCTTCCCCAACTCGGCCTCCGAGTTGAGTAACCGCCGCATCTACCTCGATGAGGTGTGACACCGACCTACCTGTTGCTTGAACGTCGTCCATCGCGCTTAAGGTGTAGCAGATCTCTTTTACCGCCACGTGAGTGTTTTTCCCATCGCGACTCTTGAATATCGCGGCCATAACTAAGTACCGGCCGACCCGCCACCTGGGTATTTTTCCGCTGCAAAACCCCAAAGCCACGAGTATAGGTAAGTACTAGCCCTTCGGGCCCTCCAATCGGCCCACTGCCTTTGAGGGCCACGTGCACACTCAAGCAGGCGAGCACTTAGACAGGCGCACAGACCTGCAAGCATGCGCACACACAGATTTGGGAAACGGGTTTGGTCCAAAGGTCGGACTGGGCCCGCTACTATATACGTACTGAGTTACTCCACTTCTACTCGAAGTGGGAACTAGCTCAGCGATAGTGCTTGATAAGCGGGGGATGTGGGGATCGAGGTCCGCCGCCCTCTGAGCTAGCTCTCTTTTGACAGGGAGCTCTACCTTTTGTTTTGCCTGGGTTTGAACGGTCGGGACTCGAACCCACGACCTCTTTACCAGGGTTAGTTGTAGTAGTTGCCTCGTTGAAACGAGACACTATACTTGGCAGTTAGTAATAGTTCTTGTTAGATTCGTTTATTCTTTAATTTTTTTATTTTATTTAGAAAGATAGATTCGTTTCTCTTTACCCGTGAGCACTATTTCCCATATTCGTTTCGGGGAATCTGCACCCGAAAGCCGGGCGGATTCGAGGCTCCGATCGTCTCTACCGTGTGGCATCAGCCTATAGCACGGGTTCCCCTCGTTGGGGAGAGAGCAAGCACGTGAGATCGCGCAGACGCAAGGTTGGAGGCGGCCGCACGGTAGGAAGAAAGAACGCGGAGCAGGATAGACAACGTGCGGGAGTGCGCGCGCAGGGGGTGACCAAGCGCGGGAGTAGGGCATGCGCAACCAACTAGAGATAGCACGGTGGACAAGGAGGAGACCACGAGGAAAGCAAGGGAGAGTCGCGCACCGAGTAAAGGAGAGGTCGCGCGTCAACGAGGGAGAAGGAGTTGCGCAAAGAAGGAAAGGCGACCACGCAGAAGAAAAGTGGTGCGCGGGGGAAAGGCAGTAGGAGAGAGTAATAGATAAGTGGGAGGAGGAGGAGGATAGAGGGAATCGAAGAAGAAAAAGAAGAAGAAGAATGAAGGAGGAAGAAGAAGTAGAAGTAAGAGGAAGAAGAAGAAAGAGAAGAAGAAGGAAATTGAAGAAGTAGGAGGGAAGGAGAAGAGGAGAAGAAAGCACCTACCTGACCATGCGGTCGGACGACGACAAGTTAACGGTGTGGCGACAACGACGGCTCCGACAACGACGGCATCTAGCGGGCAACGACGACGACGAGAAGGGGAACGGGTAAGTCTGCAATCACGCAGCTTACCTTATGATACTTTCATCAATAGAAATAAGTAAATAAATAAATAAATAAATCGAATGAATCTACCACTAGAATGAGGAAAGATTCACTACTACATGTGGGTGTGGGTGTGAGAGAGAGAGTGACAGAGAGTACTTCGATAGACTCATCAAGCAACTTACCTGGCGTGGAGTAAGTCGTCGTAGGCCGCGGCGGGCTTCGCGCAGCTCTCCTCTAAGGGATGGGAAGATCAATCGTATCCTCCACTGCAACGTTGCAATAATTTGCTACTACATGTGTGTGTGGGTGTGTGTGACGTTCATGATTCGACCAAGGTGTGTGTGTGGGTGTGAGAGTAAGTCTGAGTGAGAGAGACAGTACTTCGATAGACTCATCAAGCAACTTACCTGGCGTGGAGTAAGTCGTCGTAGGCCGCGGCTGGCTTCGCACAACTCTCCTGTAAGGGATGGGCAGATCGATCGTATCCGCCGCTGCAACGTTGCAATAATTTGCTACTACATGTGTGTGTGTGTGTGACGTTCATGATTCGACCAAGGTGTGTGTGTGGGTGTGAGAGTAAGTGTGAATGAGAGAGAGAGAGAGAGAGAGAGAGAGAAAGAGGAGAGAAAGAGAGAGAGAGAGAGATTGGGCGGAGGCCAGAGGTGCTTACCTGTAGCGCCATTGCTCCAGCTTCGTCTTCAAGGTACCTGCAACACGCGCCGAGATCTCAGGTTAGTACCTGGATCGAAACAGAGAGAGAGAGAGTTTTTCTTCTTCCTCTTCTAAGTCCACCATCTCTCCCTCATCTTCTCCCTATCTGACTTCTCAGTATCTGCGGACTAACGAGAGAGAAAGAGAGAGAGATGTAAGGGGAGAAAGAGAGAAGAGATGGAGAGGGAGAAAGGAGAGAGAGAGTTGTAACTCGAGACTTATCGACATTAGATCCAGACTCGACTTTTGGGACTTCAGACATGGCATCGAGGGTTATTTGGGAWYGGYGAYAAAGACTCGGTGCTGACGAYGTTCCCATCTCTCTCCTTCCTTTCGTCTGATCCSTTCCTCTTCGTCTGTGTATGTTYGGACCTGRCGCTTTCTTCTCGTGTATAGCRYCAGGCTCCTTCACACCTGGTGATGGAAACGATGTATGTTGATCTGAGTTCAAACCTTGATTAGGCTCGCTACTGGCATTCTAGCATTCTGCTTCGCTACTCTGTACTACGAGAGTGAGGTCAGTCTCGGTCTGGTCAGTCTTTGTATCTAAGTCTTCCCAACGCTATTCAGCACCTTTATATGCGTATGAGAATGCACATTACTTGGCGAGATTCTATTCGACCGCATTGTCCATTCAGTCTTTTTCGTCACATTGCAGATCCTTGGCTATTACGTACATCACAGATCTATGCGAGTGGCTTTGTTTGGCGAGATTCTATTCGACCGCATTGTCCATTCAGTCCTTTCGTCACATTGCAGGTCCTCGGCTATTACGTACATCACAGATCTGTGCGAGTGGCTTTGTTTGACGAGATTCTATTCGCACCGCATTATCCTGATCATCACGTTGCGGATCCTTGGTTTATATGTGCAGCGCCCCTCTGGGCGTGTAACAGAAAGACAGTGAGATAGAAAAGGAGAAGGAGAAAGTGGAGAGGAGGAGAGAGAAAGGGAGGAGAGGAGAAAGATCGGACAAAGATGGAAAGGAGAATGGAGAAGCAGAAAGGAGATGGGGAAGGAGAAAATGGAGAAAGAGGAATCGGAGAGGAAGAAAAGAGGTAGAGAGAAGGGAGAGAGAAAGAGGAAGATGACGAGGGGTGATGATAATGATGATGATATGTGGGCACATACCTTGTATTGGCGGCGATCTGCTTTTGGGCGACATCCACAAGTAGCTCGGGCTGCTGCTGATATCAAAGGTTGCAGTGTCTTCTGTAGTTTATAGTAGATGTGTAGGAGTAGGCTAGGCGCCGATCGACAGGTAGGAAGGTAGGGCCTGGTTACTCATGATAGTGGTGGCGAGAGCAAGCTCTCACTAACATTGGTTTTAGAGTTACGGTCTGGTGCAATGCTACTCTCTGAACACTGTGACACTATATGGCCTTCAAGGTGATGGTGTAATCTGGGATTGTCAATCTCGTTGTTGCTTATTATTATTATTATTATTATTATTATTATTATTATTATTATTAGATGCACGATAGCCTTGGGTCCACGTGGCATCAGTGAACTGGGGGATGAGGTGGTGAAAGGAAGAGAGAGACGTACCTGGTGAAGAGGAGGTCGGCATTGGTGCTGACATCATCGCTCGTTGGTCGTCAAAGTTGTCTGCTTGTTTCCATGCTGTAGTTGTAGTATTAGGCTGTAGAGTAGGTAGGGCACGGGGCACCGTTCAGGGTGGGAGCTACATTGGGTTATGACTGTTGGTGTTGCCCGATTGGGCTTGGACGTTGACTCATGATTCTACTGTATCAATCTCAAAATGGATGATTACTCGGTTCCATTGTGCTATCTGCTCTTGCCTTGACTGCTTGGACCTCAGTCTGATTTGCAATCTGAACTTCTGTATTCGTGATCTTCCATTATTATTATTATTATTATTTATTACTACAACTATTATTATTATGATTATTATCATTATTATTGGGTAATCAGACTGGTTTTTCATCACCGCCTTTCATGCATGTGACAGCAACACAGCAAATTGGTAAACAGAGCCTACTCATAACCGAGAGAAATGGAAGTGGGTTCGTAATATGATGTCTCCATTTTGATGTATTATTGATGCAATACTGCGCTATGGACACGATGGGACTATCTGACTCCCAATGTGAAGATTAATCGGGGATTGTCATCCCGTTGTTGATTAGTTGTTGCATGAGCCCTCAGACGGGGGCCTTGCCAACATGCATATGTTCTGGGCTAAGGACCCAACAAGCCTCGTGCCCGCCCTAAGTGAAGGCGGGCCGGACCTGTGACCGCCCTAAGTAAAGGCTGGTCAGGATATCGGCAAACAGGTTTTTCTTTCAGCATTTTGTAAAGCAGGAATTCGGCAGTTGCAGCACGCCGGTCGGTTGGGATGCGGTGTGGGCCCAGACTCCTGTGTGAAGCAATTGAGCCCAAGGCCTCAGTTGATTAAGCCCTGGGCATAGGCCAGACACACATCGGACGATGGCCAATCAGAAAGCAGCGTTGACGTAGTAAAGGCCGGACATACCAATGGGATATCGGGAAGGATCTGCATCTGGACGGTAGCTTGGGCATGAGGGCCACTTCCTGGGCCACGCTGGGGTGGGTCTAGGCGGAGCTACCGGGACACTGGCACAGGCTCGATACAGGCCACCCACACGCAAACACTGGCATAAAGGCAGAAGTGGCGAGTAGGCAGGGATCTTTGGCCAATGAAGGCATTGCCGGGAAGCTGCGTTAATGAGAAGTGTTGCGCTGTGTGAAGCTGCGCTGGGCAAGGGAAGCAAGCTAACATTACTGCTGTAGGTCGCTGCCTGGCACAGGACGCTGGCAGCCATAGCCAGGCTGACCAAGGGCGCAGAGAAGGTGGTTCTTGAGAGGTGAAGGGCGTCGTGTGGGTTATCAAGGGAGAGTGTGGGTAAAGAGGCGAGACGTGCCTGGATGGAGAGGGGGTTGGCATTGGTGTGAACATCTTCACTCGCTGGTCGTCAAGTTGTCTGATTGCTTCCATGTTGTAGTGTAGGATTAGGCTAGAGAGCAGAATAGGGCGCGAGGCGCCATTCAAGAGTGAGAGCTGCATTCGGTTATGTTGTTGGTGTTGCCCGATTGGGCTTGGGCGTTGACTCACGATTCCGCTGTGTCACTCTCAAAAGGATGGTTGCTCGGTTCCATTGTGACAACTGCTCTGGCTTTGATTATTTGGACTTCAATGTGATTTGCAATTTGGACTTCCATGTTTCGCCCAGTTTCATGTTTTTGCATTTTACTATCATTATTTTTATTATTGTCATTATTATTATTATTAGTAGTAGTAGTAGTAGTAGTAGTAGTACTATTGTGTAATCAGACTCTTCTCAGTCACACTTTCATGCATGTAAACAGCGGCATGAGAAACTGGGGACACTGAGCCCGCACCACTCTCTGTTCGCATACACAGGCTCGCCCTGGGTACAACACGCACACAACACTCTGCATACTTGTACAGACACACTACGTCTACACGGAGTCAAGGCCAACAGGCGGACAGACCAACAACCAGCGAAGGAACAGACTAGACGGACAGACAGGACAGACAGGCGGTTTTGGACAACAAACTGACAAACAGACAGAATACACAGGCAAGGCGCACGGATTGAACGAACACTGATGCATTGACTCAACGAAGAGAGATACTGAAGGGAAGAAAAGGAAAGAAGGGAAAATAAAGGAGGGAGAGTGGGGATGAAGCGAGGGAGGCGGGAAGCGCAACCGGAGGAGGATCTAATAATAGGCACCTCTGCCTTCCCGTTCATCCGATGGTTTTCTTTCAAAGTCGTTCAGAAAACGTTGATAGAATATCGCCACTATTATTATTATTGTTATAATTATTTTTATTTTGATATGTTCTTTGTTGTTATTGTTTGCTTACCGTCCTTGTTATTTTGTACTGCTATTATTAGAACATTGTGGGGACGGGGAGAGTCAGACATGAAAGAATGCGAGACATTGGAGAGGGGGTAGACAATCTCACGTATGATGGTGCCTACCTTCTCTGTCCTCGTCCGTCCTTATCTCTGTTCGATCTTCTCAGGCATCTGCCTTTCAATTATGAGTGTCTAATGGTGTATTTTCATTGATAATGATCCCGGTTTTGCTAACTTTAAAGGTCAGACAATCAGTTGTGTAAATTGGACATGATCAATAGAACAGGGCAATTGCGAGAGCTCTGCCAGAGTTCAGGCGGAACTCTGGAGGCAGGGAACAATGAGGTACGTACGCTTTGACGTAAAACCCTAAAACCCTAAACCCTAAATCTGTAACTCTTAGGCAAATACCTATGATTACGTTAGCAAGAAAGAGTACGTTAAGTCGGGGGTCCTTCGGGCTAAGACCTGAGGGCAGGAAGACAATTAGTAATGCTTGGATAAAGGGGAAGAAGCATGATCTGTCAAGGGGATGTCTACATGACATTGGCAAAGACAAGAAATGACCGGGTCGCTGTCTCACTATGTGAATGTTTATGATGGGCGGAAGAGGGATGTACATCCAACAATACTCCTCGCTTAAAAGGTCATCTGACCAGGAGAGTAAAGAGTTGGGGGATCATGAGAATGTGGTCGAGCTGTGAGTGACAAAACCTTGTGGTATGATGGATTGCCTCAACTAATCTTAACCAATAACTAACCCCGACCTATGCGCAAGAGGGATTAAGACTAACTCAGCTTTGAATCAACCAGATGGATTTAGGACATGAGGTACAAGTCCCGTGCGACCCTCCTACGTGATCGTAAAGGCTTTCCGGATGGTTCAAGTGCTGGGGCAGGCGTCAATCTACATCTATCTCTATATATGTATACTAGGCAATCGAGAGGAGCGAGGATCTATGAAGCCTGCGTCATCGCCATATCTATATATGTATACTAGGCGATCGAGAGGAGCGAGGCTCTATAAAGTCTGCCTCATCGATGTATATCTGTCTATATATACATATACTAGGCGATCGAGAGGAGCGAGGCTCTATGAAGTCTGCCTCATTGCCGTATATCTATCTATATATACATATATTAGGCGATCAAGAGGAGTGAGGCTCTATGAAGCCTGTCTCATCGCCATATCTATATACATATATTAGGCGATCGAGAGGAGTGAGGCTCTATGAAGCCTGCCGCATCGCCATATATCAATATTTATATATGTATACTAGGCGATCGAGAGGAGCGAGGCTCTATGAAGCCTGCCTCATC
>BFEA01000212.1:2034247-2057432 GCA_003427395.1 Chara braunii
CACACACACACACACACACACACACACACACACACACACACACACACATATGATGACCCACACGCACACACGTACACACGCACACAGACAAATACACATACAGGTTGACACACACACACACACACACAAAGACACAAAAAGACACACGCACACACACTTACAGAAAGCAGACAAACTTGATTTAACAAGTTTTGATGATTTTAACGATGTATGTCATAATTTATTGCTTTTCAGAATAAATGAAAAATATCACACCCCCTATGATGACCAATGTGTCTATGTCTACCACCTAAAAAATGTTATGTCAGGTTTTTGTTGCGTTTTTTGGCATTTAAATACTAATTTATTCATTGGTATAATGTTTTCCTAGTATATGCGGAGGCCTGATGGGAGGGCAACGGTGCATTCATAACATAACTCATACACACACATTGTGGATGAAATTTTTCGTCATATCTCCTCTACCATGCGTTAAACATTGCCTTTGACTACACGACCATTGATCTCATGACATAAAAATTATTGTTTGTCACTTTGTTCACTAGTACGTTGCAATTGCAATCACACACAGACCATTGACGCGCAGGTGGCACGCAGTAACCTCTCTCTCGATCGATCAATCGATCGATCGATCGAGGGCATGCCCGGCCGTTGTGGCCGAAAGAACACTAGGACAAGATATGGGTGTGGTGGATGAGTGCGGACCATCGAGTAGTGAATCTCGTCAATAATGAGAGCGAGGACGTCGAACCCCCCGACAATGTAGAAGGGGAAGGCAGAATATTTGAAGAACATCAACCGTTGGCTGTAGAGTCTTTTGACAACTCCCGCAAGCTTGCGCCATTGATTTTCTCTGCTAGGGGCGGCATCGGTATATCACAGAATGGCATCAATGCTCTTTTGTCACTTCTCATACACCCGAGATTCAGCACGAGAGACATCGCATATCGTAATAGTTGAGAGTGTTTGACATGGGTAAGCATTCAAGCAGAGGTTGTTGGATGGCACAAACGTGATCTACGTTGTGATGACTGACCACAAGATGCGCACACCATTTTGTGGCACCACGACTGGCGAACGACCTTTGCGTCGATTTTGCGTGTCGCATTACAGAAATATGAGACAGTGTCGTCTTTGGAAATGTCTCCTCCGTCGGAGCACCTCAATATATCCGGCCCACACACTAGGGGGCTAAGTTATTACGTCCAGACAATCATCAGAGCGGATAAAGGTATGGATAGGAATGGTAATCCATGTTACGTCATCCCTCTGTCATTGTATCATGATAAGACACATATAAACGGTCATTAAAAACAGACAGCATGTCCTCTGATGATGTCACTAGCCGATCACGCATTTGAAGCCACACTGTTAGCCTATCTTCCTGTGCTTCATCATCGCCCACATGACAAAGGATGGGGTCTGCAGTCCACCGCATTCAGAAAACGGAAGGTTGTCGTTTTGCACAAGGCCTTCACACTGACATTGCAGTCTGCGAAGGAGGCATTTCATGATGGTATAATGATAACAACAGAGCAATTCGGGGAGATAATTGTTCACCCTTTCCTCTTGAACTATATACAGGATTATCCTGAAAGATGTGTCATTGCAACTGTGAAATTTGGTGTATGTCCAATGTGCACCGTGTCGAAAGACGACTTTGATGTCATCGCCAATTTCACGAACTGCAAGAGATCGCAAACAATAGAAACAAAACTCGTAGCAAATGTGTTAAACTCCAATAATATTGATATTCGTCGTACCGCAGAAGAGCGAATGTCAGAGTTGAACATCCACAAGCATGTTCAACAGAACGACCTTTGGGGATTTTACAGGGGCCCCAATGGTGATGATCCTCAGCTAGACTACCACCTGGCACTGCAACCAGACCATATGCACACAATCGAGCATGGAATATTCTTGCACATGATTGACACATTTAGGGCCGCAGCCTTGAGAAGTTGCCCCACTTACCGGAGACAAAGATCTTGAAGGAACTGGATGCAAGGTTGTAAAGCGTTAGTGAGAGATGCTCCCGAACATACCCCCAACTTGTGCTACCCGTGGCCACTGCCAGCGACTTTTTTCGAGGGAGGGACGGTTTGACGCCAAACAAAATCGGTTTGTCATGACGATGTGTATTTCTTATTTATAATATTATCCCACGCTCGACAGACAAGGGCATTACCATTTGTTTTGTGAAACTCATCGGAACGTACATACGCATATTTCGGTGCACAACACACATTTGTGCTTCACTCGATGACTGCGATGCTTTGATCACGGATTTCATAAAAACTATAAGAACAAAACTGGAAAAATATCAACCATCAACATGGAAAATTCCCAAGTTGCACGATCTCATGCATCTGAGAACGTGCATAGAGCGATCCGGTGGCCCCGACACATTTGCAGCAGATATTTGGGAGCATCATCACAATAAGTTATGTAAACAGTCGTACAGATCATCAAACAAGCGGAATTTTTTAACCCAGATGGTGAACCATGTACGCCGATCATTGGCATTGCATGAAGAGATATAGATCGTAAGGAAATGAAGGAAGAGAACAGTTGAGAACCGGTCGTCCGTGACAGAGTATATGCTCACTGGAATGAACACCCTCGCACTACCTGACACAACAACTCTATAACTGTGGTGGTTCAACATTGACGATGAGTGTATACAAGAGGAGGAAGGTATTGACAACCTTACGTACAAGATACTCAAAAAGCTTCTTTGTAGACTCGATTTTTTAGATGCACTGACGACGTACATGGCGGAGAATGAATGTCAACCTCCTTCTGACGAACTACTCATACACACACGAACACATCTGGCCATCGTCTGCACAGAGGACGGCTCAAATAGGGGCGCGCCTGTTCAAACTGCAAGAGTTTCATCGAGTTTCATGCAAGAGCAGCGCACTGTGATGTAGCAGTGAGAGCAGGCGATGAAAGTACATGGTTTGCATTAGTGGCCATGTTTTTTATTTTCACTGCATGGACGGCAGTGCGGAGGCCTTCAAGTGCGGATCCGTGCAGTGGTAGAAAGAGGTCGACAACGAAAGGCAACACATAAGAGGTTGCAAGAAACTGAAATGAGGGAAGTTGAATGGACGTCAACACAGTAGCGTCATCTCGGTTGACACTATAGTAGACATAGTCCATATTGTTTCATGTTTCTTTGAACCACAATAGGGATCGAAGCAACATGCAAAATAACGTGATGACTGTTTTTATTTGAACAAGTATGTATTGTAGAAGAAACAAATTACAAGTGATTAACTTTAGTATTAGAGAAGCGCGACTTCTTAGAAACTCATGTTTTTTCATTATGGAATTGTATGAGAGAGAGAGTGAGAAAGAACGAGAGAGAGGTTGGTTATTGCATGTCTGTCAATGTTTTGATGTCCCCGTTGAGCATGCACTTGTCATGCAGTAGTGAACTTTGGGGTGATCTTTAATTTGACATGCGGTTTTCTCCACTTTGTAAGGTTGGTTGTGTTTGAGATAATTTTTTATGGATACATGACAGATAGAGAGTCAAATGTTTTTTTTTTTTTCTCTCTCTCTCTCTCTCTCTCTCTCTCTCTCTCTCTCTCTCTCTCTCTCTCTCTCTCTCTCTCTCGTATTTTATACAAACTCTCTCTCTCTCAAGTATTTTATAAAAGTTATTTCATGTAGCCAATAACATAACAATTCATGTGTGTCATGCCAATTTGATTGACAGGTGAGGAAATGTAATCAAACTTACGACCTCGCGTACAGTTCGGCAAGGAGCGACACCGAACATAAGTGACAGTGTCACCCGACAGGACACCGTCCCTTCAAACATTGAGTAACGGAGCGGCAACATCGTAAAGAGGATGACGGCGTAGGTAACAGAAGCCAAGTGAGCATGACAGAGTCACAGAAAAGCAACAAAGGCGATAATATGGGTACAAAAATGACGATCACTCCCACGACAACAAATAAGGATGAAAACTTATGCAGAGAGGTCGTAAGCGAACCATTGTTGTCATTGACTAGCCTGAGGTCAATGAAGAGGTGGAAGGATATGTTGGAGGACCCTTGGTACGCAGAAATATATAACTAAATGACGTCAGGTGAAGTAAAGTATCCCCAACCGATGGTCGAAGAGTCATTTAACATTCATGAAAAGGCGAAAGTGGGGGACATGGTCAGAACGGGAGAACAAAAGACTGACATATTTGACGAGGAGCAATTGTTCTCTTTCACGTGGAAATTAAGGAGACACGTCATTGTCGTAACGAAATCCGACATTGCGCGATTGGCCGATAACGAATGACTGAACGACAACATTATCGATATTTATTTACTGTCTGTGTATGAAGAACATTCGTCGGCACGGGACAACGCAACATTTCATGTGTGTACAACTTTCTGGCACCTCCAAATCATTGTCCATCAAAAAGTGCATGTGGCGGAAACAGGATGGGAGGACACGATCAAGAACAAACCAAGGAAGTTGCATCGACTAAGCAATGAATTGTGACGCGCCACTGTTTCCGTAATACATGTGAACCACAAAAGACATTGGATTTTGCCTTTGTTGCTGACTGTCGGAGACTTCTTGGCAGTCATGCAAGACAACAATGCCAACAAACCTCCTATTGTCATCGTTGTTGACTCCTTAAAAGGGAAGAAACGGGAGGAATGGAAGGCCTTGAGAACATTTATGTGGCACGAGTATCTGCACAACACATTCAACGCGAGGGTGTTGACTCCGGAAAAGATTGATACCTCGTGGGTGACATGTAAAGATCTACTAGGATGTAAACTCTTACATGCGGAATCTCCGCAGCAGAACAACTCCACCGACTGTGGTGTTTGTATATGTTGCGTCACTGCAGCAATAATACAATATCTTGCAGCAACTGCGCCGACCGATATAACAGCTAAGGACATACTAGAAGTTGTGGCTAGGGCACATGCAAACGAAAGAACTGTTCACCAATTTCGTCAGTCTATGCTGGACCGATTAGCACGTCGCGTTGCTGTTGCAAAAGGTCACGTCACAACAATGGTCTCACACCTAGCGAAAGCGTTAGTGTCGAACGTAAGTTCACTACTGCGTGCAATTGAACAGAAAGATGGGTCGCTTGACCAGCTCATTGGCATGCAGTAACGAACTTTGTCGTGAAGGGACTCATGAATGGAATAGCATGTTTTTCGTTTTTATTTTATGACTGACAATGTGATTATGTATCGTCTAATATACACGTAGGTAAACCACAAGAATGCGCAGAGAAGTTGGTGAGTCAATGACATCGCAGTAATGATGATACACGAATGGTTCATACGCCACTGTTTAATCTCTCTCTCTCTCTCTCTCTCTCAAGCCATCACAGCACGGGGGCCGCAATGACTAGGGATATATCTGACGCAATTGTTGTTGAATTTTTTTTACGTATGTGGGATAAAAAAAGGATAATGGCTCCAAGGCGAAAGTATGAGGATCTATACAGGTTCGTGAAGGTCGTGGAAAACAAAGATGAAGGGAGGAAGACATGCAACGCTGACAAAAAAAAAGACAGGAGAGAACATCGCAGAAGCGGAAGCCGACAATCGTACACAAAGTGAACACACATTCGCAATAGTCAACCACTTATTTATGTTCCATCACGTATGTTCGAAGATGAAAGAACGCAACGAATCACCACCCGCCACTCCCGTCAAGAGGAAGCGGACCAATGGTATCGAGAACCGTCCACCAAGAGCGCCCGCGAAAAAGTTCCGCGGAGAAAAAACGTCAAAGCGAGAACGCATGATGAAAAAGAGAATCACATACAAAAGGATAAAATCGTGGAGACGATCGATTGGAGAGACTCCGACGATTTGCATAGCGTTGTTCAATAGGAAGTAGAAGACGAACAGGAGTACTCCGTATCATAAAAGACGGACAGAGAGGAAGACGAGGCAGGGCAAGACAAGGGAGCTGACGGTGAAACTTCGGGTGAAGGTTTTCATGATGCAGATGAGGGCGATGAAGAGGAAGAGAGGAGCAGTGAGAGCACAGAGCGAGATGAGGATGAAAAAGAGGCAAATGAATGTAGGAGGGAGGCAGATGAGAGAGATGTCATCATTTCCTAAGAGAACGAGATACAAAAGCGAAAAGAAACGCAGTAGGGAGAGAGGTGCATGTGACACGCCCTCAAATGACAGACAACTAGTGCAGAAGGAGAATGGAACGCAAAAATGTAAGCAAACTCTGTTAGCGTTGCTCACCAGGCAGGAAATCGCAGTGACAAGTCCAAAAATATGATGCAACGAAGGTGTTGTACTTTTTCAGCTGAATTGTCGATTTAACATGTACCAAACCAGAGACAATATTTTGGCTTATTAATATTATTTTTCTGTTCTAATGTGTTTCTCATCAGATGCTAGGATTTTGCAAAGAAAAACGTGCGCAAATGGGAAAGGAGAGCAAAAACCTGACCAACAAAGCGGTGCGTTCACGAAGAAAATGAAAGATATACTGTTCCGTTCAGTTGCAAAAAACTTTGTGTTTTCCGCTGCAAAGGATGCAACGTTGTACCCGACGAAGGACAATTTTTTCATGGCATTGCAAGCAATAACAAAGTTAATAGGGGAAAACATGGAGGAAGGACTGCAATCATATGTAGCGGAGAGCGGGATCAGAGCGGTAATAGGGGAGTGCAACAGGATGATAACAACGTGCGTGAAGAGATCACATAACAACTAAAGGATTGGTTTTGGGAAGAGAAAGACCTCCCGCTTGTCCGATCACAACAAATGGATCACAAGCTCCCTACTCGCAACAAGATGCGAGCAGAGATGGAGGAGGACAAAACCTGGAGACGGAGTGGCAACGATACTGGGGGCGCACCTGCGTTTAAGACAACACTCACTAAGGTTTTTCATATCATGAGGGACGACACGAACCTCGGCGTGACGTTGTAGCAACTT
Source organism: Chara braunii (assembly GCA_003427395.1). Taxonomy (NCBI): domain Eukaryota; kingdom Viridiplantae; phylum Streptophyta; class Charophyceae; order Charales; family Characeae; genus Chara; species Chara braunii. Next base: position 2,041,199 of record BFEA01000212.1, read on the forward strand.
GCGTTCGTAGAAATGGTTCTTCATATGAAGTTGAGCAGACAGTGAAGACAAGTAGAGCGGCAGACCAGATACAAAAATTAGCATGTATAAGCAAGACATCGCTTCATTAGTCCGCAACCGCAACACAGTCATGGTTTTTCGATCTTCAAGCTGGACCACGTTGTATCTGTTTCTGACAGGACCGTTACATTATTTCAGGTTGGTCTGCCTTCTATCCAAAGGAGTGGGGCAAATAACATAACTATTACAGATAACGATTTCGACTTGAAGTTCATTGCACCAACCCCCGAGAGAGAGTTAGAGACGGGGAGAGAGAGAAAGTTTCTTTGCAAGACCTTGAACAATGGGCGGGGGAGGAGAGGGGAAGATAGTGGTGTGAATTAGAAGTTTCACACGAAATCTGCCAACAAGAGTTGCAGGAGGTCACTGTCATTGCATGCTCTCTCTCTCTAGAGAGAGAGAGAGAGAGAGAGAGAGAAAGAAAGAAAAAAAAAAAAAAAAAAAGACAGACAGACAGATGGGCAAACGGAGATAATCACTGTGAAATACGATACTTAAACAATGAGTGTACAACGTGTGTTATGTTATTTAGAATACAATATTTTGCATTGGTCAAGGTCGGCTATGACAAACATCACCCACAACCTTCAAATGTTATCTGTTGTTGTTGGTGCAAGGTTGGCTACTGCGTGCCACTTCATGTCTCCGACTGACATGTCGGAGAAATTGTGTCACGCATTAGTGAACCCTGCTTGTAGTGCATTGCACCAACCCGAGAGAGAGGTAGAGACGAGGAGAAAGATAAAGGAAGTTTGTGTGCGAGACCTTGAACAGTGGACGGGGAAGGGGAGGGGAAGACAGTGGTGAGAATTATAAGCTTCACAATGAAATATGCACTCAAGAGTCGCATGAGGTCATTATCAAGTCTATCATCATATACTATCGAGAGAGAGAGAAAAAAAAAAAAAAAAAAAAAAAAAAAAAAAAAAAAAAAAAAAAAGACAGACGGGCAAACAGAGATAATGACTGTGAAGTATGATACTCAAACAATGATTGTACAGCATGTGTTGTGTTATTTATGATACAATATTGTACAATTGGTAAAGGTTGGCTATGACAGACATCCTCCACAACCTGCAAATGTTATTTGTTGTTGTTGGTACAAGGTTGGCTACTGCGTGTCACTCGATGTCTCTGACTAACATGTCGGAGAAATTGTGTCACGCACTAGTGAACCCTGCTTGTAGCAAGGCAACAAACCATATTCTTGACGCCCCCTCATACATCCATTCATAAAATGAATTACCGCAAAGCAGCAGAGGAAAAAATGAACGTTGGATATTGTGTGTCACTTCATAAATTCGGTCCATTTCCACGAAAAGTAAACCGCTCATGCTATATTATTCCCTCTCCCTCTCTCTGTCCCCTCCCCCCCCCGCACCTCCCCACCATGTTTTTCGCCAACGTCATAAAAACAGAACCTACAAAATTCGGTGTGTATTAGCTGTCATAGATAGACAAAGACTCAAAGATTAGGAAATACGAAACCACAGTGTATTACGGTGCACTTGCGGAAAGAGGTGACTTTACGTAGGTTCTGTAATTCCTGCACTACGTCGTTGCTCCCTCCATCCACAGGTTACGATTTGTGTGTCAATGTTCGGTGTCTATCATATTTTCACACACGCACAACGACCCTATGTGTCGTGACCTGCTCAATGACAAAGACCGACAAGATCATCATCCGCCCATAATGATGTACGTTGTTTTATCGCATTCTCTTCAGCAACAGACAAAACGAATGTACTGACATGGGAAGAAACCACACCATTGTACGACCCGAGCGGCAAAAAGTGAATTTTTTTCCCATCAAGAAGTGCAATATTCAACAATTGGCCAACACACTTCCAACACTTTTTTAACATGTTTTCAACAAATGGATCAACAGTTGAACACAGTATAATTTGTTTGCGACATCTGTGATCAGCGTTTAATTCCTTCACTTCTGGTGGACGACATGAGACCCCCATCGACAAATAATTTATCAACACACTTCCAATGGTTTATAAATGGGGCCCACATGCGATAATCCTGTCACAAAAATCGCCACAATGTTTTTGTTGATCACGAGACGAAATCCTTTTAATCCTAGTTTAATCAGAAAATAAAAGTTTGGCCGGCAACCAAACACCGGTTTCACAATCATAAAAAAAAAAAAAAAACACGCGCGCATCTTAAGTTCACGCGCCTACACACCCTCTACTCGAGTCAACCATTCAGTCAACGTAAACCACTCACAATGTCACGACTCACGCGGTATACTTAAACTTTAAACCAAACTTATTTTCTGTCGCTTGCAAAAAACAGGCGGATACCCTTTGTAAGGGTATTCGCAGCCACAACGGGACAGTTGGACTAACGAAAGGTCTACTGTCATAGGGTAATCAGGCCCGCTATAATCTGGGTGTCCTGACATGAGGTGCGTCAAAGAGTCACCATACCCGAGTAGTGAGTATGGTGGTCCTGACCTGGAGGCAGGTAAAAGGGGCTGTCAAGACAAATGGTCCGACTAGTCCTAGTCTGAGACGGGCCGAATGAGAGATATCAGACTGACGGAGGGTCTGTCACTCCTGACCAATGGTAGGCGAAAACCAAGGCAATCAATAACTCTTGGTTGTGAAAAACTGTTTATATTACTTATTATTTTGTTATGGATTCTTATTTGAATTATTTTATTTAATTATTGTTTGATGACTGCTTGTCAGGGAGACTGTATGTTGGAAACGTGCTTGGTGGTTTATGAACTTGTTTGTTTTGCAGGCTTACCTAAAACTTCCCAGACCAGAGAACAAAAAAAAGTTTGGTATTTTCCTTCATTTGCCTGAGAAGTTGAGGACATGCCTCGCTCAGACCAGGGAAAGAGAACGGGGTTTGGTATTCCCTCTGGATGCTTAAGAAGTTGAGAAGACGTCTCACTCAAGCCAAAGACCAAGAAAAGGGTTTGGTATGCCTTACCCCTGATACTACTGACAACGAGTGTCCACAGTGCTAATGTCAAACTGACAGTATCCTTACGATCACTATCAAAAGTGAGAGGCAAGGTAACTTATCCACTGAAAAGATTAAAGAGAGATTCATATTTCAAGACAATAAAAAACCAAGACCAAATTGCAGATGAGAAAACTGAGAAGTAATCCTTCTTAAGTTTTATTTGGTGGCCGACAAAGCGGCCTGGTTCATGAGGAACCTACATCCCTGCCATCACGGTATTCACACTCTTAAGTCAGGGATGCTATGAGATGTGGAATGGATTGAGGTGCCAAAAAAAAAAAAAAAAGACTCATAAGTTCAATGAAAGGACCTTGTGCCTATACAAGATGTAGAGAATAGTCATGAACTCTATTTGGAGTAGAGCGAGGAGAAAAAAAATACAAAAGAGAGTGCAACTACTAAGTTGAAGTGGGGGAGAAGCCATGCATGGACAAGAGGGAGGCGTTGCGGGCACTAAGGCTCTGCTTGCCACGAGGGTAGTGGGTGTTCTAGGAGTGTAAGGAGGGGAGGAGGTGTCGGGCGCACTATAGCGCACCTCAGATTTCTTTTGGTAGTATTTTATCCTCATAGGGGATGGAGTCTTTTCATACAAGCCAACAAAAGGCTGACGCAAGTGTGGTCTCATGTGAGAGTCATAGTCTCTTGATTCCTCCTCCTCCTCTGAGTTATAGCCACTTATGCGAGTTGGCGGCTCTTCACGAGCCTTCCCTCCCCTACCACATTTTCCTCTTTCCTGTCCCAGGCGTGCTTCAGGCATAGTGAAAAAAGGAAAAGGATGCGCTACCACAAAGGCAAAGACCGAGAGAGAGCGCACTATCAAGGGAAAAAAAAGAAAGTAGTTGCGCAGGGTTCCTGAGTACCGCAACACAACGGGAAAAGAGAATGTGTTGCCATGCACCACAGCGAGTATGGGAAGATTGACAACGTAAATTTGCCATGAGAACTCCACGAACGAATTGTTGTGAGAATGACTGAGTATGTTATTGGTTGTCGCAGTTTTATACTACTGGCTTGCCTTGTCTTGGCCCAACGGGGACGCTGGGCGAGGTTTTGGTATCATGTTGGAGGGTGCGGTGTCCCGACCTTCCGATGTGTATCGGGGGCCACCTTCACAATGTGTCAGGCATCCGCTCATATACCCTACAGAGCGCCAAGCCTTTTAGCCCACAGGCCCCTGGCAAACTCGGTACTCTGTCGTGCTGTTTCCGATGTGTACCGGGGACCACCTTCGCAATGTGTCAGGCGTCCACTCACATACCCTACAGCGCACCAAGCCTTCTAGCCCACAGGCCCCTGACAGACTCGGTACTCTCCCGTGCTGTGACCGGATCCACTTCAAGGATGGGTTGTAAAAAGACTAGAGTGGTGCGCGTTGAGGCCTTCACTGATCAAGTTACGGAACGTATGTAGTGTGTTGCAGATGCTGTCGAGGCAAGGAAAGGACTGAGGGAGAAAAGACTCACCCTCCGCTGGTATCAAACCTACCCTACTTTTCGACCCCCATATCGTATCGGGCGCTCGTACAGGAAAAGAGGTGAGGTGCGCCACAGGGACTCTTCATTGACCCGCTCAGGTTCGGTGATCTGCTGTGTTGTGGAGCACTACCGACCCGTGGTCGCTGTCGTCCAGGGACATGAGGGTGGGAGGGGCCGCGCAGTGTTTTCTACCACGCACCGACCGCCTTTTGCCAGGTTAAGGGTAAAATGCGTAGACCAGGGGATCAAAGTCGAGTTAGGAATGAAAGCAAAAAAAAGAAAAGGAAAAATTTAAAAAGAAAGGAAAGGAAAAATAAGGAAAAGTCACGTCATGAGTCTGCACTCTGAAACGAATCGTTATTTTCGTATGAGTTATCTAAGTGTTGTTAGGCCGCAGCGGCGTCATTTTTCCTTTTTTTTTTCCCCTCCCTTTCTTATCATTATTGCTGACATTATATTATTATTACTATCATCCTTTTTTTTTTTTTCTTTATTATTGTTTAATTGATCTTTGAGTTTTCGTCTTCCACTCGTTGGTGTTTCTTGAGGGAGCGAACAATTGGCTTTTGAACCCCAATTTCAAAGGAGTGACCCAGAATGATCGACCTTTCAAGTTTCACTCTATTATAGACGGCCCCAAAAGGGGGCAACCCGCGGGCGTTTCGGCAGGGAGCTTATCACCCCCCGCGGAAGGTCATAAACCCCCTCCTTACCATCGGACACGGGTACCCATCAAGGATAGTTCGGCGACCTCTTTTGAGGAAGGGGGTGATCTACTGATATCCTGATTATGAGACCGTCGCTCACCAGGTCTACAGTCTTTGGGTTGCGCTCTAGTAGTGGCCATTGAAAGTCATACTAATTTTAATAATTATTACATTCAAAAATAAAAGGGAGAGTATGAAAGAATTTAACACTCTCTATTTAGTACGCAGAGGCTGCAACCTCCATAAAATTTTATAAGAAAGCAACAAATGAGTCATTTGGTTATTGGTTTGTTTGTGGGTGTCAGGCAAAGAGTCGTGAGTTGACAGGCAAAGGATGCATGCTATTCGGAGTTGGCGGCCTGGTACCGTATCCGGTCTATTCAAGGGAGAATCAACTATGATGCGCTGCGATGGTCTTTATGGCTATGGGCCAGACTATTGAAACCTGATAACACGTCGGTCCCCGATGTCCAGTGAGGGTCCCTAGATTACCACTATTCTGATATACGATGGGGGAGACGAGGTGAAGTTAAAGGTCATCGTGGAAGGGGCGAGAGAGGGGTAGATGAGGCTTGTCGGGATATGAAATCGCACAAGCAAGATAAGAGAGAACATGTAGTCAGAATGGTCCGGGAAAGGAATTTTATTGAATATGTATTCTATTTTTACGACTGTAATGACAAGCTGCACAACACTGGTTCGTCGCTAGAGACTGTGGAGCACGTCAGGACAAGGCTCAAGTGAGCACAATGGTGCCCAGACTCCCCTCTCATAATTCCTTGTTAGAATCCTAATTAGCAAAAGTCACTTTGTAATTTGCAGTTCTCTCGGCCTACTACTGCCAAGTGATCCATGACTCATTATCTCATCAACATTCAGTCATTCGAGTTAACCGGAATTCTCAGTCAGAATCAATCTTCCTTCAGTCATTGCCACTCAATTAAGAGGTCAGTACAAGTCAGACAGTGTTCTCATCAAAAACACAAAGATCAATTTCAACACCCACCTCAGCACATGAGTGCAGTTCAGACATTTTCAATCCAGGAGACTTTTCTGACCAGTCTCAACAGGATCGCCTCTAAAGCCGCCTCCCAATACCGGTATGTCGGTGCAACTGGTTTCCAGTAAAGAGACCTATCAATCTTTGTGGTTCACACTTAGTTTGCAGAAGGTACCGTTGACAACTTGAGGATCTATTTGAAGAGGGGCAAAAAAACTCGTGATGTTCTTGATTCCGTCTGGATCTCAGCAGCAAGGTACCTCGAAGATAAATAGAGAGAGTTTGACAAGAGTGGTGCCAAACTAATTCACAACTTCGGACTGAAGTTCTACACGTACTACCCCAAACCTCTTATTCCCTTCACTCTCACAGATGGTACCTACTGGGGTGATCTAGTGGAGTTGGCTAAGACGTACATCTCTCCCGCAGCGATTGAATGTGAGGCGGTAACTGAGCCCTCTGAGTTTCGACATCTCAGACGAGGGATTTTCTCTCAGCCATATCTCCCTACTCTATAAGAGGAATTTTGTGCTATGGTTAACTTCTGTGTCATGGGTCTTGGATGGAAGTGTTCGGAGCTCGCAGGCTTCAGGTGGCTCTACATTCAAAGACCACAGCCTAAGGAAGTGCGGGGATATGGCTCTAGGCACAAGAAACGCACAGCCAAATGAGAGAATGAGCGTGTGACCTTGAGGGATGAGTGAGGACTCAAAGGGATGAATAATGACTCATGATCAGTGTCGGTCTTGCCCCTTTCATCTGTACTTTCTAAGATTATTATAAGTTTTCATTCTTCCCTCATTTTATCCTTGTCATTGCTCGGGTCAATCGGTCTTGCTCCATTTGCATTGACTTTGCTTGTCAAAGTTCTCAAAATAAGTAAATTAGCAAAATTGATACATGCATGACATACCATGATTTTATGATTATTATTTGCATAATCTTTGTTGTTCCGAATCAAAATAAAAGATTCATAAGACCGGGGGTCGGCGAAGACCGCAATTGAAGGGTCTCGCTCAAAGTTGGACGCACACAACAGGAAAGGATTTGCTTGAATAAATTTACTTTATTTATTACAAACTTTCAACAAAATCCTGTGTGACAGTCTGTTCGCTTTCTGATCGACTGAAGAGGCCCGACTAGAAAAAGTGCGACACTGGTCCTCGGGTGGAAGTGGACCCAAAAAGAAGTGGGGGGGCGTTTGGCAAGTCCTTGGGTAGAAGCGGACCCCCAAAAGAAGTGAGGGCATGTGAACTGCAAAAAGGCCCTTAGACCCAGGCGTTGAGACCCGTCTTTTAAAAATAGGGAGGTCAGGCACAACGAAACAGACGTTTTGCAAGCGGCAATTTTGGCGATTTTCTGTACTTAGACAAACCCTCAAAAAAATATAAAATTTTGATAATTCATAGATGAGTTTGTGTTCTTTCCATAAATAATACGATAACATTTTCAAAAAATCACGCAGACTGCGAAGTAATTGTCACGCCCATTCGGCACATTTTTCATTTTTGCCACTCAGCCATGTGTGGGCCAACTAAAAAAATACTCTTAATTCAATGAGTTTTCGCACTCAGAAGAATGCGTAAAAAAACCTGAAAATTTAAGTACTCGTAGATTTTGTTGTGAAGTTTCCAAAAAAAAATGTTAGAAATAAAATAAAATATTTCAACTGTGAAATAGATCGCAGCCGCAATTTGACCCATATTTCAATTTTGCCATTCAGCCTCTCTCTCTCTCTCTCTCTCTCTCTCTCTCTCTCTCTCTACCTTAGGGTTGCATTCCCCGCGCCCACGCGCCACCCATGAGGTAGGTAATAGATTTTTCATCCAGTGAATGAAGGTGGGAGAACTTGGGATGGTTGGGAGGTGCATGGGGGGGCTTGGCCCCTGGATTCTCATTTGCTAAGAATGTGTCAGATGCTTTGAAGACTATCATCTTTTTTTTTTTTTTTTTTATGCATGTCATTCTTGCGCAGGAGCCATGCTAATCTTCTCTGTATCGTTCCAATTTTAACGGATGTCCCGAAGGACTATCTATCATCTATTTCTGCAAGTGTTCTAATTCAGTTTTTTATTATGATGAATCACATTTCAGTTTTTTTTTCTCTATTTATGCATGTTATCCTTGCGCAGGGGCCATGCTAATCTCGAAGGAGTCCTGCATGTTGCGGTTGCTAGGTGGAGCCAAGTCCTAGACAAGGATTGTCAATCTATAGAGAATGTTGTGTCTAGATGTTGGCAACAGCTGGCACTGGCTCCTTTCCCTCGTTTAACTGTGAATCTTTGGCTATTGTCACTATTGGCCACCCCTTCAACAGTGAACCTGGTCCAACGTGGTGTAATTGGACTTATGAATCGACCACTCATCTATGGTACGATTGCTCGGCGGCGGCCAGAATTTGGAAGTGGTGGGACTCTTTTTGGGCTGGAGTGGCTGGTAATTACCTAACGTGGAATCGGGACTGGGTGTTGTTGGGTGGGCTGCCAAGCAACCTGAAGTTGAACAAAGGGTGGGGCTATATCGCCAAAGTCGTCCGGGCGGTGGGCTGCGATATTATTTGGAAAGGCAGAAATAGGCAAGTGTTCGAAGGGGTGAAAATGTCCAACAAGGAAATCCGGGCCTCCTTCAGAGGCTCGCTTCGTCGCATTGTGCAGGCAGACTGGAAGAGAAAAGGGAGGAGTAACAGTGGGACTTGGTTTGGAGCTACATGGGGTCCAGATGGTAAGTTTGCGAGATTGGAAGACGATAAGTTGGTCCTATTTGAGTGGTTCTGGGCTAAGTAGTCTGTTAGGGGATAGTATGAACCTGGGGTGCTCGGTTCTTTTTTCCACAGGAGGAAGGCGGTAAGGTCTTGAGGTGGGAGGAGGGAGTGCCCGTCATTTTCCCCGGTCCACCTGGTCCGGGCTGTCGTCGTTTAGACAGCCATGCATCTTTAGGATAGGGTTAGGAGTTGTTGTTTTGTGAATTGTTGGGTGTTTTGGGCTTGTAGCTTTGTTTTTGGTGGTTAATTTTTTGGATTATTTGGTTTTTGTTGGCCTGAGGCAAATTTGGTTCTTGGAGGTAGGAATTTCAGGACAGCGGTCTAGATTTGGCCATTCTGTGCCTAGATCTTTTCCTGACCTCCTTTCAGGTTTTATCTGTGTTAAGTGGTTGACTCTGCTTGGAGTCCGCAGTCGTAAGGCTGTAAGCTAAACCGGCTGATGCTACCGGGATAACTCCGGGTTGAATTGTGAGGACCCCGGCCTCCTCGTGATTTTTTTTTATTTTTATTTTTTTTTTAACCACCAGTACCTCCGAGCCTGTTTTTGCCGACCCTAATTTTCACTGCGCTCCGAGTTTCGCCGAGCCTGGGTCCCACTCCATTTCTTTATCGTACTCTCACGGGAAGGGAAAAAAAAAAAAAAAAAAAAAAAAATTCGGCCGTGAAAACTCGCGAAACAAAAAAATGAAACAAAGCTCTGGGCGTGATTGCAGATGTATACATTATCGGAAGTGTAAGTGTGAGTGTGCCCTCAGTGAGGGCATCTCAGCCCCGTGGCCAAGTTATCAGATTTCAGAAACTCAAAAAAAAAAAAAAAGATAGAAACATGGATTCGGCCGTGAAAATGGCAAGATACATTCCCGTAAGTGCCAGTGTGATCAGGGTTGCAATCCTCTGAGGGAACACAGCTCGAGCAGATCACAGATTCAAATCGTCAGAGTCCAGAAAATGAAAACAAGAAAAAAAAAACGAAAACATAGATTCGGCCTTGAAAACGGTTGGGTACATCAGTGTTACAATCATCTGAGGAAACAATACTACAGCAGATCACGGATGCCGCCATGCCTCATGGCAGGGTACTCATAACAAACAAATACAAAAGAAAAAAAGAAAACAACAAGTTTGAGAATGTGACCGTCCTTGCTGTAAGATGCATGCAAGACTGTGAGCACGGTCTCCTAGACATCCCTGCACGACATCATTGCAGTACAAAGGCCCGTTTTTTTTCCTTTCCCTTTCGGGCACGGGCAAAAAAAAAAAAATGACTTTTGGGACATTGCCGACCCTCTGTCCGACCCCCGAAAACTTCGGGTACTGGCCAGCATCTCGTATTTTCCCAACACTGGGGAAGGTACTGTTGGTTTAAAAGTGGAATGCAAGCAATTTTGGCAAAAATAAAATAAAAAAAATAAAAATAAATCGAAGGAGTCACATTTCAGTTTGAGTTCAGTCTTGTTGGCAAGTGTCACAATCTTCACCCTTGCAGAACCCGATCCTTCTGTTTGCAGCCTACCCCTTTGTTCTACCCCTTCTTTCCCGCTGACAAAAACACGGCCAAGGAACCACCACTTGTGCCCTCACGGTACCCAAGGAACCACCACCTGTGGTCTCACGGTAAGTCAATCAATGACGCTGAAAGTCTCATCTCATCTCAGGGGGATGAAACGCACTCCTGACGGGCTGCGAATTGTTGGATGTGATGTGACAAACGCCAGCCCAGGCGCATTGATTTCTGAGGCGCGACCGTGTGGGTCAAATTCGGAGAGTTAGGTTTGAGGCAGTTTCTGTGCGGGCGCGAGTTTGCGGCTTGGTCGACTGACGAGAGGGGAGGTCCTCGGAAGAGAGACGGTAAACATGACCGCGAGCACAGAGCCTGAGTAGCGAGGGAGAAAGGGAGAGTGCGTTGCAATGGAGACGGTGGACAACGTTGTCAGACCCGTGAAGAGCTTCGCTAAGGACAGCGTACGGCTGGTAAAGCGATGTCATAAGCCAGATAGGAAAGAGTTCACGAAGATAGTCTTTCGTACGGCAATCGGCTTCGTCGTTATGGGCTTCATTGGTTTTTTTGTGAAACTGATCTTCATCCCCGTCAACAACATTATCGTTGGAGCTGGCTGAATTTAAAAAGTGAAGGTTTGCCAAAGCGATTGACTGATTGCTGCTTGCTTTCAAGTCGATTTGAATTTTGATTCCGTTGCTTTTTTCTTCAGCTTCTTCTTAACCGTATTGATTGAGCATTGTCAACCTGCGGTCAACGCTGCAATGGTCTTCATTTGTCGATTTGACTTAACACTACCAATGGAAAGGAAGAGCGGTTGAAGTGGATATACATATTTGGAGATCAAGTAGCCCCTCCAGAGAGTGATGATCGTGGCCTTGGTAAATAGAGCGTATCTCTCTCTGTGGTGATGAGGGGTATTCGTTGTTCGCCCTGTTTTATGGCTTAGTGATGGTTTGGAGCTCTATCCTTCAACTTTGGCATTGGGATGATGTTCAGAAGGCTTTAGTTGGGGTCGTGCGGCGCTCTCGAGGATGGTTGTGGATTTGAGTTTTTCCCTTTTTGTTTCTGGCCATTGAATGATTGACTAGGTAATCAACACTTTCCCAAGTTGTTTCTCATGTTGATTCGGTTGATTGCTCGGTCGGTGGATACCTCCTCCGTTTGTTAAGGTCGGTCCCTCTCAAGTGCGAGAATGAGTCTAAATTCATGTTGCTATTTATCGCTTGAGGCATTTCTCTCGCCGAACTTTGGCGAGAATGACCGTATGTCTTTTTTTTTTTTCTTTTTTTTTTTGTGAGAGCGAGAAAGAGAGAGAGAGAGAGAGAGAGAGAGAGAGAGAGATTCGGCGATTCGTCTCTGAATATGTCCGTGAGCGGGAGCATGCGGATGGGGAGTGGGAGGGATGGTGGTGTATGGACGGAGTGTACTTTGTGGAGGCCAGATTGGCCATGGAGTGCATTGGCACGTTGCTGTTGAGGGAACTGATTTATACATGTCGAGCACCTATGGCGAGGAAGGGAGGTGAAGGTGGAGTTGTGAGAACGAATGTGGGATACGATTTTCAGTAATGCTTATGACTCTAACGAATGTTCTGACCTGCTTCCTTTCCATTTTTTTGCGTTCTTCTCCATCATACTTCTTGTAGTCACTTTTTGACGCCCTTCTCTGCCTCTCACCTCTATCTTTTTTTCCGTCTTCCTCTTTTCTTTATTTCTCTCCCATTACCGTCTGCACTTCAGTCTGTATTTCCTCTCTCATTTGCATATGTTCCGTCCTCGTGTCCCCTTCTACGCTATCTTATGACCAACCTCGTATATCGTGTTAAATCTCTTTTACCCTCCATTTCCGCTTCGTTTTTCTCATCGTTTTCATTCGTCCTCCGTTTCTTTTCCTCCTTTCGCACATTTTTATATCTCACCTTCCCTATCTGTCTGATCTTCACCGTCTCCGCTTCTCTTCTGGCACTTTCCTCTTGCTCTTATCTTCTGTATCCATCGTCCTTTCTCTCGCCTTCCTGCTCTTTCCGGTTATTTTCCTTCCTTTAGAATTACCGACTGCTGACTCTCGTTTCCATGCTATGGAGCTCTGTTTAGTTATCACATCCATTTCCCTTCTTTTGCGTCGTCTTACTATCGCCCGCCGTCTCGTCTTTCGAACTCGTGCTCCCTATTTCGTGCGTCGCCTTCTTCTGACCCTTAATCTCTACCCGCCTGTTACTTCTAGTAGTTCTATTATCCGCGGGCCTTTGATCTCTTGCGGCATCTTCTCTCGATCTCCTGCATTTCCTCCCGGTGCGCCTTTTCCCCATCTCTTTCCCCCCCTCTTGCGGCTTGTCCCTCCGTCCTGCGCCGCACTTTATTTCGTGCCTTTCTGTCTCCCATACCTTCGATAGATTCCTCTTCCATCTTGATTTTTGTCTAGTACGTCGCTTTCATTCTCTCCCTGTCGTCTCTCCCCCCTATCATCTCTATCTCTATAACCCTTGGACTGCTCCGTACTGGTTCTTCTCTCTCGCCTTCTCTCCCTTTGTAATTGCTTTCTCACCCTTTTGACATCGCCTTCTCTGGCTCCCTTGCGTTTTCTCTTCCCGTGCCTTCTCTCCTTCCCTACCCTCTCTTCCTCCCTTGCCCTCTCATTCCCTTGGGCTCTTTGCCTGACTTGGCCTCTCTTCCTCCGTTGGGCTCTGTCCCCTCTTTCTCTTCCTGGTCTTTCTCCCCTCTGCCCTCTCTCCCCCCTGTTCTCCCTCTCTCCTCCCCTTCCCCTCCCACGCATTTTTTCCACCTCTTCCTCGTGTGATTCTCCACATTTGTATCTTGTCTACTGTTGTCCCTTGTCGCATTCATTGCTTTGTTCTTCACGTGCTCCCACGCCTTTTTTAATGCATTCTTTCCGAAAAATATGCCTCCGGTCTACGTTTCCCACCTCCTTTGAAGCAATTCCCTTAACTGTTCCGCACGTCCCTTGACTTGCCTCCCCCTGCCGATCGTGTTCTGGTGCTCGTCTCTGTACTGTTTTTCTCCTGTCATCCTCTAGTCTTTCGTACTGTTTTTCTCCTGTCAGCGTCGCCTCTGGTCCTCTTAGTTTCCTTGGTAGTTTCCGCTCGTTAGCTCTTTTGCCTCTTCCTCGTCTTTCTCCTCGCCTCTTCTCTCATTTTTGCTATCGTGTCCTGTCAGCGTCTCCTCTTGGTTTTCTTTTCGGATTTCCAATCAGTATCCGTAAAATTTGTTTTCTTCTTGTGGTGCTTCTTGTGCGTTTTGGTAGATTGTCGTCCATTGTCTCTCTTCTTTGAATGGCTCTATATTTGCGTTATTTGTCTCGTAATCACGTTTCTTCTCACTGTGTGTGTCCACGTCTCCTCACCATTCCTGCCATCTCTCCTTCCCTTAGCTGCCTCCCTCGTCCTATCATCGCTTTTCTCTTTCTGTATCTCTTTTGTAGTCTTCGTCGATCTACTCCGTTCTCTACTTGCATATTTTGCTGAAGGGTTTTCCTGGCCATCGCGTCTAGAAGACAATTTATTTCTCCTCTCCCTATCCCACCGCTTTTATCGTGTTCCAGCTTTCGATGAAATACCCCGCTGGCCGCCCGTGAGGTCGCGTTTTCCGGTTGTTAACTTTCGCCGTGAGGTCTTTCTGCATTCCCCTCATGATTCACTCCATACCGTCTCTTCTCTTCCCTATCTCTCCTCCTTCACCCCCCTCTTCACTCCTCGTCCGTCAAGGCCGTTCTCTTTACTCTTGGTTCCGTTTGATTCCGTTTGACTTCGTTTGATTTTGTTTCGGTTGTTGTCCTCTTCCCTCTATGCACTACATTGCTCCAGCCTCGTCCCTTTGGGTCAGACCTCACAGTTGTCTAGTTGCTCCTTTCCCTGCTCTTTAGGCTTCAGCCGTCAAACCTTTTCTCGTCTGGATCGCACTACTTTCTCTTGAATGTCTCAACCCCCCTCAGGGTGATGTACCCTGTATTGCCTGGACAGTGCTAAGCTCGTATCTACCACTCTCTACCTGTGGGTATGGATTCCGTCAATGTCTTACCCCCCCTTCAGGGTATCTGCTCCGTATTGCCTGGTCACTGCCCAACTCTTACCTATCGCTCTCTGCCTGTGGGTGTGAGTAGGGGTCGGGTGCATCCGCAGGATTCTGCAGGCTTTCTCTTCGTGTTCGTTCACCCACACCTCGTACCTTATCTGGCAAGTAGAGCATCCCTACACTATTAAAATCGCTAATATGACAAATCTGAAATCCGGGCCGTTGTTGGTCCTACCGGCCCACGGCCCAGATCAACCGAACCATGTAACAAATCTGAAATCCCGGTCGTCGGGTCGTACCGGATCGACGTGCCGTATCAGCGCGATCTTAAGATCTTAAGAGCGTGCATCAATCCAGGCCGTTGGCCCGGTACCTTGGACGCGACGGCAGGGATTACTTGCCTGTTGGAGAGGGCCGCGGTACCTACCAGTGATTTCTTGGCGCGGTACCTACCGGTGGGGTTTTGTGTTTGGGCAAACGGGTTCCCATAGGCTGTCCGTGATGTAACTATTTTTTCGTGGCGGCGTGCACTGTTTTTTTATGGGGGCATGGCTTTTTAGTGGCGGCATGGGCAAATTCTACGGCGTGGGAAAGACCCACCCCTATGCTACTGTACTTTGTACTAGACTTCTACTTTCCTATCCTATGCTACTATTGTCTACCGCGTGGGCGCGGGGAACGCAGCCCTAAGGCCGAAGCAATGGGTGTAAGTGTGCGCACAAAAGAGAGAGAGAGAGAGAGAGAGAGAGAGAGAGAGAGAGAGAGAGAGAGAAGGAGGGGGGGGGGACAGCGAGAGAGAGAAAGAGAGAGGCTGTATGACAAAATTGGAATATGGGTGAAATTGTGGTTGCGATAGTTTGAACACTTTTTCCTTGGCCCATAGTGGGTACCTGTGGGGGTACGCGATTGGAAGGGGGAGAGAGAAAGAGAGAGAGAGAAAGAGAAAGATTGATAGAGAGAGAGAGAGAGAGAGGTTGAATGAGAAAATTGGAGTATTTGCGAACCCTTATGAGCACAAAAGAGAGAGAGAGAGAGAGAGAGAGAGAGAGAGAGAGAGAGAGAGAGACAGACAGAGAGACAGAGAATGAGGCTGAATGACAGAATTGGAATAAAGGTTAGATTTTGGTTGCGATAGTTTGAACAATTTTTCCTTGAATGACAGAATTGGAGTATTTGCAAACCCTTGTGAGCACAAAAAGTTATTATAGTTGCGTCTTGCAAACGGCTGCCGAAAATGTGACACCTTGATATAGACGTTGAAACCCGCTATATGTAGCCTTAGGGCTGAGAATGATGGGGCTTGCTCCAGCTCTTTGAACATGCATAAAAGAGAAAAGTCATGGTGGTGTATTTTTCCATGTTATAGGGGGAGATTTAGTTTGTTTTTTCACTTTTCAAGAGTATTGGAGTTGCATTCTCCTCATCCAGGGGCAGATCGATATCCAAAGTTGCTGTCTTTTTGCTTGCTGTCGCTTGGGAACTTGATGCAGAAGAAGAGGGGGTCACGTTCGTGTGCACTTGATTGAAGCTCAATGCTTGAGCCTCCGCTTCTCACTTCTTTTTGGAATCTGGTTGCACTGGAGGACTGATCCTTGTTTTCCAAAAGTCTCAAATGTAGTTGCTGGAACTTGATCAAGAGCACTATTGATGGCTTAAGTCTTCGTCGTTAGTTGAGTCTTCAAGAATCCAATGTTTTTTTTTTTTTCTCTCT
>BFEA01000212.1:2087267-2098370 GCA_003427395.1 Chara braunii
TTGTGGTGAGCGGGAGACAGGTATGCAACGTGTGACACACACAACAGACGAGTTCAAATCCGAACAATCACATACCCAGCAAACCACAACTGAAAAGAATGCAAACTGTGATTAGGTCTCTGACAGGAGAAAAAAGCAAAAAAAATTCAAAAAGAGAAAAAAAAGCATATATTCAAGGCGATCAAAGCAGCAGCAGCATTCCATCGGCAGTGTCAACAACAGTGCACAGGTGAGCCTAAAAAACACCACGGCCCCACCCAAACCCATACCCGGACCAACAAGCCCCCACCCACCCTCATTTGCACCCTTTTCCCTTCATTGTTTTGCGGGCGAAGCCGCAACAGGTAGCCTTGTGGCCTATAATTCAGTCTTTTGCCGTCTGTGGTGTAGCTCTGCTGCCGTTCTCCTTCGTTGTCTTTCGCTCAGTGACTTGGCTTTTTCCCCCCGGTTTTGCTCTCTCCCTGTCTCCCCCTCTCTCTGTGCGCGACACTCTGTGGCTTTTTTATACACGCTTTTCTTCTTGCTATGCCGCCTGGCTCTTCCCGCTTGACGACGATTTTCCCTCCTTTGTTTATTGTGCGGCCACGTGATTTCGTCTTTTTCCTCCACCCGACTGTCCTTTTACGATGTTCCGCCTCCTTCCGTTCCGCGCAATACTTAAATCCCTAACCCTGCCCAGCCCCCCGTGGAATAGGTAAATCCCTAACCCTGCCGAGTCCCATGCATCGTTTGCCTTACTCAGCGAGCGCGGTTTGACTGTATTCCTCTACCTATCAATGGATCGCTGTAACTAGTGCATGACCATGCTAGTACAACTAGTGCATGATCATGCTAGTACCTTTTTCCGAATAGAGCGCATGCCCTCAGCTTGTTCATGACGTCTACTATGCGATCGATTCGGTACGAGACGTATCATCGGAAGCAGCAAACCTTCGTACTGTCTGAGACAGAACGAAATAAGCGTTCAAACAGAGGCCGTGGTTGCAAACCGCAGTAGGGGTAGGGGATTCTGTGTGTGTGTGTTTGTGTGTGTGTGTGTGTGGATGATGCACTCTGTATATATAACCTGAGCCGTATTGTAGAAAGTAATTTCTTTTTGCGTGTCGGCGACGAGTGCTCATATTCGACGTGAAAAGAAAGGGAGATTTGCGTGCGTGGAGAGAACAAATGACGCGTAGTTGAAGAGAGAACTAACAACAGGGAAAGGATTGTTCTTGCAGCGAGTGAACTGGTTATGCGGACGCGTGTTAGCACGTCCATGCGTGTTTAGTTCCGGCTGAGTTATTGTCATGGAGTTACGCCACAAAGAGGACATCTTTTTTGAGCTTACCAAGAAAGAAGGAAACATGTTTTGTAGAAGCTACGTAGCTTGATATCTCCTGTAATGAAAACAAACGATAGAAGACATATGGGCCGGGTGTCGGAAATGATACCCAGATTTTGGCCGTACTCTCTTCCCACGTATAGAAGACATATGGGCCTTCTATCTGTACTGGGCTTGCAGAATAGTCCCAGTACTCGACATGAATACTGTAGTGGGGTAACAGTCCAAACTTACTGTAGTGGGGTAACAGTCCGAACTCACTGCAGTGGGGTACTATTACCGTTAGCCCTGGTATCCTCCACTGTTGCTGTATGAACCTGGCCCGCCCCGCTCACGAGCTAGCACTGGGGACAGCACAGGTGGGGTTGTTTGCGCAAGCATAGCATGACGTTCATCTGATTTTGTGCCTGTGGTCGAAGATTGCACCGTACACAATTTTTTTCCCTTTCATTTAATTATAGGAATGGGGTATTGGACTGCGGTGATTCATGCAAGGAATATGAGGGTGAGCGATATACATAAAACCAAGTAGCGAAATCACACAGCCGTCCAAGTAGTTGTGCCCCAAGCAGAGAGTACAAATGCACCGAGAAAACCATCCATATAGAGCAATACAATGAAGTAATGAGCCAATGTTCAAGCCCGTAGGCCACACCAACACAGTATCCAAAGTCGCTCTGCTCTGTCTGGCGCTCAGCGCCCAGCCTACTCTACCTGACTATCCTACCTACAGCTGGTTCACGCAACAGGATCACCTCGACTCACGAAGACCAATGTACATGACTGCCAACACCATCACTGACCTCTCTTCATGTACCAGGTATGTATCTCGTCACCCTCAATCGGACGTTGATTACCCCACACTCGCCTCCTTCCCTGAAGACCACTCAATCGCCCGCATTACCCCCTGGCGCCCAGCAGCCCGGCTATGGCCGCCTGTGCCGCGCTGCCCTGCAGCGCCCCACTTCACCTCTATGCGCCCGGTCAGTGCCCTTGGCAGCAGCGCAGCATCAAGCGAGAGTGCAGCAGCACTTCCGCATTGCCAGCACTGGCCAGAATGCCTGGCCTGGGCTGCCTCACTCCTTTTGTGGAAGTGGCAGCCTCCTGGATGCTGCGCGAGGCCTGGCTGGAAGCTTCCAGTAGCTTCTGGTTGGGTCCCAGACCCTGCGCCCAGGCCCGAGACTACAGTTGAGGGCCTGGGCCCTTTACAGTTAGGCACGGCCTGAGTTTTTGGACTTGGGCTGNGGCCCGAGACTACAGTTGAGGGCCTGGGCCCTTTACAGTTAGGCACGGCCTGAGTTTTTGGACTTGGGCTGTTTGCTGCATCTGTGCAGGGCTCCGAGGCAGGTGCGTCAGCACTACTGCTTTTTCCAAGGCTGAAGGCCTGCTTCCCAATGTCTCGGCCCTCCTTTGTGTATGTGTGCCCATGCGCTACTGTCAAGGCCTCGGCCAACTGTATGACGCAGAAATGTGAGGCTCACGCGTCTACCCAACCAACTGGCGTGCTGCGAGAGCCTGAATACCCACATATGGAAATGTGGAATTTTGCCTCTGACGAATATTCAGGCCCGCCTTCACTTAGGGCGGGCACTTTGGCTTGCTGGGGGCCTTAGCCCAGAACAATGTGATGTCTGATAGGGCCCCTCGAGGGCTTGTTCCTCACATTCCATCCCCCTTAGAATCGAAAGTCCGTTGAGATGCTTCATGCTGGTGCCTTCCCCTTCAGATTCTTCTCATAATCTGCCATGATCTGAGGAGCTGTCTTGACAAGTTCCTCCCTTGAAATCCATCGATCTTCCTTTGGATCAGTATGATGCGTGAAATGTACTCTGTACTCCCTCGCAGGTTTGGGAGGTCTTCCCCTGCCAGCTGGCTTGGGAACATGTGTGTCTCTGTGATCCAGGATGTTGTCGACGTCCACGTGGCCATCCATGGTTGGGGGCAGCATAGATCTCTGTGATGAGAACTGTGCTGTCTCAGCAAAGGGTGCAAGCTTGGAGGCGTGAACAACAGGGTAAGTGAGTAAGTGACCAGGGATACGAATGACGTACGAGGGACCATCAAAATCATTTCCCACTATGTCTAAGACTTCCCAGGGATCGGAATACTGAGGCATTAGTTTCTTAGAGATGCCAAACTCCTGCCCCAACTCATTAGCCTTGACCCAGACACGTTCTCCTACCTGAAATGTGGACTGTTGGAGACGTTTGTTCTCAGAAGCAATCATAGCTTCCTGAGATTTCTTGATATGTTCGACAGTCTGCTGCAATAATTTCTTATACTGGACACCAAATTCGATGGTTCCAGGAGTTGCAGCAGGTCGGTTTTCAGGTAGGAGGAAGTCTAAAGCAGATCTAGGCTTCCACCTCAGATGCAGTTGATTAGGATTGATGCCGGTGGTGCTGTGTACAGCATTGTTGTACAGGCTGTTGATCAGAGGTAATTTCTCATCCCAGTCATCCTGGTTGGGCTTGATGTAATGCCTCAGCAGATGCTGCACCACTCGGTTCATCTGTCTAGCTTGCCCATTTGCTTCGGGATGATTCCCAGAAGGCATTTGAATCTGGCTGCCCATCTATTCAGCGGCCTTCTTCAACATCTCGCTTGTGAAACGTACATCTCTGTCACTGACGATCTTTTTTGGAAGTCCAAAGTCACGCACCCAGTTGTCCATGAACAACTTGATGACGTGCTCAGTCCTGGCAGTCTCTGGCATGGCGATCAGTCTTAGCGTACTTAGTGAACCTATCCACTATGACGAAGATGTGCCTCTTGCCATTCTTGCTGGTCACGAGAGTATCCATGAAGTCCATTGAGATACTCTGCCATGGGCCAGTAGGAATGGGTAGAGGCTTGAGTAACCCAAGCGGAGCTTGAGTCCGCGGCTTGTCCCGTTGACAGATCTGACAGGTCTGTATGTACTTCTTTGCATCGTCCAACATGTTAGGGCACCAAAATCGCTGTACTAAGTTAGCACTTGTTTTCTTATAGCCGAAATGTTTGGTTGCATCGTGGCATTCTCCTAAGAACAAACTACGCAAATCTTCCCTAGATGGAACAACTAGTCTCTTAAACCCTGCCTTCTCAAGAAAGAGCAACCCATCCACCATCACAAACTCATCAGTGGTGGCCTTGTCTTTAGCCTGAAGTTTGTTGATGATGTCCATCGTGATGGGATCTTCCTTGTAGGCTTCCTCCATAGATCGAGTCACGTCCTCACATAGGCGAAACTCAAAAATTAGAGCACCCAGGTAATCTGCCCTTCTAGACAACGCGTCTGCAACTTTGTTGTACTTTCCCTTCACATAGTCTAGTTTGAAGTCGTACTGATCTATGACTTCAATCCAGCGTTGGAGTGCATCGGAGAGAACCGGTTGTGTCTTGATCCACTTGAGGGTCTGGTGGTCGGTTCTCAAATAGAAGAACCTTCCTAACAGATAGTGCCTCCAGTGGACAAGTGCCTTGTAGAGAGCGTAGAGTTCCCTCTCGTCGGTGGATTTTGCCAACTTCTTTGATGACATTTTTTTGCTCATGTACTCGCCCGGTCTGAACTTTTTCCCTTCCTGCTGAGCCAGCACTGCGCCAATGCCGTATTGGCTTGCATCAGTGGTTACAATAAATGACCTTTGCGGGTCGGGTACCATGAGAACCTCATGGTCCGTGAGAGCACGCTTCAAACGTTTGAAAGCTGCCTTCACACTCGTCGGTCCAGTGCCATGGTGTGTCAAGCCGAGTTAGATCAGTCAAGGGAGATGCGATCGTGCTATAGTTCTTTACGAAGTTGCGGTAGTAACCACACATTCTCAAGAATGATCTGACCTCAGTCACAGACTGGGGTCGTGGCCAGTCCTTAATGCTAACCACCTTCGCATCTTCGGGCCTAATTCGTTTGCGGATACTTCATGACCGAAGTACAGGATTCGAGTGCGACCGAACTCGCATTTCTCTGCGTTTATCTTATACTTGTGCCGCCGGAGGAGTGAAAGTACTTTGTCTACACGTTGAGCATGCTCCTCGATAGTTCTACTAAAGATAAATATATCGTCGAGGTACACGACAACGAACTTATCTAAGTAGTCATGGAAGATCTTATTCATGGCATGTTGGAATGTACCCGGTGCATTGCAAAGGCCAAAGGACATCACTACAAACTCGTACAGACCGTACCTGGTCTGAAATGCAGTTTTGTGTTGGCCCTCTGGTCTTATGGCAGTATGATGGTAGCCGGATTTTAAGTCTATCTTTGTATAGTACTTACATCCCTGCACCCTATCCAATAGGTCGTCGATGCGTGGTAGAGGCTTTGCGTTCTTAAAGCTGATGGCATTCAGGCCTCTATAATCAATGCACATCCTTAGTGTTCCCCCTTTCTTTGGAACAAACAGGATTGGTGAGCCAAAGGGGGAAGTGCTAGGCCGTATCCAACCCTTTTCTGTGAGCTCTTTCTATTGCCGACGAAACTCGTCCAACTCGGCCAGAGCCATTCTATAGATTCTCCCTTTAGGTGTCTTGCTACCTGGGATGATCTCTATGGCATGAACAACCTCCCTGTCTACGACTCCTGACGATGGTCTCTATCTCTGGGGGTGTTTTAACGACCTCCTCTTTTGTAGAGACATAGACTAAGTACATTCCTTCCTCTTGGTTCTGTTTATAGTAGTTATAGAAGGCAAATGCGCATAAGCACCCATAGGAGTCTATTAACCTACCGGCTTTTTACTTGGCCAGTCTACCGGTCCTCCCATTATGCAACTCGTGCTTCAACACCTTCTTGTCCCAGTCGAACTGGGGCTTGGCAACCTCGAAGTACTACATGCCCAATAACATGTCAAAGGGCAACTCGTCGCTCACCAGGAATGATATCTTATGGTTTATTTTTCCTTTTGGGTAGGAGAAGGTGCAGACTACATCTTTAACGTAGTCCTCCACCATCATGCGCTCTTTGTTGGCCAAAGTAGATGCTATTGGTCTACTAAGGCGCTACACCCGGTCCTTTTAGGCACAGTCTGTCAACGCAGTCGCTACTTATGAAGTTTCGCGTGGAGCCAACATCTATGAAGGTGTCGCACTTGCGACCACCCACACCAACTTCCACAACGAAGTGCACCCCTCTAGGACCTCTACTTAGTGCCACCTAGGACTCTCGAGCGTCCCTTGTCGATCGCTCACCTTGAAGGTCCTCTAAGGCTTCAAACACATCCAACGTACAGAGTATAGTTGGGTCCGGATGCGTCTGTGGGGTGACTAAGTAGTCAATAGCTTTGGCCAACTCTTGAACCGGGGAGGGTACATCACCCGCTACAACGAGAGTAGAAACAGCTGCATCTTCTACCGGCCCCAAGTGTTTCCGGAGCTGGAGCTCGTAGAGGCCCCAGACTGAGAAGAAGTAAACCCACCCTTAGAAGGGATCTTTTGCGAGACCTTTGGGTTCTTGCATTTAAACTGCGTGTGGCCATACTCGCTGCAGTTTATGCAAGCACCACGCAACCAACGATCTCGCCACACTTCCTAACCCAAGCAACTATCTTGTTTGGGTTAGCGGCCTGCCCTCGACTCCTTTGCTGAGCGCCCTTGCTGCGGCCTGCTGCCTTAGTCTTAACTACTGCGGCGAGGTTGCCACCCTCAACACTCTCCTCGCCGTCTAACTCTGCACCCTTCACAAGTTTAGAAACATCATCGATTTCAGTTTGATTCCCTTTGGAATCAAGCATCATCAATTGACTACCCATCTTCTTCCATTGTTGTGGAGTCTTTTTCTTCCTCCCGTTCGTAGAAGGGGTTTACCTAGCGTAGCCTCTAAGTCTAAGGCCTTTTTACTGAATGTCTCAAAGGTGTGATACTGTAAGCGAGCCTCGTTGGCCAGTAAGTTCTTGATGTCTGTGGGAAGACATCTCAAGAACATGGTCAATAAGACCTGTGGATTGGACTCTGCTCTTGGGACCACGATTAGGCGCTCTACGGTTGTGGTAAATTCTCGCATCGACTTTTACTTTCTAGCATCAAGCTTTAGAAGCCCATCAGTGGCAATCTGTGCCTGCTGAGGGTTGTGCCATCGAGCCTCCACTAAGTCCGTAAAGCTCTCCAGGGTGTGGGTCTGCGCCCAATCACCCATGTTCCTACCGAACCCCTTTGAATCCATTAAGCCAACGAGCTGCTGAACCCTCTAAGTAGGATGCAACAGTAATCACTTCCTCCTCTACCAATGTCCTCTTTGCCCTCACCCACACTGGCACCGTTCTCAACCACGTGTTGAGAGCCTCGTCCTTCTTGTCTCCTGAGAAGGTTGGAGGTGGTTTCAGGGGGGTCTTGGGATACCAAGGAAATTGCTGTCCCGCTGGCGAGACAGGTGGCGACTGTGGTGTAGCACCAGTCGCTCGACCGGAAGATGAAGAAGCAACAGTCTTTGAGGTAAGGCTGCTGCTGATGTACCACTTGGTGGTGGTCCAGTCTGAGCGGCATAGGGGCCTGTCGTCGTTGAGAATGGCAGCGACGGCAAGACTGCTCGCCTGATTCCTGGCCTGTGCATGGCATTCAGGATCTGGTCCAAGGTGTCTTGGGTTGTATCCAGTTTACTGTCCCTGTATGCGTGCATGGACAGGATGCTCGCCTTCAAAATCTTTTTATTATTGCTAAGGGTCGAGTCATCTAACCCCTCTAGCGCAACCTTGTCTGCCTCCCTACCCTCTAGTCTGACACTCCTATCTCTAATCTCTTTCTCTCTTTTAGTAGCCTGTCTGAGTTCCTCCTCTAGCCTTAAGCGAATCCTCTCTACTTGCTGGAGCTCCATCTGCTCCTGGGTGCGTGGAGGTGGCGAGCTGAACTGCGAACCCAACATCTGACTAGTGCCAGCTCCTGACGTACTGGAGATGGATTGTGAACTGGTCGCATGACCAGTAGAGTTTGCAGCAGAAGTGGCTGAAGACGTAGCCATTGCTACTGCGCTAGCTGCTGCTGCTGCTAATGCGCGTTCAGCCGCTGCTGCTGCCTCTCTCGCAGTCTCTAGATTGCGGGCCCTTGTCTCGGCCTTAAGCCTTCTCTCGTCTCCTGGTAGTAGAACCTGGAACACAATGGGTATCCTGTCCCGTCGAGTCTGCCTCCTATCGTCAGATCTATCCTCCCCACCGTCCGATTCACTCATGGGCTAGGTAGACGCTGTCTGCACTAATGTCCTCTTTGGGACCTACCGCAGCATGCGTCTGACCGGTTCTAAAAATAAATAAAATAATTGGTGTCCAGCGAGTTACCTAGACTACTAATCAAGCGACATCAACAACACCTACACAAACTGTATACATGTAGTCTACCTCTATCTTTGATTAGTTCTGCACAAAAGCTTTAAGGAGAACTGACTATGGTAGATTACAGTCCTACTCTAGGTTGTCTGTTAGGTGTTAGCAATCTGTCAACCAACTAATCAAGATAAAAATAAACTGCACTGAGCAGATGTATGCACAATGGATAATATAGTGATGAACAGTTTGAGTTCACAATTGGAATCCCCTTCCCCTGTATCCAATGTATCTATGAGCATCATCAAGCTGCGGTGTCTAAGGTGTGCAACCACGGCCCACCCCTCTGCCCAAGAAGTATGCTTATGACCAGCCTGCCTTTTATTTACCCTCGCGTGCAACGAGCCGTACGCCTGACTGATCTGGCTGATCAAGAGGCAATTTAAGGACAGCCCCCGAGAGTCCTCATGAATTCCTTAATGTCGCAATCAGGACGACGATCACAGCCAGTGGACAGTTCAGACCCCAACCAGAAATGTTTATAGACGGTCTGGGAGCGTCTACGTAGGACTGGTCAGTCCGCACGCCCCTTCTATCAGCGCAGCAAAGAGCCTCAATGGACAAAGCAGCATGGTCTGTGTGTACTAATACCCATGGGTTGGCATGGTGACCGTGACCCGTGCTTCGACCAGGGCCCTTCAGAGGCACCGCCCTCTCCTGCCAGATGCGCCACCGGGAAGAATGCCGTCTCTCAAGATAGAGCGCACACGACTCCTTTCCAAAAGAGAGGACACTCAAGTTGGACTCACTTCCTCATGGTAAGAAGAGATAAAGAGGGTAGATAAGGAATGGGAACAACGTACCTGGAGATAGCTGCCCCCAACCACAGATTTCTCACCAATTGGGTCGACGTGCATTTCGATGACCGGTCATTAGCCTCGGTACCACCCACAACGCAATGCAGTGCCACCTCAGCCAAAATGCCACATCAACATACTCTCATCATCATGCATACACCCGCTGTCGCCACAGCCTTCCAGCGGCCGGCCTCTCCACCTAGGCCCCGCTAATCAACCAGCGCCAACATATCCTTACTGCACATGAAGCATCGTCAGCGCACCAAGTCACAATGTCGCCAGTGCCAGGTAAGCGGCGATCACCAACCAGCTCCGATACCAAATTGCAAGGAATATGAGTGTGAGCGATATACATAAAACCAACTTGCGAAATCACACAGCTGTCCAAGTAGTCGTGTCCCAAGCAGAGAGTTCAAATGCACCGAGAAAACCATCCATATAGAGCAATACAATGAACTAATGAGCCAATGTTCAAGCCTATAGGCCACACCAACACAGTATCCAAAGTCGCTCTGCTCTGTCTGGCGCTCAGCGCCCAGCCTACTCTACCCGACTATCCTACCTACGGCTGGTTCACGCAACAGGATCACTTCGACTCACGAAGACCGATGTACATGACTGCCAACACCATCGCCGACGTCTCTTCATGTACCAGGTACGTATCTCGTCACCCTCAATCAGACCTTGATTACCCCACACTCGCCTCCTTCCCTGAAGACCACTCAATCGCCCGCATTACCCCCTGGTGCCCAGCAGCCCGACTATGGCCACCTGCGCCCCGCTGCCCTGCAGCACCCCACTTCACCTCTATGCGCCCTGTCGGCGCCCTTGGCAGCAGCGCAGCATCAAGCGATAGCGTAGCAGCACTTCCGCATTGCCAGCCCTGGCCAGAATGCCTGGCCTGCCTCACTCCTTTTGTGGAAGTGGCAGCCTCCTGGATGCTGCGTGAGGCCTGGCTGGAAGCTTCCAGTAGCTTCCAGTTGGGTCCCAGACCCTGCGCCCAGGCCCGAGACTACAGTTGAGGGCCTGGGCCCTTTACAGTTAGGCACGGCCTGAGTTTTTGGACTTGGGCTGNGGCCCGAGACTACAGTTGAGGGCCTGGGCCCTTTACAGTTAGGCACGGCCTGAGTTTTTGGACTTGGGCTGTTTGCTGCATCTGTGCAGGGCTCCCAGGCAGGTGCGTCCGCACTACTGCTTTTTCCAAGGCCGAAGGCCTGCTTCGCAATGTATCGGCCCTGCTTTGTGTATGTGCGCCCAGGCGCAAGTGTCAAGGCCTTGGCCAACTGTATGACGCAGAAATGTGAGGCTCACGCGTCTACACAACCAACTGGCGTGCTGCGAGAGCCTGAATACCCACATGGAAATGTGGAATTTTGCCTTTGACGAATATTCAGGCCCGCCTTCACTTAGGGCGGGCACTTTGGCTTGGGGGCCTTAGCCCAGAACAATGTGATGTCTGATAGGGCCCCTTGAGCGCTTGTTCCTCATATTCATCGTATTATCGAAACTGGTCTGCTTTTTTGAGCAGGTTTACTCTCTAACTGTTACATCTTCGAGTCACACGGGTCCTACCGGACCCGACTTAGGGCCGGAGGGACACACCAGGGCCTAAAGGCCCGACCTTTGAGGGTCACAGGCCCTAAAGGCCTGATTTTGCACTCAGCCCAGCGGGTAGGCCCAAACGACACTTTGT
>BFEA01000212.1:2131197-2189810 GCA_003427395.1 Chara braunii
AAAGTGAGTTTGTGATGGTGGATGGGCTAATCTATCTTGATAAGGCTGGAGTAAAGAGATTGGTAGTTCCATCTAGTGAACAGTTGCGTAGTTTATTTCTAGGCGAATGTCATGACGCAACTGGGCACTTTGGCTATAAGAAGACGAGTGCTAACTTAGTACAACGTTTTTGGTGGCCCAGAATGTTAGATGACGCAAAGAAGTATGTTGAGACCTGTCAGGTCTGTCAGCGGGACAAGCCGCGAACTCAAGCACCGCTTGGGTTATTGAAGCCTTTACCTATTACTGATGGTCCATGATTGAGTGTTTCCATGGATTTCATGGACACTCTTGTGACCAGCAAGAGTGGTAAGAGGCACATTTTCGTCATCATTGACCGATTCACCAAGTACGCTAGACTAATACCAATGCCAGAGACAGCCAGGACATAATACGTCATCAAGTTGTTCAAGGACAACTGGGTAAGGGACTTTGGGACTTTGGTTTACCAAAGACCATCATTAGTGACCGAGACGTCCGATTCACAAGTGAGTTGTGGAAGAAGACTGCGGAACAGATGGGCAGTCAACTTCAAATGACTTCAGGGAATCATCCCGAAGCCAACGGACAGGCCGAACAAATGAATAGAGTTGTACAGCACTTGCTGAGGCATTACATCAAGCCCAGCCAGGACGACTGGGATGAGCAGTTACCTCTCATCGCCAGCCTGTACAACAATGCTATACATAGCAGTACCGGCGTTAGTCCTAACCAGTCGCACTTAGGATGGAAGCCTAGATCAGCATTAGACTTCCTCCTACCTGAAAACCGACCTGCTGCAACTCCAGGCACACTTGAATACGGTGTGCAATATGAGAAATTGCTGCAAGATGTTGTTGAACATATGAAGAAGGCTCAACAAACCATGATCGCTTATGAGAATCAACATTGCAGACAGTCCACAGGTAGGGGAACGTGTCTGGGTCAAGGCTAGTGAGTTAGGACAGGAATTCGAAATATCTCGCAAACTAATGCCTCAGTACTTTGGTCCCTGGGAAGTCTTGGATGTAGTGGGAGATGAAATGGATGGTCCTACGTATGTCATTCGTGTCCCTGGACACCTACACACTCACCCAGTCTTTCATGCCTCAAAGCTTGCACCTTTCGCTGAGACTGATCAATTCCCTTCCAGGAGATCGATGCTGCCCCCAACCATGGATGGACAAGTCGACATCGACGATATTGTGGATCACAGGGACATGCCTGTTCCGAAGCCGCTGGGTCGAGGAAGACCTCCTAAACCCAAGAGGGAGTACCGGATCAGATTCAGGCATCATACGGATCCAAAAGAAGATCGGTGGTTTACCCGGGAGGAACTGATGGAAACAGCTCCTCAGGTGGTGGCAGATTATGAACGGAAGCTAAAAGGGAACGCACCTGCGAAGTAAGCATCTCAGCGGACTTTCGAAGCTAAGGGGGATGGAATGTGAGGATTGAGCCCTCAAGTAGGGGCCTTGCCATGATGTACATGTTCTGGGCTAAGGCCCCAGCAAGCCTCGTGCCCGCCCTAAGTGAAGGCGGGCCAGCAAATCAACAAGAGCCCTCTGTGCCAACATTTCACGAAGTGGGGTTCATACAGTTGCAGCACGCCAGTTGGTTGGTGTGCWCCGAGTCTCRGATTTCAGCAAATGCTGAAAGCCCAGGGCCTCTGAGTTAGTTAGGCCCTGGGCACTCGAACRTGAGGCYGACAATGYATGCTSGGTAGAGAGGYCGAAAATGCCAAAGGGAAATCGGCCCACTATCTGAATCTGGCCACAGGCCTTGATGAAAGAGGCGCAACTGCATTGCCCCGGGGCCCAAYTGTATYGAGTTGGCTTCAGCCTCTGGGTCCCGGTCACAGGCTGAAGGGAGGCTGCCCACATGCTGCATTGGCATATAGGCAAGCAGGGCGAGGCAGCAGTATCTTGGCCAATGCTGGCACTTGCGGGCACGCTGCGCGGATGCATGTGTGCTGCGCTGTGCGAAGCAGCGCTGCGCTAAGAGCAAGCAGGCCAGTGCTAGGCGGTAGGGCGCTGCCTGCATGCAAGGCACTGGCGGCCATAGCCGGGCCGCATGAGGGTGTAGGAGAGGTGAAGGGCGAAGGTGGTCTTTGGAGGTGAAGGGCGCTGTGTGGGTAACAAGGGAGAGTGTGGGGAAGAGGACACGTACCTGGGGGAGGTGGAGGTCGGCATTGGTGTTGACATCGTCACTCGCTGGTAGTCAAGTTGTCTGGTTGTTGTTCATTGTTGTAGTTGTAGGATAGGCTGTAGAGTAGATAGGGCGCCTGGCGCCATTCACAAGAGAGAGCTGCATTTGGGTTATGCTGTTGGTGTTGCCCTGTTGGGCATGGACATTGACTCACGATTCTTCTGTATCATTCTGAATTGGATGGTTGCTCGGTTCCATGTGCTATCTGCTTTGGTTTTGACTACTTGAACTTCAGTGTGATTTTGCATTCTGGATTTCTGTGCTTCTATACTCATGTTCCTTGCACTATATTGATGCAGAAAAATAAATTGAACAAATTTTGCCTCAGGGTCACATCGAAATTCTTTACCAAATTTATTTTATTTATTTATTTATTCATTTATTTATTTTGGTCCGGCTGGGCAAGTTTTCCTGGGCCACTCTGGTAGTCAGTTAGTGGCTCCTTATCTGGGCAATTTATTCCACCCGCCCCTGCCCACCTATGTTGTTGCCCCCGCTGGTCTTATCTTCTCTATTTGTCTTCGGGTACCCCCTGCGGCGGCATTGGTAAGTTGCCAGGTCAACAAGCCACGTTAGCAGACCACGTCAGCAGGCCACGTCAGCAGACCATGTCAGCAGGACACGTCAATCGATAGCAGTGCCACATCAGCAGCAGGGAGTGCCATGTCAGCAGTCCTCTGACCTGGTCGATGCTCGCATGCTTACAAACAACCGACATGGATGAGAAGTCTGGGGAAACGGCCGAGGCCTATCAGGCCCGGATGAAGGCTTTGTTTATCGAAGTCATGAAACGGGCGGTTGAGAAAGCAGCCGCAGAGAAGAAGAAGGCAAAGGACGCTGAGGTGGCACGTCTGTTGGCAATCGAAAAGCAGCGCCAGCAAGACGAGGCAGCAACAAAGGTTGGCGATGAAGAATGAAATCATCGAGGCGAGAAGATATACAACGGAGAGCGAGCTTTGCTCACAATGGCAGCGGACTTGCGAGCCGAGGCCGAGAATGGTAAGATGGAAGAGAGTGAAAGCAAGATCGCTCTACTCCTCCACCATTTCATGGATCTCCTGGCAACGTGCATTGCACAGCAGGAGGACATCCACAACCTCGACGATGCGGATCAGACGCACAACCAGGCGTTAGCTCAACTTAACAGCCGCCTCCAGCAGGTGGAGCAACGACCCGTCGCCGCCCTCGATGCCAACTCCTCCAACACCTCCGATCGCCTCAATGCATTGGAGATTGACGCCGGAGCCCTCAAGGACGACACGCAGCCACAACAAACGACCACGCAACAATTGGAACAATGGATCTGTGTTGCCGCCACCAACCCGAGCTCAGCACCGCGCGAGACGTCTCCAAGGTTCGATGATCAGGAGATCTTCTGCGATTCGACGAAGACGGACTCGATTCCGTGGTTCCGCAAGTTCGAGCTCAAGTTGCAACTACACCACATCAGCGAGGACAAGCATCACGTGTACTTACTCTCCCGGTCGGGAGGCGCGTTCCAAGCATGGTTGGACAATCTCTTGTCCAAGTACGGGGCGGTAGCTGCCAACTTATACACCAAGATCAACTGTGATAATCTAAAGGCGGCGTGACATAAGCGGTTCCAAGTAGAGCCGCCAGAGATCGAGGCAATGGACAAATTGATGACCTTCGAACAACGCTTGCTGTCGAGTGTTGACTGGATTGTCGAGTACCAACGCTTACATCCGTCCCAGACATTCAAATGGGCTTCAAGGCCGTCAAACACTACTTCATCTCGAGGTCGTGTCCGACGTTGGGCAACACCTTGACTCACATCGAGGACACCCTGACGACAATGGCAAAGCTCTTCGACGAGGCCGCGCAGATCATTGTCATGAACAAGGAGGCCAAGAACCTCCACCGTTCGTATGCGACAGGCCCAAGTAGAGATCAACATCGGCCGAAAGTGGTCCTGGTCGCGGCGGCAATGCCCACCGACCCTTCTAGCGAGGCCGTGTCTGCCAATGAAGGGGACAGACTCGCAGCCGCCCGGGATGGTGGCTGCCACGGCAAAGGCCGAGGGTGCGGCAAGAGGAAGACAAACACCGCATCTATCCCCGGGCCCGGCGCAGCAGCCCCAACCCCATGGTCCCACTACGGTCTCTCTGAACGTGTGTACAAGCTACGCACGAGATTCCGCTATTGTCTGCGGTGTAACGGCGATCTCCACGACAAAGTGGGCTGCCCGTCGAAAGGCAAGGGGAAATTGGGAAATTGATCACTGCCAGGAGTGAATCGACGACACTCTCGACGCCTTCGGAACCGGTCACTTCGCGAGTGACCGCCCTTCGTTCCAAGGCATATGCGGAAGTCGATAGTCCTCTTCTATATTCTTATGACTATGCTGGCCGACTTGTTCCTACGCTGGGTACTCATGCTCAAGGACAAGACGTGTGTGCGGCATCTTCCCTGTCCGGCAGCGACAAGTTATCGTCTTCAAGTGGTTCTTCATGGGATTCAGCGCGTGAGTTCAACATAGAGGTATTGGACGTGCTCACGTCCGAGGATTTCGCATGGCTTCCTCTCCCGACCACGGGCCGTTTGCTGGGACCGCAATGCGCAACATTATGCGCTCATGTTCACACGTATCGATCCTTCTATGCACCACCAACTTCGTCGACGGAGGATGAAGCTGCAGTAGGGGACATCCTTGCGTATGTTACCAAGATGGCCCGCGAGTTTCGCAACCAGCGGACTTTTACCGTCCGGGACGCCTTGGGCCTCGAAGTGCCGTGTGCTATTCCTCTTCCACACCCTTCGATCCAGTGCCAAGTGCTGACAGCCAAGTCATCCCAGGTTACTTGCGCTTACGAGCAGCCCGGCGAGATAGGCCTATCCTACGGACCGTCGCGGTAGCCGACTCTTCACCCACGGACTTGTCTTCGGACCCCCGTGTGGTGCGGTTGCTTGACGAGCTCACCGACATCTTCGAGTCACCTACCGGTGTGGTGCTCGATCGGCCAATCTCTCACGGGGTCATTCTTGAGGCCGATGCTGTGCCGGCGGAAGGTTGCATTTTTATCGCATGAGCGAGGAGGGGCTTACGGTCCTCCGCGCCCAACTTGATGACTTGATGGACAAGGGCTGGATCCGCCCTATTAGCTCCCATATGGAACGCCTGTTCTCTTCGTACGGAAGAAGAACAAGGATCTACAATTGTGCATTGACTTCGCGAGCGCTTTTGGTGGCCTGACCTTCTCGGCGACGTCACACGCTATTGCGAGTCATGCGAGGTTTGCCGACGCTGCAAATCCCGCAACCATCGTCCGTACGGCGAGTTGCGACCATTATCAGTCCCCTTGTGCCAGAGGGAAGGGATTACCATGAACATTACCGGGCCGTTCCCCAAGCACAAGACTGGTGTGGATGGGATTCTTACGGTGGTCGACCGACTCACCAAGTTCGCCATGTTTTTGCCTTGCCGCTATCATGCCAAGTCACCGGAGTTGGCCAAGGTTCTTTACGCCGGTTGGATTGGAACCAAGGGTTACCCCAAGGAAATCGTCTGCAACCGCGACACTCGGTTCATGTTCAATTTTTGGTTGGCACTCATCAAATGATGGGGCTCATCTCTCAAGCCAAGTTCGGCTTGCCTACTTGGTACACTTTGCATACTGCACCCACAAACGAATGCAAGATGCAAGGCAAGCTGGTATCTTCGGCTCCACGTCTTACCCGCGTCCAGGTTCCACCTTCAGATCGTCAGCTTTGCTCTCGACCCGGCTTGACTTCATAAGAAGGGGAAGGTGTTACATGCTGCGCCTGCAACAGGCTGCACGGGCCATTTTGAGGCCCGTGTTGTTTTCAGCCTGAAAGCCTGAAGCAAGGGCCTACAAGCCGTGTCTTGTTTCAGCCTGAAAGCCTGAAAACAAGGGCCTACAGGCCCTGTGTCGTTTCAGCCTAAAACAGGGCCCTCCAGGCCCTGAGTTTTTTCAGCCTGAAACGGAGGGCCATTTTCAGGCCCTCGTAAGATCGACCTGCCCTGAAACTTTAGCACCAGACCAGGGTTTTAGCACAGGCCATTTTGGGCCTGTTTTCAAGACAACCTTTGGTTGAGCTTCAACGCCAGCGTCTGGCACGTTTTGGCATTGGCAAGAGCAGCCTCCGGGACGGGCCAGCACTATATAGGACTGGCTCGCCCTGCAGGCTGCAGGTAGTTCATAGGGATTTCCCAGGCACTTCACGTGCAGTTCAGGAGGCAGGAGGTAGTCTTCAGGATTTGGCAGCAGCACTCTGGAGGAGCGCTGCAGTAGTAGTAGTAGCGTTAGCAGTAGTCTTCAGCGCTGGGCGCTAGTAGGAGCTAGAGTAGTACTGGAGAGAGAGAGAGATTGGGCGGAGGCCAGGGAGACTACCAGCGGCACCATAGCTCGAGCTTCGTCTTCGAGGTACCTGCAGCACAGCGCCATCTTCACAGGTTAGTCCCTGGCACATGGGAGAGAAATAGTTCTTGGCGCTAGTAGGAGCTAGAGTAGTACTGGAGAGAGAGAGAGATTGGGCGGAGGCCAGGGAGACTTACCTGCAGCACCATAGCTCGAGCTTCGTCTTCGAGGTACCTGCAGCAGAGCGCCATCTTCACAGGTTAGTCCCTGGCACATGGGAGAGAAATAGTTCTTCTTCCTCTTCTCAGTCCACCATCTCCCTCTCACCCTCTCACTACCTGACTTCACTGCATCAGCAGACTACGAGAGATCGGGATTGGTGACATTTGGATCCAGACTCGACATTGGCCTTCAGACATTTTGACGACGGATTATTTGGGACTCGTAACGAAGACTTGGTGTTGACGACATTCCCATCTCCCCCCCCTCTTCTTCGTCTGATTCCCTCCTCTTCGTCTGTGCATGATCTGGACCTGGCGCATGCTTCCTGTGTGTAGCGCCAGGCCCCTTCACACCTTGTGACGAGGATGATGTATGTTCGGTCTGCGTTGCGACATTGATTGGGCTAGTCATTGGTATTCTAACATTCTGCTGTGCTGTCTTGTACTACGTGATAGAGGTCAGTCCCGGGCAGGTCAGGACTTATATCTAAGTCTTCCACTGCGCTACAAAGCACCATTTTTGTATGTATCATTGTATCAGGATGTACACTGCTTGTTGAGATTCCACTAGCACTGCGTTGTCAATTCACTCGTTTTCATCACATTGCGGATCCTTGGCTTCACATGCATTGCCCAACTGGGCATGTAACAGACGGTCTATCCACTATATGTCAGCCATCCCCCTCATGAAAGGCTTGTCAGGGAATGAAGGTGGACTTGTTTGAGTGAGAGGGATTTGCAGTCTAGAAACACCTGTCTGTGATTTTCTCGGCAGAGTCAAGTCTGAGTCACCGTTTAGAATTAGGCCGCACTGGTGGAATTCCGTCCCAGCCTAGAATGCACCAAAAGCTCTGTCTGGAGGCAGGTCAAGGGAAATGAGCACACATTTTTGAGTTGTCCGGCTGTGAACAATCCCGGTTGGCTGTTAGAATGCGAAGCTGCCTAAACTTTGTCCCTTGTTCATAGGGGCTCTGAGTGGTTACCATGGCTGACCTTTCAGATTCTCAATCCAAGGGTTGCTGTGTTTAGAAGGTGCTCGAGCTGTTGTGAGTTTATGGTTTAGACATGTTGTTAGTGTGGCTGTTTGCTGTGCTTACAAGGTCCATGAATTGTGAGGCTATGGTTGGACGTGTTGTTAGTGCAGTGGTTTCCTGCTGTGGTAAGCAAAACCTCCAAGACGGGTTGTGCCATCCTCCTCCATCAAACATAATGAGATGACCCAAATGACACTTCTGCCTTCTGCCTTGCAGGCCAGTGGGTACTCGGTGAGTTGTAGGGCCCCGGATTCCAGTCGCAGTGCTTTGACACGCCATGTTGGCTTGGCCCCATGGCGCAGGGCATTTTGGGCGGAATCTGTCCAGGGGGAGAATTTGATGGCGTTGGTACTTGGTGAGGCCCATACTGGTGTGGCTCCATGTCATGCGGCATGATGTGGAGAACCTTTGCAGGGAGAGTTGCGACTGTTAAATTCCGGATGCTACTGTTGCTACTGTTGAATTTCGGATGACACAGGTGGAGATAGCTATGCTTTGCCGAGGCCTTCCGCAATACATAGTACAAGGGGATTGGTGGGACAGGGCCTGATGTGTGTCGTGTTCATGTGGTAAGGACATGTACTCGAGGAATTGATGGTAGATAGTAGATGGTAGATGGTAGTTATGATATGCAATAAGGACTCTGGAAGATATCATGAGGAAGAAATTAGGGTTGCATTTTGCTGGTATAGTCCAGCTGTCAGTTTGACGCAAGCCAAGTCAATGTGATATGATCAGAGTGTGTGGAGCCACTCTGATTGCAATGCTGGTGTCTGAGCAATGGCAGTGATTCTGAAAAACGCAGTGCTATGCAGATGCAGCTTGCCAGTGGGCACGTCTGAGCATTGACATGCGACTTGGCTTTTTGAGCTTATATAAAGGTTGAACTTTGTGGATTTGACATCGGTGTGCTTCGCACCGTCCCGCACGGGCTCCTATTGGATGAAGTCCAGGGATACGCCCTAGGGATGGTAGTGGATTGCATGCAAGTATGAGCTGCTGTTCCAGACCGTATGAAATGGAGGGAGTGTGATCTATCTTTGATGTGGCACTTTGACACAGGCGTCTGACTGCAAGGCTCTGTTGTTTTTGCTGGTCTGCAGATTCTACATTGGTATGTGCCATGAAAGGTCAGCTAAGCATGACGTGGCCGGCCTGTGTGATTGAGGCAGGAGTTGCGGGATGTGTGTGGGCAAACCTCACCACGCCTGGCTCGTCTGGCTCTAGGGGCAGTGCTGCCCTGCAGTGCTCTGCGCTCTATTGCAGTAAAGGGAGATCGATCAATGTCCATGGCAGTGGTTCAAGCGCACCTCTGTTTTTTGCCGAGGGAAGCTGCGGGAGTGGATTCCTCATCTCTCTCAACTTAAGAGGCGGCGATAGGTTCTCTTCTAAGCTTAGAGGTATGTACGTATTCTCATCGCCCGAGTCTGTACACACTACAGGTCTGTTTTCCTCTTTGAAGCTCAGGCATGGTGGACGCTCTGCTCTCAGAGTCTACCCCAAGAGGGAGGTTGCTTTCTCAACTGAAGAAAGCCTTCCATTTGCTCAGGCCCAGACCCCTATCTTGTTTGTCAGGAAGTTGAAACTTGCATGCTGTTCAAGTAGTGATTCTAATCACTGGGCAGCGCAGGGTGGGAGTGCGGAGTGTGGTACTGAGTCTGGGTCACCAGAGGGGACTGGTGACGACTTTCTTTCAAAAGATGTTTATGGTCAGACTGGCCATAAGACGGGAGAGACTGAGGAAGGTGGGAAGAAGAAACCAGATGCATCTGTAGAAAGTCCTTGTTCCTCTGCAGCGGAGGCAAGCACAGTGGGTGTTTGCGACAGAAATCTTTCCATCCGTGCAACAGGGGAAGGCACTGCTGTTGGTGGACAAGCAAGTGAAGCAGACGTTGGTTGCAGTGCACAGTTGGTAAGAGAAGCAAGCGTGATGACCTTATTGAGTGAAAGTAGAAAGATGAGAAGTGAGATAACAGTTGTCATGCTGGCAGAAGTTAAAAAGCTGCCTTTGGTGCAGGTTGCTGCTGTGTGCCTAAAAAGACTGCACAGTTGTGTCTCAGTTTGTTGGTGCCTGCGCTTGAGTCTGCTGGATTGGTATCTTCTGTCCGAGATGCTGCTTCCGTTTCTGTCAGCATTAGCCATCTGTGTTGTACTGGGTCTGTCTTTGGGAGCTTTGGGTGAGCTCGTTCAGGAAGTTATATCAGGTTTGCCAGTAGGTGCAGCTTTGGCTGCTGCTCTATTTCAAGGGCCCAGGTTTCTTGCACAGGCATTGCCAGCTGCAACTGCTGCCGGTGTTTTGTTTGGCCTTGGAAGGCTGAAGTCGGAGACTGAGTTGGTTCCTCTGCATGCAGCTGGGGTTGCCACGTGGCGGGTCCTTGTGGCTCCACTCGTGCTTGCATTAGCTTCGACTCTCCTCGCCTTGGCAACAAATGAGCTGCTTGTTCCACGTTGCAACAAGAGGGCGCGAGAGGTCATACGAAGCACGCTGATGGGATCTGGTATCTGTCAACTTTTGACTCAGAAGGATCTAGTTTACCGAGAGTTTGCACATAAGCTTGCCACTGATCCCTCTGCAGACCCTGTGCCTTCTGGAAGTGATGCTGCTGATGAAGACCCCAGAGGTGACAAGGCTGCTGGTCCTCGGAAGGATTTCGGTAGTCGCCCGTCAAAGTCTTCTCAAAGTGCTGCTGCTTATGAAGAGCCAGAAAATGACAAGGCTCCTGGTCTCCAGAGGGAGGTCAGTAATCGCCCGTCAATGCCCAAGCGAACTGAGTTCCTGAATCGAGTTTGGTACAGCCAGGGCTTTGAGAATGATGAGATGTCAAATACCCTTCTGCTGGAGATATCGCCTGATGGGGATCTGAAGGGAGTGGTGTCTGCTGAGGAGTGTATTTGGGACCTGAAACGAAGCACGTGCAAGATACGAGGAGGCATGGGCATTGCACTAAATGCAACGATGCCTCAGACGATGTGTGTGGAATTGATGGAGATACCGCTGTTGAATCCTTTGGATGAGCCATCAGCACTTACTACTGCAGAAGACCTTGACTTTCTAACACGTAGTGACATTCTGACCTTCATTAACAATCTTGAGGCAGAATCTAAAGCTTTAGAGTCTGCAGAAGGGCTCCAAAATTGTGGAGAGCAGATGGGGAAGGTGGAGAAGGCAATGAATGTGCAGGGGTCTGTTGATGCGCTGCTGTCAGAGGCAATGCTGCCTTGTGGCCTGCCTCAACAGCGGTGGGGGGTCCTGAGGAAAACTGCAGACTTTTTCAGCCCAAAGACAAGGGTCAAGATTGGATGTTCTCAGGAAGTGGCCAAGGCAAAATGTGTGCTGATACAGAGGGTTGCCTCTGCGCTGTCTTGTCTGGTGTATGGGCTGATAGGTGCAGTGTCGACACTAGCTGCCAACCAGCTTGGTCATAGAGCAAGTAGTCGGGCCATTCCGTTTGTTCTCTCTTTGTGTGCTCTAGCATTATACAACACCATGGTGATTGTGTTGATGTGTGCAGTCGAAGTTGGACTAGTTCACCCCACTGTTTGTGGTTGGTTGCCTTGCCTGTTTGGAATAGCCCTGGGTTGTTGTGTCTGGCTATTTGCAAGGCGATTTCAGTAGTAGTGTCGCTTTCACCGTCTCATGTGCACGTTGTATATTGCCGTTGATGAGTGTCCATGCAGCCAGCCAAAGTATGTTGTTGTGGTATCTTCGTGGCGGAGGGAGGACTAGTGTGATGTAGAAGGGTCCAACAGCATGGCACTGTGTGGGTGGATTTGCATCCAGTTTCCTTTGGCTGCATTTAACCTATCGTCGTGGTCCTGTGAGTTTGTGGCTTTTGCATAGGTTTAGGGGCATCTCTCTCACGTTGTCATATGTTTATACATAGCCACAGAACTGCCTGGTGAGCCATAGACAGACAGAAGGCAGAAAATGACAAGAAAGAAACAGGCTATGTATATACAAGAACGTGCAGTGGGAGAAGGGCATATATAGGGAGGGGATTATTTAGGGTTGAGCCTCCTGATGTAGGCACAGGGAAGGTCGTTCTCGACGTCCCTTAAAATTGGAACGATACAGAGAACAAGAAAGAAACAGGCTATGTATATACAAGGACGTGCAGTGGGAAGCGAAGGTGCAAGAAGGGCATATATAAGGAAGGGATTATATAGGGTTGAGCCTCCTGATGTGGGCACAGGGAAGGTCGTTCTCGACATCCGTTAGAATTGGAACAATACAGAGAACAAGAAAGAAACAGGCTATGTATATACAAGGACGTGCAGTGGGAAGCGAACGTGCAAGAAGGGCATATATAGGGCAGGGATTATTTAGGGTTGAGCCTCCTGATGTAGGCACAGGGAAGGTCATTCTCGACGTCCCTTAGAATTGGAACGATACAGCATGGCCCCTGCGCGAAAAGAAGAAAAAAAAGAAATGGGAGGGAAGGACAAGAACTGGTAGTCACAGAGAACTGTCTAGTGAAGGATAGGCAGAAAGGGAGAAATTAGCAGGAAACTGGGGGCTGTGACAGACTGTTTCGGCAGAGTTTTCACACAGAATTATCAGAAAGCTGAACCCTCAACAGTTCGCGTAGTCCCCTAACCGACGCCACTATACGTGATAAGCCACCTTGATGCCAGCACCCACACCAGACTGTCAGCACAAACCCCATCATAACCCAGCAAAATCCCCACCTTCACCCAAGCCGGTGTTGGCCGGCAATTTCCCCAATACCGTTACGGTGAGGTGGGGACCAACCACTGCCCTTGAGGGTACCAGCCGCAAAGAAGCAGACTAATCACTCGCCCATACCAGATACAAAGACTCTAAAGATTGCAGGTTCACAGCCCGTCGGCAACCCACGACTTTAACAGCCGGAAACTTCAGAAAGTACATGCCAGACACCACTGGGATTAGAGGCAGGGCATATGCATATCAAATTAAAACAAAAAATCAACCATACTGAAACCTTTCTTTTGCATTTTTGCTGTGCAGTTTCTTCATTCTTTTTTTTTTTTTTTTTTTTTTTAAAAAAAAACAGGGCCTTATGGTCCTGGCTCCTTCTATTCTGGGGAGCGTCAGTCCGGTTCCTATTCCACCGGCTAGTCGAAATATACATTACATCAGGAACACTCACACACGCTTCCTTCCGTCAGGCCGAAGGATCCCTGAACAGCATTGATTGCTCCACCGCGGTGGAGGATTGACTGTCAGCTAGCCCTATCCCTCTCTTTCCTCTCGGACCTGGAGTCCAGGTCTGCCAGATAGCGCCATTGTCCCTAGAAAGAGCTCATCCGTTATCCTTGCCGGTCTGTTTCATCCCCACACACCTCCCTGCCCCTTTGGAAGATCTACGATAAAACCCTAAACCCTGAACCCCTCGCCTGTGCGCCCAACCTCCAATAGTCGATCTTGGACATTGGCAGGCATTGATTTACTTCAGGCCCCCTGCGATAAAGCCTTCCTTTGTAACCCGCGTTCATGCTCCCGTATTTTCACCTACTCTAACTTGTCCTTCTCTCTCCCATGTTTCCTCTTTGTTCGTACCCCCTGGGCCCCTGAGGGGCCGCTTACATTCGATTGAGGCCTAGGATGCRAATATGCCCTCAGACGTTGCCTGCTGGTGAAAGCCTCTTTCTGGTACTGAATTGTGCCACTCCTTCCAGCATACTCGGTCCTCTCGCAATTCTGCAATCTTGCCATTTATCAGCCAATTCCTGTAGAATCTCTGCCTCTCCTTCTTTCGCTGCTCTTCGTCTTCTGTCCAAACTTGTTTGGTCTTCCGCCATCTGCAGAGGATCTCAGCTTGTATCAATGTTCTGGTTTCTATCCACACCTTCTCCCGTGGGTTAGACCGCCCCTCAATTGTCCTGCTGCATCTCTCTTTCCATATGACCCATAGGGTCACTTTCCTGATGAGTTCAAACCAGATCCTTTCTGCCTTTTGCGCCTGATCAGGGATGTTAGTCAAGAGGAGAAGTTGAATGGGTTGCTCGGGGAAGGGAGATGTRAAGAGGGAGTCCMAGAGTGATGAAGCTCTCRCCCAGTATTCAGTAGCCTCTTTACAAAGCACTAGGCAGTGAACTATATCTTCTACAGCGCCTTCGGTGCAGACTGTACATAACTCCGAGCTGTTGSGGTCTGCGGCTTTCTGCCTACTGTGTAGCCATTGGTTCACCGGTAGGGCTGCGTACGCAATCAGCCACTGCAAACTTCTAATCTTGATTGGTCTGATGCGTTTGAATTTTTCCAAGTGGATTCGTGTGATTTTGTCTGCTTCCTGCCTGACGAGGTTCCACCATCTGTTTTTGATAAATAGGGTCCGGATTTTTGGTCTTAGAGACAGTCTGTACCCAAGTTTGACTGTGTAATCCTGGATTGGAATTTTGGTCTTAATGTTGCTGGTCCTATTTGGCGTCCACGCCCATTCCACTGGATCGAACTCCAAGCTACGCCCATTCCGCTGGATCGAACTCCAAGCTACGGATTGTAGTGTCAGGTCTGAAGACTGACTTTGGCCATGCCCCTAGGACCCTTACTTTCCGGAGGAGGAAGGATTATAAGACTGACGACTCTACATCTCAGTTCAAGATAGTTGGCGCACCAGTATTGGTGAGGGAAATCGGGAAAGAGAGGAAAGTGGCCCTAGTGTGTGAGCCTTGCTCAAATGGGAGAATTGAAAGGCTCTAGAGGGGGTTACGTCTTGAATCATAAGTCCCCACTCACCCGGTCTCCACGATTCGTCTTTTATCAGGATATCTTTACATTCCTGTGGGATACAGCTAGGTATATACTGGAGATTGGTCCCTCATCTGTGGCATCCTTTCAGTCGGGAGCTGACTTCTTGTTCCGTTATCCAGCCCTTTCTATCCTCCTTCCATAAGTGGTCAACTTTCCAGATACCGTTCTTGATCCAGGACAACCACCTCTGTTCTAGGAAGAGTGGGTTGTCCGCCTCGTTTGTTATCCATTCATTCCCGAAGAGCGGTTGCCTTAGTACTTCATCCTTGGATTTGGGTCTGTTTATCTTATGGGGAAATATTTTCCTCCAGGATCGGGGTAGTGCCGGCCAGTAAGGCATGGGCGGTCGACAGTCCTCGAGTCTGTTATTCCTCGTTCGATTCCTACGTCCTGTGGTTATCACCCATTCTTTATTCATTACCCAAAACAGACCTGACATATTGTTCGGGGAGGGAACTGGGGCCACGGATCTGATACTATCCAGCACCAGATTATTGCAGGCGCTGTCCGGCTTCATTAGCAGTTTGATGATCCATTTGACTTGCAGGGCTTTCGTTTCTGTTCCGGGGTCAATAATTCCTAGGCCTCCGTTTCGTGGCCTTCTTGTAACATAGTGCCAGGCGATTTTATATATGCCCTTGTCCTTGTTGGGGTCTCCTGTCCATAGATAAAACCTAGCTCTTTGGTTCAGCTCCTTAACCGAGCTGTCCGTGACTGTCCAAATGGAGGCTATGTACCACATCATTGAACAGACCACGCGCTCGACCAAT
Organism: Chara braunii; assembly: GCA_003427395.1. NCBI lineage: Eukaryota > Viridiplantae > Streptophyta > Charophyceae > Charales > Characeae > Chara > Chara braunii. The sequence continues at coordinate 2,146,525 of BFEA01000212.1, forward strand.
AAGGGACGTGAAGGCATTGCCCCACCTGCCGATTTTATTGATCTGTTTGGCCAGCATGGATGGGCCCATTTGGGGAGCCAGTCCTTCCTTCGTCATTAGTATGCCCAGATAGCGGGTGGGTGTGTCCGGCGTTTGCCATGTCATAGCCGCCTCGTCGCCATGGAGTGAAAAGTTTCTTCATTCTTTCCTTTGGCTTTTTTCACAGTTTCTGCTTTTGGCTCCCCATCTACTGTGCCTCTCCTGTGGGAAGGGCAAGAAAAGACTCTGGAGTTGTTCACGAGCTTTGACAAACTGGCTTGGGCTTATACGAAAAATGGATTGCTACAAGGATTTCTTAAACCACCACCACCTCCGAGCATGTTTTTGCCTAACCTGAATTTCAGTGCTGAGTTCTGCCAAGCCTGGGTCCCAGAAGTATTTTCTTTTCTACTCTCACGAAAACTGATTGCGATAATTTGCAAAATACCCCCGTAAGTTGAGATGTATGCCAAAACGCCCCTGGAAGATGTGGGTACAGCGGATTGCCCCTCTGACGAACAAGAATTTTTGTGAAATACCCCTGGCATCGCATCTTTGCCATATACACCTATTGGGTGCTGTCCAACTTTGCAAATTGCCCCAGTACTTGCCATCTTTTCCTAGGCATGATTGCAAAAGGGCAAGGGCCAAAAGGGGAGGTCCAGATTGCAAATTTGCAACCTTCCTGACTGGGGCATAACACAAAGATTTCGGTGCAAAAGGGCGATCCGCTCTACCCACATCTTTCAGGGGCAATTTGGCATGTATCTCAACTTTATGGGGGTAGTTTGCAAATTATCCCATAGGTAATATGAAGTGAGTGTGTGGCAACTGTATACGATGTGATACTGCTTAGTGTAGAAGGAAAGCAAAACGTTTGGAATTGTGATTTTTCTTCAGCTGCTTCCACGATGAGCATATCCGTTCGCTTGGAATCTGAAGATGGCAAAACGAAACTGCCTGAAAAGTTGTAGATCACTCCTAAGCATATACCAGTGTATTGAGCAAGAAAGAGAAAAAAGGTTCAACATGAGGGAACAAAATACCCTGTAGCACACAACTACGTACTGAGCAAGAAAGAGAAAACGAAGTATGGAATGAAAATAACACAGAAAGATAACGCCTGAGTCTTCAACTTTCACTTATTATAACAATCGCCATTTTGCGGCCTGTGACCAGCAGGCAATCTGGGCCCTGCGTTTGCATGCTGCACGATGATCCAGATTGGCTGCTGGCTGTTTTCATTCTCATCGACTCGCAATCTGGACCGTTGCCAGCGTTGTACCGCACGGTCCACCAGAATGCGTGTTGATTGCTTTGGAGACTATCGCACTGAGTGGTACCATTGGGCCGGGAGGCCCTGGCCCGGTAGTACTGCATGCGGCACTCCCCAGGTCAAATTTTGGCTGGTGCACAGTAGTACCGCCTGTGCACTCAAGCTAGTACTGCCCTCAGCACTCGCCATGCCGTTTTTAGGCCTGTACATGCATATGCAGGGGGCCTGTGCTATGTCTGGATTTCACGGGGTAGCACCAGAAGGAAATGGTGCCCCTCCATGCTTGACTTCGACTCTGAAACTGTACTTGGCTACGCTTGACTTAGAAGCCTCAATGCTTGAATTCCACTTTGAAACTCGACTCAACTTGGCTACGCTCGACTTCAATGGTACTCTACGTAACTTTGACTTTGCTTTTCTACTCTGCTATGTTTAACATTGATTTCACTACTCTACTCCACTACTCGATTTACTACGACTTTGACTTCACTATACTACGCTTGACTTGAACTTCACTACTATGCTGTACTACGAGGTTGAGCTGTGCATCTTCGTGGTTGAATGCTGATCGGGCTCTGCACCGTGAAGTTTGGAAGCTCGGGCTCAGGTCGTGCATTGAATGGAGGCTTTCAAATGACTGCACTACCATGACCGAATGTGAGTGAATTCTCCATTTTTGGTCAATTTCCATCGATTTTCTGCTTCTTTGATTTCTATACTCTCTCTCTTGATCACCTGTTCGCTCAAAGTGGAAAAGCCGACACACACAGACACACAGGCACACACACAACACACACACACACACACACACNACACACACACACACACACACACACACACACACACACACACACACACACACACACACACACACACACACAGAACTATGCTACTACACGCTACTGGACTAGAGTGCTCTACAACACTCTGCTATGACTTCTAAACGACTCTCTTCCGTAGTCTCTTTTATTCCTGTGCTCAAGGGATTACCATTTTTTTAACCACCACCATACCCGCCACCAAAAAAATGGCATTCCGGTGAGTTTCGAGTGGGTCTTGAGGGGGGCGGCTGACCGGGAGGCGCAGGTGGGTCCAGTCCCGCAATTTTCACTCGCCAACTTTGGCGATTTTTTGTGCTCAGAAAAATAAGGGGAAAAATCTTAAAAATTGAGATCCTGTAGATTAGGTTGTGTGCGTCCAGTCCCGCAATTTTCACTTGCCAACTTTGGCGATTTTTCGAGCTCAGGAAAAGAAGGGAAAAAATCTGAAAATTTGAAATCCTGTAGATTAGGTCGTGATCTTTACGGGGAAAATATCAGAAAAATAAAACAAGTCTTTTAGCCCGTGAAATAAATGCCGTGCAAATTCGCCACATTTTTCATTTTTGCCACTCCAACGAGTGGGCCAAAGGAAAAGTACCCTAACTTCTGTGATTTTTGCGCTCAGAATAATTCCTTAAAAACTCCGAAAATTGAAAATGCAAGAGTTTGTAGGTTTGGTTGTGATCTTTCCACACAAAAAATATTTTAATTATAAAAAAAAATTAGTCGGTGAAATAAATGCCGTGTCGATTTGTCTCATTCTTGATTTTTGCCACTCGACTACTTGTGGGCCAACGGGAAACGTACCCCAATTTCAGCGATTTTTCACGCGCAGAAGATTTTTAAAAAAAATCTAAAAATTGGAGGGTTCATACATTTGGTCGTAATCTTTTCGGGAAAAATATTTAAAAAACTAAAAAATATTGCTTTCACCACGGAATAAGTGGTGGTGGCAATTCGTCGGGTTTTTCATTTTTGGGCCTCTGCCGGGTCTCAATACTATTCTGCCGGTAGCCCTCGTTAACATGTGCTACTGATCCCCCGACTTTCACAACGTCGGGTAGAGTGATGGTTTAACTTACCTCTGCCTGAACACTAGCATGACAAGTGTCTTGCAATCTGCTGCACCTCTCGAGCTTCCAATTCCTTAGTCTCATTGTGCCTAGGCCTTCCGCGTGCCGTTCTTGAGTGACCACTAGACCATTAGGCTAGGGGCCCCTTTTGACGGTACAATGGTACCATTTTTCTTCGTGCCGTCATCCCCATTTGCTGTGGCACAATATCCATGTGCCATCTTCACTTGTGACCACGCCTTTCTAATGGGGCCACCTTATTATCTTTCTTCTCTCGTCTGTTCGATTCCTGCCGTAGTTGGACCTCTCCTCCTTGTTGTCGCCCCGGTGCCACAAAGGCAACCTCCACATGAAATTCCCATGACGTGGTCCTCTCAACTTACTCGTTTTTATCCTTGTCTTTCCGTATCACTTGATGACCTCTTTTTTGCGGGGCGTTCTTCCTTTTTTTTTTTTTTTTTTTTTTKTGAAAAATCCGGGCCAGCTGCTGGGTGGGGTGATATGAGCATCCCCTCCTACCAGCCTTTCCAGTCGCTCCAGTCTATTGGTGGGGAGCATCACGTGCTGGAAATGAGGTCCAGCGTCCTTGAACAGGCGATTTTTCGAACCATAATAAGGAATGAAAGTTCCTGCCAGCATTGATTGCCCGGAGTAGCCGGGGGATTAACTGCGCGGTGTGGATCTGCTCATCCAGATTCCTCCCCCCAAACCGGTCACCGATATTGCAGCAGTCTTGCCAATGGGTCTTGTTGATGGGTCAATTTCTTTGCAGCTTCCCAGCGTTGTTGCCGATCACCGCCACCCTGGGGAATGAGACTTCGTAGGCCGCTCCATACCACTGCAGGTCCACCATGGCGAAACCATGGAGCGGGAATGGGTCGGGGAAGTCTGAAGGTGGGCGCAGAGGAACAGCACCGTCTACCCTGGTCCAATCATTGAAGCAGATGGTGTAGTCTCTTCTGATCCTGTTGCCACCCTGTTACGGTACCTGGCCTCCTTCCCAACAAATGTAAGCTATCTTGCCTCCACCTGCACTCCCAACCATTCCCCAGAAAAATTGTTTAATGACTCGTGTTATGTCATTTTTCATATGAAACAGATCTAATTGTGCTTTCACTTGATGCCACTGTGCCATGAGTTCCTCCTGAATATATTGTTTAACTACATCTGTGACTTCCTCCCCATCTACTCTAACACCTTCAATCGTGTGTATACACCTTTTTCTCCAGAGAGCCCAAATAACCGCTCTCTTCCCCGTCCTTAACAGCTCGTCTTCGAAGGAGCTATTCGTAGGGGGGGACCAGGCTTCGCATACTAGGGCTCTCCAGTCCCATGGCCATGTGGATCTGGTACCCAGCTGTCGCGAGATCCTGTCCCGCCAGCGCCATGTCAGAACCGCACCTGGGCACCGCAGGAAGATGTGTTCTATGGTTTCTTGAATCTTGCGGTGAGGGAAAGAGATTAAGCAGGATTGGCACCATGGCAGAGCTAAACCCTTCTGTTCTAGGTAGGTACGATCTATTAGCCAGTTATTTGTAGGGAGGCAGCAATGCCCTATCTGCCACGGCAGGGAGGCCAATTTTGCAGGCCTGGACCTCACTGCCTTAAACCATCGGATGGGCCGAACAATGTCTCTCCCCACATTCAGTTGAGATTGTCATCGCTCTCTCACAATGTCTTTCACATTGATCTTTGGTCTTAAGAGGCGGTACCGTGCGACCGACAAAACCACTTTTACCATCTTGGCACGATCGTGAGCCATCGAAGACATCTGATTGCTTAAAAAAAAATAAATTCTTAGGCAACTGGTCCTTCGCACTTGTACTATGTCGTGGGTGACGACATTCCATATATTTTTGCCTTGGAATGGCGTCGTTCCACCTACATTTGGCCGTCTACCCTCATTTTCCCGAAATTAATAAGAAATCGTTTTTTTTTTCTTCTTTTCTTTTGGAATCCTCTTAAATTATTTGTCATTCCGTAATGGGCTTATCCCTTTGTGTAGTTGAAGTCCTTTTGCCATCGTGACCCTTACTACCGCCCTCCCTGCTTATTTTTGTGTCCCACTGATCTCGAGTCCCGTCTTAAAACCTTTGGTTTGGAGGTCCGTTTTTTGCCACCCATCTAGTCCTTTTCATTTTCTCTCGTCCTTTTTTTCGGGATTCCTTTGCTGTGCACATTCGTGTTATATATGGTGTCTCAAAGGTTGGGACTTGATTGAAAAACCAACGGTTCCAACATCTTTTCCCTACTCATTCGTGATGTCCTCATTGCGCTCTAGTCAATTATTAGAAGTAGGTGGAGTGGAATGATCATGAACAGACGAAGGGAGAGAGGGTCGCGATTGGCCGTTAGTATGCCACATAATTTTGAGTTTTTTTGCATTCTACATTTTCGTAGTTTTTCATTAGCAGACGAAGGGAGAGAGGGACGCAATTGGTCATTAGTATGCAAGAGAGTTTCGAGTCTTGTTGCATGCAATGTTTTCATAGTTTTTCTTGTCTTTGGGACGGTGGGATGAATCATGGAGATGGAGTTTTTGTCTCATTTGTCACCCGCTACTCATCGTGAAACCACTTTCTGTCATTCCTCATCCATAGTTCATCAAATAATTCACTTTTTGGCCGGTGCAATCCATGTTTCTTTCCTCCTTTTCAACACGTCAAATAATCTGTTTTTTTGCCCATGGAATCTATGTTTATTTCCTGTTATTCGGGACTTGCCACTCTTACGTAGTTTCGGTCCTCTGTGTTACCTTTTAGACCCATTTTTAAGCTTGTTTCCCATCCTTTTTTCAAGCTGGTTCAATCTCATTCTTAAGCCAAAACTCATGCTCGTCCTCAAGCCAATTCTTGGGTTCATTCGCCGCCCGTTCTCTGACTAGTTGTCAATGCCAATTCTCGAGTTTATTATCAAGCTCATCTCAAGTCCAACAACCTCGGACCCTTTTCAAGCTTGTAAGCTCACTCTCAAAGTCCAGTCCCAGATTCTTTATAACGCTTGTACTCAAGCTTATTCTCAAGTTAGATCTCAGACTCACTCTCAAACCCGCACTCAAGCTCGTTTTCAAATTCAATATCAGACTCACTTCCAAACGCGTACTCAAGTTTATTCTCAAGTTCAATCTCAGGTTCACTCTCAAGCAGGCTCACTCTCAAAATCGTACTGAAGCTCGTTTTCGAGTTCAATCTCAAACTCAGTCTCAAACCCTTACTCAAGCCTATTCTCAAACCTCTCAAGTTGTACTCAAGTTCATTTACGAGTTTATTTTTAAACCCGTTCTCATTCTTTGGTCAATTTTTATGCCCATTTTTAAGCCATATGTTGGACCCTTTTTCAAATTTGTCCATAAGTTCGTTTCTTTTTTAAAAGGAATGATTTCAATGCTCCGATAGGGCGGTGTCAATGCCATGTGGTGATGCATAATCTCCATCCTTACCTCACCAGGCCTCCCTCATGGACAATGCAGCTTAACTTAGCAGGAGCAACCTTGGTCCGTCCAACGGCCTTGCCACACCTTCATGGCATGGCATGTGGTTGAGAAGGGTCATAAGACTAAAAAAGCAACTGTTAGGTCCCGTCATGGGCCCCTTGATCGTTTAGGTTCTTAACGAGAGGTGAAGTCTGAACTTTCCCACTAGAGCCCGTTGTCAGAGTTAATTCCGGATGTTGAGAAACAAAAAGTGTTGCAATCTTTCAACCTTTTCCCCCTCGTGAGGAATTGGTCGCGGTTGAACTTTCTTGAAGGGCAAATGTCTTGGGGTTGCGGCGCAAAGGTCGATGTTCCCCCTCCAACTAAGGCCTTAAACTTAAAAAGAGAAGAAGACTGAGTTACTTAAAAGTGGTCGTCATAACTCACGTGTCCGAGGGTCCCCTGTATATTACGCAATTTTCATTCCTTTTTCACAACTATCAGTATGTCACATTCCATCACATCTCGGCCTTTGAAACATCTTTACACAACTGACTCTCATAGGATGTCCCGTAACAATATTCTTGCGGGCGTCGTCAACAAGGTTGGCAACGGTGAATGCACAACCGCAGCAACAAGACTGACATCCCTGCAGCCGGAATACCGCCAACACACAGTCTCTTTCCCAATCATAAGGGGAAACTTCAAGCAAATCGCGTCCACCATCATGGGCACCCTTTGGCGTATCGCTTTAGGGCGGGGACAAATTGGGGGGCAGTGCGACGCATCTCCGATCGCCAAGACGACGACCACCCAATGCCTCTAACATCGCTGTGAACTTGTGTTACTGAATGTGTGCGTGTCAGATCGTAAAAGGATCACGACTGAAATTGTGAACGGACGACAACGATGCCTGAAATGAACAAAGAGATGAGCATAACGACGTACAACAACACACAAACGAAGACACACAAACCATACATACACACACACATTCTTCGACCGATTGTATCAGACTGAAACTTACATGGACATTCCCTCTTTCTCTCTCTCTCTCTCTCTCTCTCTCTCTCTCTCTCTCTCTTCCCCTCCTTTCCGCCCCCGCACCATTCAGGATGAAACCGTTGTATTACTTCGCTTTTTTTTTTTCTTCTTAGAAAGTAAAATGTGTTTTTTTTTTTTTAATTATCTTTGTTTTTGTTTTTAGAAGAAAAAAATACGGGATTTGTAAGCGATCGGTACCTCAGTAGGCCAACCCCCGAAACCTGCGACGCTGAACGACCGTGTTGACTTTTTTAAGTTGGGCAAAAAAATTATGGTTTAATGATTTTTCAAGTTTGTTTTGATATTTTTCCTTGAAAGAGCACAACCTAATCTACAAATTATTAATTTTTCATATTTTTTCGCAAATGTTGTTGAGCATGAAAAATCATCAAAGTTGCCTTTTGCGAGTTGTAGGATTGGAGTTGTTTGTACCTCTCTTGAGTAGGGTCCTGGTGGAAAGCAACATTCACGTGCGTCCACAACAGACCCTACCTCGACGCCTGCACCTGAGGGCATCGACAAACAGGTTTTTTTTTTTAGCCTCTTTTGCTGTTCATATGCAAGGGCGGAATAGTCCTCCACCTTTGCTACTGCACCGGTTCTACTCGTGATCGCTTTAGGTAGTACGTAAAAACGCGGTGGACCGGTCCCGCAACAACTTTCACCCCCTTAGCACTCGCTTGTGGGTAGATCCCTCGCCGTTGAAAATGTGCCACATTGACAGGAACGCCGAACCCTACTATACTGCAGCCTTAGGGCTGCGAATTTGGAACCTTATAAGCCCTCCTCTGCAATGGTCATTCGCAGCCAAAACTCGGCCAGCCTGAGACTGATGTTAGATCCTACAGTCCCGCAAACCCTAGGGCTATGAAGTATTGAATTACCATGAGGGCATCAGTGCGCATCCTATAGTTTGTTGTTGATGTGGTTGTAGAATGGTAAGCAGTGATTATGTTATGTGTATGTTTTGTTATGTTCGCTATGCAAAATTCGAAGAGTGTGTGTGTGGGGGGTCCCAGTTGGTGTTTTATTCACACGAGTGCGGGGTTCCAGTTGATGATTTATTCACGATGTTCATGGGACACTGGACCCTGTTTCCAGCATGTGGCGCCCCCCATCATTAAAAAGGAGAACGTGTGTGTGTGCGTATGTGTGTGTGGGGAAAAAAACGAGAAAAACAAACTCAAAAGGACTATAAAACCCTACTAGCTAAATGCCCTCGGTGCGGGTTGTGCCCACGAAAATAAGAAATGTTATAGGTAACCTGACACGGAACACTCGCATAAACTTAAACAGACTTGAAAAAAAAAAAAAAAACACGTATCACAAGGTAGGAAAGAATAGCCAAAAACTGACTACAAAGTTTGAGTTTAATTTACAAATAACAAAAGCGATAAATTGAAAACTAAAAGAAAGACAGACAAAGAGAGACAAAAAAGAAAGGAAAAGATAGAGACAGAAAGAGAGAGATGAGGAGATATAGAGAGATAGAGATAGAGATAGAGATAGATAGAGAGATAGATAGATAGATAGATAGATAGATAGAGAGAGAGAGAGAGAGAGAGAGAGAGAGAGAGAGAGAGAGAGAGAAAAAAAAAAAAAAAAACAATAAAAGAGCAAAAAAAAAAAAAAAAACAACACGAGTATATAAAAAGAAAATTTAATATGAAGATTTTTTTTTGCATTAAAGTTAGCAAGCGGCCGTAGTATGATTAAAGCACAATTATTGCGTAATGAAATTCACTTTGATTTTAACAAATGCAATAATTGTCTCTCTCTCTCTCTCTCTCTCTCTCTCTCTCTCTCTCTCTTTTTCTATCCTTTTGCAAGTGTAATTACTTAACCGAAACCGAAGCCGACCATTAAAAAAAATGTCATTAAGGCAAAGTCTGGACAACCGCCCAATCAACATTTCTTTCTTTTTATCTCTCTTATAAGACCAATCAGCTTCCTTCATTGGAACGATACTCTTGTAAAACATCACAAATAGAAACTTATTGCAACACTTTGCGATGATACTCCTCGAAAGTTTCGAATCGACCCTGTCCTTGCCGATTGTAATCGAGATGAATTGCATGATCCACACATCTTCAGGTGTTCATGCTCATATTCAATTCGTCTGCTGCTTCCATAATATCTTGCATCTTGTGAGAACTGTCAAGATATGACAGGTATGAAACTATTTTTTTTGGACCAATAAATTTGGGAGAATCATATATGGTAATGTTTAAATTAGAAGGACGTGGTTATGGACATACAAATGGTCTCTTGATGACGTAAGAGCGGGCACAACATAACTAACATGAGATGGAGTATCCGTAGTGGTCGACAAAGCAGAACCAACAACAGAAGTAGTAACAATCGCCGTTATAGTCAAGTGGAATCTCGTCGTAGCCCGAAAAAATATCGCAGACCGAGTAAATTGAATGCCCCGCTGACCCTTCGGATAAGAGATCTGCGTTTGGGATGGACCCGACGTCTCTAACCCTGACTTTATTAGTTTTTTGCAGATCTTGTATCCATCGTAGTTTTCCGTTCGATTTCGTATGAAGAACCATCTGTTCGCATAGGCGCTCTCACACGGTTCTGCCACGGAACGGGTGAGACCATCTGATTTTTTTCCTTCGCGAAGTCAACTATCATCTCCTTTTCCTTCTGGGCACACTTCCACCCTGCGTCATTCAACGGAACGTGTGAGACCGTATAAATCCTTGCGGGTTTAGCATACCACGGGTCTCTTCGTCCTCTTTCCGCGTCGCAAAAGGCTACCGCCTTATCGCACGCCCTTAATATCCCTATTATTAGTTCTTTCTCCTCCTTAGTTATATTCCCATCTCCTATATCCATCCCTTTCAATCTATCTTCGGTGATTCTCTGCCCTTTTGTGGCCTTTCGTTCTCTGATCATCTGAGTAATCTCCTCTTCGGTAATCCCTAGCTCCCCGGTCCTGTCACGGCTAATTGCAGCAGGTTCAACTTTCTGGGCTACTGTTTTATATCTCTTCCCCCCGCCGCGTGGGGGAATTCCTCTAAAAAAGACAGATTTATGCACCCTCCGAACTCATCATCATCGCTTTCTTTTGAGTAAGCCGTCCCGTCCCGTCTACCACATATTTGTCCTCTATATCTTCTACCTCAATCCTTCTCCCCTTTACTCAGTGAGGCCCTAGGGTGAGTTCCTCAGGGATCATTTGGCAGCTCCTCGTCATTAACTGACCCTTATTTTGTAAGGAGACATTGTGACGTTGATCAAATTCGTTCACAGTCTTTAGGGTAACCCTGCTGCCCTCGGGCCCGTCTACGGTGACTGTCTGGCTTCCATCCCGCTTGTTCTCGGTGGTAGCTTTGACACGTGTTAGCCAGGTCCTCCCAAGGATTAGCTCCGATGAATAATATTCCACCGTGAAAACCGGCACGGTGGCCTCGACTCCAGCTACCACAACCTTGGCCTTATGGCACACCCCAAGCGCCGACTGTCTCAGCTTATTGGTCGACACCATGGCCATAGCGACACTTTTGTCCATTTCTAGCCCAAGCTCTCGCGCCACCTTATCTTCACAGACGGTAGACTCGGACCCGTCATCCACTATAACCTCCATTCTCACTCCATTCACGGCGACATTTAGCTTCTCACCGCCAAGGACGTAAAAGTAGTTGCCCTGGCCTTCAATGGTCTTCGCTCTCTCTTCCTTTCTTTTCTCGGTCATTAAGACGGAGGTTTTTGCCTCCTCCTTTGGGTCTCCAGAGATTGCCGTCTCCACCAGCGGCACCTTAGCTATCTTCATCATTTCTATTAGCTCATCTCTCGCCAGACCACACCCAACTATAAACTCCTTAAGAGTAATGGGAATGAGCATGTCCATTGCTCTTCTCAACTGCTCTCTCATGTCTACTTCGTCCAGGGTGCTTTTCAGTTGGAACTTCTTAGGCCCCCTCTTTCTCGGGACAGGGGTGACTTGGGCAATTCTAAGTGCTCATAAGTCATAGGCTGATCCACGTCCTTCTTTTTCCTGTGGCTTGACTCTCCCGCCCCTTGGGCACATATGTAGGCCTCACCATCATTCATTGTTTCCTCAAACTTAATGGAAGAAATCCTCATTCTTGGACTCAACGGCGATTCGCCTAAGTCGTCTTCGAAGGTCACTCTGGAAACCTTGACTGCCACTAACACTTGCGTCTGTTTTCCCTTCGCCTCATTCATTCTTCTCCTTCGAATATCCACATTAATTTTCATCGAGGGTAGGAAGGGCACAGGTTTCCCTTCATCCGCCCACATCACATACTTCCTATCATCTAATTCAATGATACCTTCCTTTAAAGCCTCCAACATTGCCTGACAATCCCTCTTCCTGTGGTCCTCGTCCCCATAGTACATACACGCCTTATCATTCCAGGTCCGCCTTGGATTAGGATCTCCTTTCTCCCGACCTTCTGACCGCAGAGCAGTTCGAGCAGGAAGCTCCTCCTTTTTCAGACTGCTATTTTGCAACTTTTCCATCGCCGCTTTTAAGACTTCGATCTCCTTCGCTATTTCCTCCTCTCGTCTTTCGGATCTCTTAAGCCTCTATCTCATCTTTTGGCTTCCACCTGTTATCTTTAGTGTTAGACCACTTGGAGGTTCCCCACTCTCCATCGTTCTTTTTCCAATCCCCTCGGCTTCGTTTCCTCCACTAGTCATCACTCCTAGCAAACTCCCCTCTCCTAGGCGAGCTTGTAATGATATCCTTTCCTTCAATATTGAACCTCCTATGGTCATATTGAGGCCTTCCTCCTCCCCTTCCCGCAGTCACTCATTTTCCTAGGTTATCAAGAACTTTTATGAGGTGTGTTTTTGCACTTTGCCCTTCCGTATTATGAACCAAGACTTTGACTTGGCTAAACGTCACCTTAGAGGAAAGATCCCGCACAATCTTGTCACGTTTTTCTTGTGATAGAAATCCTAGGAATATCCCGCACCTCTCGAGCTTTCCCATAAACCCCCCTTCTACCAATGGGTTCGAGGCCTTTTCATATCTCCTCGCAAACGCTATCAAACTCTCCTCCTCCTCCGTTTTCATTTCTTTCAGATCTTCCACCGAATATGAGACCTCGTCACAAACGAAGATTCTAGTGACTCTTTCCCTAAACGTCAGCCAACGACCACTGTCTGGAATAGCGTCCCTCACTTCTCGATCTATCTTTGGGGCCATATGGTGGAGGAAGTTTACCATCATTTCTTGATCATTCCACTCCGCCCTCATTCCCAGTACCTTCCAGTCATCCAGGTATTCAGAGACGTTCTTCCCTATAAAGATCGTCTGGATCCCGGACAGCGTCGGCGAGTGGTACATCGGGGGTCCAAGGAAAGGAGACACATAGGAACCCGGCGCATACGCCATAGAGTAAGGGCTCCTTCTATAAGGCTTGCTTGGGGTCGCTCTATAAGGTTCCCTTATTCCAACATCCGTAAACCTCGCCACTCTGGCTCTATTCAAAACCTCTTTCCTCAAGCCCTCACTTTTGGAGATTCGTCCTTCGAACTCTTTAGCGCGACTCTCTAACTCTTTTAAAACCCTTCTCAATTTCTCCGCGTCACTTGCTGCATCTATACCCATCTTCCTGTCTGGGCTATTCGTTCTTGATTCTTGTGTTTTTACGTCTTCCCCTATCGAAGTCAAATAAGCCCCTTCAACATCCATTTATCCCAACTAACTTTCGGATACTCTGCTCAAGGCAATTAAGATTCTCTCGATCGAGCCCTCCAGTATTTCTTGTAAAGCTTCGAAGTCAGCGTCTTCTCCTTCAGCTCTAACTACTAAAGCAGTGGTCAGTACAACCTTTGAATAGCGCGAGTTAGCCTCCAAGGTTCTTAATGAGACCCCGTCCACTATGTCGTTGGAAAGCTCTTCGGGTTCCTCAGCATCTTCCTTTATTCTTATTTTTGCCACAGCTATGGTCTCTCTCCACTCCCTGTAAAACTCCTCTCCTTCAAAGGGTATCGTGTGAATCTCGATATTGGCTAATCGAAGCTCGTCGGCCACTTTTCAGATAGCGCATATCCTAGCTTCCCTAACAACTTTCCTAGTAGATTCCGCCTCCTCCTCCTCGCTCAATCTTTCGTCATGTATCACTTTTACTCTCGCTCGCACAAAGGACCCTTCTATCTTCACTCCTCCTACAAGCTGATATTTCCCGGTCACCTCTCTGGTACTAGTCATTCCTCCTCTCTCTAGTCTCTCTACGGATCTCTCTTATTCTCCTTGCCAGAAACTCTTCTCTCCAATTTATTATTTTTTCCCTCTTTTCCTTGTACATCCGAGCTAATTCCTCCACCCTCTCCTCAAGCGCAAGGAGCTCCTGTTCATTGGTAGAACCGCACCACTCCTTGTAGCCATCCACTAACTCCACTACTTTATCGTTTATTGGATCTAAGTAAATCTCAATAAGTGAGTTAACGTTTTCGTCGCTTCCTCTCACGAGCGGGATCATGCCTCTTGGACCCTTCCTTCTCCACCTCGCACTTCAGCCATCCCTGCGACCAGACCATTACATCATAAGTCATCCTCCTCTCAGCTCGTACTAGCGTAAGAAGCCTAGGTCGCTCTCGCTCAATCGCTTCCTCGGCCAGACGTTGACAACTTCGTTCGTCTAGTGACCTAGTCGACCTAATTCGAATGACCGATGTCACTCTACCAGCGAAGGACACCCTATTCACTTCCCCCTCCTCAATCACTGATCCCGGCATCGCTTCCTGTCTCGATCTTCGTCTCAGTAGTGTAACTGCTCGTGTCAGTTTCAGCCTCAGTAGCGCTATTGTCGATCGACCGACCGTCCTTAATTCTCCGCACAAAATCTATTATTGCCTCCTATCCATTCCTTCGGACTGCCGTCAAGCTTGGATGAGGTTTCGACATTCCTACGAAAGGTACAACCTCCGTACTCCAGACGTGGGTCTCACCGTTCCTCTCCAATTTTTTTTTTCCTTCCAGAACGATGTTAACAGCCCGCTCCCAGCAGCTCCCATACCATCGTTTTCTATATCTAACCTTTGGGACGTAGATTCGAGTATCATACTCACTGAGGTCAAGGAAGTTACATGTTATCACGTAGAGACTATCATGCTCGAGATCAAGTTCCTTCAGAGCTTCATATCTTGCAATCACATAAGGAAATGTCGCCTCCTTGTAGGATAGAGTTTAAGGAATCTAGAAGCCGTCCGTTCTCCTCGTCACTTAACCTGCCCGCTCCCCTACTCCGGGGAAACCAAGCTCGGAAGGGAGGGATTCCACTCATCGGTTCTAATTCTTCACGGCCCTCAACACTCCTATCAACCTTCCTCTGTCGTCTTTGATCTCATGTTCACCTTTACCCCGAACATGCCTGTGTCGAAATATAGCTCGCCCTCTCGCTCATTCAAACAAGCAGCTCCTCTCCTTATGTCGATTCCCCCGGTTTCTGAACACCTTACCCTCTTACAGATCGAGGTCCCTAACGTACATAGATCTTCCCTAGACCATGCCCTCAAGAGTCGATACAGATCCTCGGATACCCTCCTCTCGAGCTCCCGTTTTCGCCCTTGCCAGATTATGTTTCCTTCTCCAGGTCTACGACCTTCCCCTTTTGCCATCGGTGGACCAGTAACGCAAGACGAAGTCGACCATCACCTCTTGCCTCCCATCCCTCAACGCTTCATAAGGGACCGGAGGTTTCGACAGACCCCCAAAGATCTTTATCCCGGTACTCCAGAGGACATGCTCTTCAACCGAGAGACAAACTTAACCACCAGGACATAGACTTTCTTTTTCAGTTCTACGTCCACTATGGCGGTGTAATACTCGATCCCATATGGAAAGGGCCCCCCTAGGGTCAAAGGAGTCCAGTCTCGTAGCAAGTCTTCTATAGTCGGGTCGTTGGATGATGGCAGCCCCCAGTTTACCCCTTCTTCCTAGCTAACTCTGTCCGTTAAGAGCTCAGTCGTGTCTTGAGTTCATTCGGACGCCCAGCCTTGGCCACCGTCCCTCGGCATGATCCTCTATTTCACCGACACTCCTAAAATATCCCACTCTTTCCTCGGGGAAGTCACGTAAGTCCTCCCATAATTCGGGTTCGTCCCTTGCCGCTTCCCACTCGGCTTCGTATTCCTCGTCCTGCTCTCCCTCGTCTCCGAGATCTCCTAATCTCCTATAATGCGAGCGCAATTCAAAGAACCCGATGAGCGCCCTCTCCCTAACCGACGGGTCGCAATCCCCGGTCCCGTATAACTCCGCTATTCCTGCCAGATGGTTCAGCGGTTCCCGCAGGGCTCTATCAAACGTGGACCAAAACTCGATCGGTTGCTCCTGCGTCGGTGCCTCCCACAAGTCCCTGGGCGAGGCTGCCCTAATCAACTCCACCAGCTCCAAGGCCGCCTCACCAAACCTATGCCCGTCCTTCCACAAAGCGTAGTACGTGTGATGCTCGTCGTTATTTCTTAAGAGACCTTGGATCTCCAGAAAGGCCCAATGGATCCAAATTAGACGGTCAAGGCCCCCTAAGAACCCTTCCAAGACAAAAATCGGAACGGGTAACCTCAAAGCCTCTTTCGGCTGCAGCAATAACCCTTCTCTCGCTAGACGGAGAGAGACCACTATAGACCGAAAGTCCCTATCGCAACAACGCTCCTTTACCCGGAGCTTCTTCACCTCCTCGCGTAATATGCCCCGGGCCGCTACTTCGTCTGGCCAAGTATATGAGTAGAGGCTCGGTACCACCCCCAGATCCGGAACACAATGGCTTCGCTCAACTGCCCGGAATACTATGTCAGCTAAGACAGAGGTTCGATAGGAAAGAAAATCCTTCACTACAAGTTCCAGTGAATCCTCTATCGACCTCCCTCTCCTATCTTGCTCAAATCCTACCGAGGGCGCAACCAACAACCAACCCCCCGGCCTCAACATGACAGACCTCCAATTCCTATCTATCTTCTTCTCGCCGCTCCGCCTGACCGTTCGTCCTGATAGGGTAAATTCTAGCCAATCTTCTCCAATAAACTCGGGTTCCCTATATTCAAATTGGTAGAGTTCAACGGGGTACTCTTCCTCGAACTGAGGCATCTAGATGTTTACGGATTCCCGTCCATAATCCTCGCTCTATCTCCCTCCCCCAAGATAGTAGCCTGCCTCAGTTCCTCTCTAATACGAAAGACAATCCGTCGTAGCTCTCTACGAGAGGGCACCCCCCTGTCTAGACAGTAAGTAAGTAACCACGCAAGTTCTGCAACAGTCGTCCTGAACTGAGTTGCCTTTTGGATCACGCCTACTAACCTCTCGTGCCAACTCTCATTACCAAAGATAACTCCTGTTATGAATCTAGGCACGACAGCAGCTCTCACAGATGAGGACCTAGGGAGCTCCCAGTCATAGGCGTACCTAACCGTGTATTTGGCTATAACGTCAGCTCCCGCCCCATTTGAAAATTCACGAAATATTCGTGCTCCGAACCTGCGACCTAGAGATGCCAGACATAGAAAGGTACGACAATGCCTAGCGGTGTCGATCACCAGAAACTTCCACTCTCCCTCTGATAGGTACAACCTAACATTCACGTCCGCTCGAAGTGGTTCACTTTCCCTATCCCTTCTAACACAAGGCCTAGGCTCACACTCGACTCTCGCCCATATAAATATCCCGTCTCGCACTATCAGCACTTGTTCCACGACCAGTCGATACTTGCTCGACCCCTCTAATGGTAAACTGATTACGTCGTTCTGCCCTCTCACCTCTGCGAGATGCACTTGGTTCCCTGACTCAATATATACCATACCTAATCAACACACAACAGACTCTCTCATCGTATCTTTCCCAGTGCCTACTCTCCAACTGTTGAGCTCACAGACCCCCACGACAAGCCTCCACTGATCACCCTTGTATCCTCTCAAGATGTCAACAGGCCTAGGGAAGAACCGCCCTCTGGTGTATCTCTCCCTACCCTCATGTTAAGGTTGGATCAATGTGCCATCATCGCTGGCCTACCTCCCACGCCGCGACCTGGACACGAGTTGTTCAACTCATGTGCCCTAGGGTGGACCGAAGTCACACGCGAACGAGGGGGTGGTGTCTCACTCGTGCATCCTCACTCTCCTATCCATGCCCCTACTCGGCCCACCTCAGGCATGGTCTCTCTCCCGACTCGTGCTGTGGATCAGGCCCCCCCAGCTATCCATCGTGATCATCTAGAGTATCTGGTCCCGCCCAACTCCTTGCAGATCCGGGGCGCTTCTCCCCTCCCCTTCAATCCCTTCAGGTCATCCCCTGCTCACAATTTTCTCTCTTAGAGACCAATCAGGGCAGACTGACCAAAGGGTAGGGTAAGATCAGAAATATCTCTCTCAATCACAAGGAGAAAGCAAAAAGGAAATACATGAAATCACGAGAATGCAAAAATAAATGAAATCATGAAACTGGGGAAATCCAAATCTCACCGGGGAACGTCGATCACAGATCGGTCGTCTGTCGCCCGCTCACTCGCGCTCACACCGCACCTGCATGTACCAAGAAACGTTTGGTATGAGTGTCAAGTGAAACAGAACTCCTGCTCCACCTCCTCGCCTCTGCAGTTACAGGCGGACCGAAGTCCCGAGAGGCAGCCTTCCCTGGCAACGGCGCCACTGTCGACCGTCAAAAGTGTTCTGTCGGCACGCCGACCAAACCCTATGTCTAGCGCCGCGTCTGTCACCCACGGGAGGGCTGGTCGGGGCTCCTGTAACCTGCACAGTTCACGGTAGTCGTCAAGCGTACAAAAGCCGACTTAGACTGACCCTCTCCACATGCACACAAGTCTCACAAGGCAGTGTCGGAGACAAATAAAAAGAGCATTCTCATTCAATCCAAAACGATGGGGTTTTCTGCACTTTTCCTAGCCTCAGGTGTGAATTCCTCGTCTAGGAGGGGAAAATCAGTTTGGGTAGCTACGAATCTCCTCTGCACTCTGAGCGTGATCCTTCTCCTAATCGGATGTCGGCGGTATCGGGCTCGACGGTCCCAGGGAACCGTGCTAGAGCTCTCCATGTTAGAGGTTGCGTCCCGTGCCCATTGGGGCCAAAGTTCAAGATCAACCGTGACCATGCCTTCACGTGATAAAGTCGATTTCTGCCTCACGCAAAGGTCCCAGATATGCTAGGCTTGGTGGACCGTCTCAGCGTGTGCCCTTTCGGAGGGCCTTGTTCGGAATGTCCCCTTTCGAAAAGCCCAGTTCGGAATGTACCCTTTCGAAAGGCTCGATTCGGAATGTACCCTTTCGAAAGGCCCGCTTCGAAATGTACCCTTTCAAAAGGCCCGGTTCGCACTGTCGCGACGGTCCTCCAAAAGGTTCCTAAAGGCCCGCTTCGCAGTGTCCTGACTCTGCCCCAAAAAGGGCCTTTTCACCGATGTCCAAACTGTGCCTCCGAAAGGCCCGTTTCACAGTGTCCTGACCGTGCCCCAAAAAGGCCCCTTTCACAGATGCCCAGACTGTGCCTCCGAGAGGCCCGCTTCGCAGTGTCCTGACCGTGCCCCAAAAAGGTCCCTTTCACCGATGTCCAAACTGTGCCCCCGAGAGGCCCGCTTCGCAGTGTCTTGACCGTGCCCCAAAAAGGGTCTTTTCACCGATGTCCAAACTGTGTCCCCGAGAGGCCCACTTCGCAGTGTCCTAACCGTGCCCCAAAAAGGGCCTTTTCACCGATGTCCAAACTGTGCCCCTGAGAGGTCTGCTTCGCAGTGTCCTAACTGTGCCCCAAAAAGGGTCTGTTTTGCTGTAGTGCCGACCGCACCCAAAAGGGCATGTTTGGAGATCCCCTGGTCAGAAGGCTCAATTCCCCGACTCGGCTGGTCTTGATGAGCCCGCTCCGTATCCGATCTCAACTCGTCCGTCCAAACAACCCAGTCATCGCGGCGCCCTGGTAACGTGTACTGGACAGATGTGCCCCCGCTGTGTTCTTTCGACGTGACCCAGGGCGCGACCTTGGCATACCCTTAGTGCGCGCCCGCTCCCTCCCTTGATGTAGCCTTGCGCATCCTTGATGTGCCCCGTGCACACCCTTGACGTGTGCACCCTTGATTAGCGCCCATGGCTCTTCTGCTCGTTTTGGTGCCCGCTCTCTCTTGCGCGCTGGAGTGCGCATGTGCGCGTAGCGATCCCCCTCTCCGCAATCGCTCGCGTGCGGATGCGCGCTAGTACGCGCGACTGCCCTTGCGTCCCGATCCTCCTCGTGCAGGTGTGCGCGCTGACACCTCGAAGTCCTCGTTCCCCGTACGCGGGTACACGCTAGTGCGCGCGATCAGTCCAATGCCCGGTTCACTTGCGCACAGGTGCGCGCTAGTGCACGCGATCACTCCGAAGCTCGGATCGCTTGCGCGCCGGCGTGCGCTGGTGCGCGCGATCACCCCGATGCCTGGATCGCATGCGCGCAGGTGCGTGCCAGTGCGCTCAGACACCCCAACGCTCGCGTTCCATGTGCGCAGGTGTGCGCCAGTGCGCGCGTTCACTCCAATGCCCGGATCGTTTGCGCGCACTTATGCGCTAGTCCGCGCGGCCCCCTCCGACCCCGGATCGCCCCGCGCAGGTGCGCGCCAGTGCGCGAGGACATCCCGACGCTCTCGTTCCCCGTGCGCAGGTGCGCCCAAGTGCGCGTGATCACTCCCATGCCCGGATCGTTTGCGTCGGGGTTGTGCGCGCACTTGCGCGCCTGTGCTTCCTTCCTGTTCGCTCCCGAAATCGTCTCGTGCGCGATGGTGTGCGCGCGTGCGGGCGCCGGTGCACCTCCGTCCGTTCGTCGATGCCTGGTGCGCGTGTGTGTGCCCTGATGCCATCGCGCGGGTGCCCCCATCCCGTCTTACCCCACGCGCGCGCGCCTCTGATCGCCCCCTGTTCTCCCTTTCTCCCCGGCGTGTTTCAACTCACTCTTCCTCCCGTGCGTGTCTCAGCGCGCTCTTCCTCCCGTGCGTGTACCAGCGCGCTCTTCCTCCCCTGCGTGTACCAGCGCGCTCTTCCTCCCGTGTGTGTCCCAGTGCGCTCTTCCTCCCGTGCGTGTACCAGCGCGCTCTTCCTCTCGTGCGTGTACCAGCGCGCTCTTCCTCCCGTGCGTTTACCAGCGCACTCTTCCTCCTGTGCGCCCTCTGTCAGTGCATCCGAGAAATGTCCCCGACCCGGGCCTGGTTCGACTTTTATACTTTGCCGCGCCCTTTTCCGAAGTGTGCCCCAGCTCTCGTGTGCTCCAGGGCTGCCAACAAGTTGCAGCGCCCTGGTACCGTGCCTGTGCCCGAGCCTGTTTGGGCCCTCTAAGAGTTTTCGGCGAGGAGGGCCCTTTTTTCAGAAACCGGGCCTTTTGCAGCGCCCTGGTACAGCTTCTCTCCCCGAACCTGTCCTGGGCCTATTTTGCCCTAGATGGTCCCCACTCACAGGTGGTACCGGACCTTCGGGAAAAATCCAGCGGGGCCCCCGAAATTCTAGGCCATAAGGCCTATTTCCAAGCCTTAGGCAGGGACCCTCTTTTCCTTGGCGCCAAGGCCTGCTAAAAAGGCCGGTCTCCATCGTCCCCGATGCAAGGTGTTCCTGGGATTTGGTCACTCGTGGTAACTTCGGAGGCTGCCATTGCCCGAGATGAGGGAAGCTTTGCGTCAAGGGTCCGACGCCCTTTTTCCTGCCGGCCTTTCGCCGACCCTCGGCGCAATTCAGGTCCTTCACAGTAGTGCCGTTCGTTCTGAGGTTTTGCCAATCCTCCTGTTGAGATAGTCTTTCCATCCCCGTCCGCGGCTTATACCCATATTTGCCCAGACAAGGATGTCCGCCCTTATGTCCATGGTTCCATTGTTTCCAGATGTCGCGACCGGTACTCGTGGTGCTGTTCTGTCGGCGTAACTTCCGGATCCTGGTAACGGTCCCTGCTGGTAAAGTAAGTGAGTCGGCCCCTCGCCAAGAGTCCTTATCGAGGAAGTAAAGGGCGACATAAGAGTGGAGCCGCCCGACAAAGTACCCCTACCCCTTTCCCTTTCCCACGATCTCTCCTTCTCATGTCTCCCTCTTCATAGCTCATATGTTCGATTCGGTGCTGGTCCATACGCATTCGCATGTCGACAGTTTAGCACCAGAGCTCATCTTTCGACCCGGCCTGCTCTACTCGTTCGAGCCCTCCTTCCAACAGGCAAGTCTTTATTCTCACAGCAGCGCTCACGCTACCTCCAGCGATCCAATGAGCAAAATCGGAATGGATCTTCCGTTGGGTCATGGAGAAATACAGTGTTTCAGATAGTGCTATTCTTAATCTGCATTTTATTCACAGTCGGCTCCTCAGCGGGTTTGCACCTTTGACAACCTGGACCGTCTCCATCTGGTACGTACGTTCGAGTTTTATTGCGTCCTTCCCCTTTTCCCTCTTTGCAATGCCATCTGGGATGGACCTTCCACTCGAGCCCAGGAACATACACTGACTTCCTGTCACACGCTCAAAGAAACTAGCTCCTCTGAGCAAAATCGAGGTGAAAATTCCCCCTCCTCCTTCCAAATGCACATGTCGACCCGTTGGCCAGGTTCACTAGCTTCTCTACTGCATAGCCGGGCTGAGGGGCTACAAGCGGGGAGGGGCTGCCAACGGCCAACGATGAACAAATGCACCCGCACCAGGTAAGCCCCCAACCTCCGTGGCCGGCCCCACGTCACTTTGCTCGATGGGATGAGCAAAAATCGGACGAATGTTCAGCTAGAATATGAAAGTATACACTGCTTCCACCCAAACGTGCTGAAAGATGGAGGGAGGCTACTTCCCTCGATCGGATGAACAGCGCACCGGTCAGGTAAGTACCTCTCCAACCCGCTGCTCGCTTCACGCCACTTTCATCAATCGGACAAGCAAAATCAGATAAATTCCTCGTAATAAGTCGGTCAGGTGCGTACCCCCTTCCCTCTCTGACCTCCCTTCCATCGCGCAGCCCATGACTTACATAGCGCCCATTCTGCTACCCTAAAGTCCGAACGAAAGCCGCCATCTCGCTCGCCTCCCCTCTCATCCTCAGTCGCACATGTTTACTCGCTCGATTTCATGGAGAATCGAGTGAGTTGTCTCGTTTTCCTCCTCTTCACCATACCCATCACTTCGACAATACCGCGCACCCCATAATTTCACTAACCTCTAAACTACTAACCCTCTGCCCAATATGACTACGGATTCGAGGTCGCCATGGCCCGAAACCCCCAATCCGAGCCCTCCCTTGCCCGATTTCGTTCGGAAACGGGCGAGGTATAATTTTCCTACTTCCTTCTTCAGCGTTCCTGCCATAGCCCGATGCACGCCGTCTTCTTCCTACCTCACGCTACACTCCGCCATTTGCCAATCAGCCTTCATCATTGGATTCGACTTCGTCAAAACCCCCTAGATCATCTCTTTCCCTGCCTGATTCCGTCAGGGAACGGGCGAGGTACAGGATTTTTGCCCACTGCCATAGTCGCCTCTTCAAAAACCTCCCATGCCCCGTATGCATCCGATGCAATTTCGCGTCCAGATTCATCCCCTTCGTTCTTTTGTTTCCCCGACCGTCACTCCTCCACTTGCCTTCGTAAGGCTAGCGTAGCTTCCGGTAGGTGCAGCAGCCTGGACTGATCTTCCCCTTCTCCCAACGCTCCTCTTGTCTCCGCAGCTGCCCCCCCCGGTTCTTCGGCGAGCGCTGCTTGTAGTGGTCGGCAAGTTGATCGGCAGCTCCAGCTATCCTGAGGGGAACTTCGGTGGAAATCAGCTACTAACCGGTTCAATCCGTTTCTCACCCCTGCACCTAGGTCTGACAGAGGCAGTTCCCTCATAAATAAGGGGCATGTCCTGCTGTAGAGCCTAACTCGACCCTAGTGGACCGGCCTGGTGCGGCTCTCGATAACAGTAGCAGATATCCAAATGAAAACCTTGAAGACCGTCGTGGAGGAGGGCTCCAGGTGAAAGGCTGCACACAGTCCACGCCTTCCGCCACTGCACCCTCTAACCAACTGTGCCCAGGGCATTGTTCAATGTCTTTCGAACCCCAACGGGCACGCTCACACTCAAACCTCTCACGGCAAGCGTCGGTTGGTCCGTGCGTATGAAGCGACCCTTGTCACCCTCGTACTTTGACCTTTGTGGTCCTCTTTTCAAAGTTAGGAGAAATCGAGGGATTTCCCCGACATTACGAGCACGCCGGAATCCGTAGGTCAACCAAGGGAGATGCGAGCTCAAAGTCCTCGACCGTCGTGACGCTCTTTAAACACGAGGGAAATAACCACTAATATCGTTTCCGACGCCGCCGACGGCAAAAACGAGGGGGGATAGCCCAGTCGGACCCTCAACCCTTCGGTTCCGTCACGCTATTCTGATGTCCCGCGGTGTCGCCGCTAGGTGTCGATCCCTGAATTTCTCTGATGAAAGTCCGACGCTTTAACCAAATGGAGCTAGGCCCAATGTCGGGTCTAGCTTTAATGGACGCCTAAATAAACCGATATTATGTGACGCGCAGACCCACCGACACATCTTCATAACCACATCGTTGTCGACGTTGTCCTCCGTACGTACGTGCAAGTCACAGGCAAGCGCACCAATCAACGAGAGATAATCTCTTTAATCCTAATTTAATCAAAGATAAAAATCTGGTCGGCGATCAACGCCGGCGATCAACGCCGGTTTCCACAATCATGAACCAATAAAAAGATCACGCGCGCCTTAAGTCTGCGCGCCCACACACTCTCTACTCTAGTCACCCACCCAGTCAATGTAAACCACAGGCACAATCGCGCCTTGCGCGGTATACTTGAACCTTAAACCAACTTTTTTTTTTTTGCTTGCAAAAACCAGGGCGGATACCCTTGTAAGGGTATTCGCACCGACAATGGTGATCCACTCGAAAAAATCTCTCAGTTGCTTCACGTGAGGATCACCGAAGGTGAACGATTCTATATACGTGTGTTGCTACACCATGAATATTCTCCTGGGGTGCCTTTTTTTGCCAAAATTCGTACGGTGGACGGACTCGAATACGATTCTTCCGATCGGTGTGTCTTTGATCGTTTGCAAACCGATGATGCATACGATAAATGCATAGATACAACCGCAACGCATTACATGCCTGAAGAAGTTCGTAAAATGTTTATTATGATTCTCACATTTGGTCTCGTGAACGATCTAGTTCGTTTCTTTGAACTGCATTGGGATAAGATGTATGACGATTTTCCATACCGCGCAAACAATCAAATTATTCCCCCGAAAAATTTGCAATCGGTAGTGCTATTTCATATTGACCATATTTTGCAAGAGTGGAAAAAAACTCCGCAAATCCTGCCTTTATTATCCAACATCGGACGGAAAAACAATTGCTTAGAACATAACCAAACATTACGATAACCGAACGGTACCGTCGATTCTAAACGACGAGTTGTAGTTTGATTTGATTGAAATGCAACGTTGATATGACTTTAATTACAGACACCTTCGGCCACGCCAACGAGTGCTGGTGGAAAGAGTTGTTCGGGCTGTGCAAGAGAAAAAACCGTTGCGTGCTTTTGTCGATGCACCGGCTGAAACAGAATCGACTTTTTGCACTGAAACGATTTTGACGGGCATCAGGTCTCGTTCTACCATTGGACTGGCCGTGGTGTCCAGTGACATAGTGGCGACTCTTTTGATAGGGGTTCGAACGTTCCACTCACGATTTCTCGCACCTTTGAAACCTGAGAATACTCGTCCCTTCTTAATTCTGAAACAAAGTGATCTCACGCTGTTTATCCGATGTACTGACTAAATTGTTTGGGATGACGCTCCGATGCGTAACAAGTTCCACTTGGAAGCTCTTGACATTACGCTTCGGGACCTCTGTAATAATAACGAACCGTTTGGTGGAGAATTTCACCTTATTGTTAGGGATTTAAGGCATGTTTTGTCCGTTGTGAAGCACAGATCGCGAACACAACAAATTAATGCATTCATGAAAATGTCTACTTTGTGAAAACATTTTGAGGTTTAAAGACTGACCAAAAATATGTCAACCTTAAGCGAGGGAAATAATGACATGACACGAATGTATTCAATTTTTTTATCGTGTTGGGAATGGTGATCATCCTCGTGTTGTTCCCAATGAACCTGCTGCAGTCAGATTGTCACCTGAGATTTGTACGGATAGACCGATTCATGAGTTGATTTCATGAACGTTTGACGATGCGTCTAATTATGTGAGGGATGCCAAATATTTTTCACCTTGATTAATTTTATGCCCTACGAATGACGAGGCGGACTCTGTTAACAATTGTGTTCTTGATGATCTCCTTGGGGAGGTGTATGAGTTTTTCATTGTTGATTATCCTGATTTGGATAATAACGGACTCGATATTGAGCAAAAATTATTAAACTCTCTCAATGAATCCGACTTTCCACCTCACAAGTTGCACTTAAAAATTAGTGCGTTCGTGATGCTTTTGCGAAGTTTGTCACTGAAGCAATAACTTTGCAATAGTATAATGTTGATTCTAGAGAAAATCGTTTATGATAATTTGTTGAAAGTGACAATAATGCACATGGGTAAGAAAACAGTAATCCCAAGATTGATCTGACAAGCGATGGTGAGAATATCAAGTTCATATGGTTTATCTTGTTTTTGCAATAACAATTAACAAGTCGCAAGAACAAACCGTCTCGCGTGTCAGGGTTTGGCTACGCAAGCCGGGTTTTGTGCATGGCCAACTGTATGCTGCTTTGTTCTTGTGTTGAGAAGCCCAACAACATTCGTGTTGTGTTGCCTAATAAAAAAAAAATGACGAAAAATATTGTGTATCACGGACTATTAGGATACGTTGTTTTTTTTCAGTGTTTTTTTTTTTTTTTTTTTTTTCTGTCGAACCTTGGCATACCGATTAATTTCATTTTATTCTTTCTTCGCAGACGACCCACAAATGCGCCATAACTATGACACTCTTGCTAATAGCAAAAGGAGGAGAGCTATAGAACCAACAATACTACTAACTGTGATCCGAATGTTACGTTAAAAGCTCGAGCCGAACATTCGGAGAGGTCAAAGAAAAGTGAGAATATTGAGAAATCGTGGAAGTGAACATATTGAGAATGATCATGCCCCTCTTGGTGAAGTTCAACGTGAATATTAAAAAGAGAATACCCTTGAGGATGCTGAGAAGACAGTTTTGGAAAGGGGTGATGACGGTTGTCGTGTTGATGGGGATGGTTTACGTAAATGTCTGTTATGTAGGCCTAATGACCTTATATTTCTCGATGACGAAGACGATAACGTTACTAGTGATTCAAAAAAAAATTGTATTGATTCTACATTCTAGAGAGAAAAAAGTCGTGGTTAGAAAACTAATCTTGAAGGTTCTCCCGAAGCGCTCGAGCCTACCTTAGCTGATAATCGGAGGGGGACGACAACCTCCTGTTGATAAAACTTAAACTCAGATTATAAGAACGTCGAATGCCCTCTCTCTTGATCCGCTTGCATTTCTTCCATTTTGTCGATGGGTCGTTGGATGTGCACGTATTCGTGATCCGTGTTCGCACTCTCAACGAAGTGGATGTCAAAAAGATGTTTATAGCACGTCGCAACCACAAAATCCTTCGTGGGTTATTGTGGTGCCGATATTAACGATGCACCCACAATTCGCGGGCCGAATCTGCGCGCTTAGTTTGCCAAATGGTTCGACGATGCGAAGAAGCTTCGCATGCAAAAAGTATTGACTAAGGTGTTTTTTTTAATATTTGTCAAAACTGCAACAGTCGTAAAATATGAACGCACATGATAAAGGTTATTGAATTAGCAAAAAAACAAACTCACTAATATGTGGTTGTAACGACGATCTCGTCTTCCTTCAGACCCGTTGAATGTTCCGGATTTGGAAACTTCTAACCCGTTAAATGTTCTAGATTTAAAGACTTCAAACCTGTTAAATGCTCCGGATTTGAAGACTTCAGATCCGTTGAATGTTTCGAATTTGGAGACTTTTCCCATGCGATGTTCCGGATTTGGAGACTTCAGATTCGTTGAATGTTCAAGATTTGGAGACTTCATACTCATTGAACGTTCCGAATTTGGAGATTTGAGACCCGTTGAATGTTTCGGATTTGGAGACCTCAGACCCGTTGAATGTTCCGGATTTGGAGACTTCAGACCCGTTGAATATTCCGGATTTAGAGACTTCAGACCCGTTGAATATTCTGGATTTGGAGACTTCAAACTTGTTGAATATTCCGGATTTAGAGACTTCAAACCCGTTGAATGTTCTGGATTTGGAGACATCGGACCCGTTGAATGTTCCCGATTTGGAGACTTCTGACCCATTGAATGTTTCAGATCTGGAGACTTCAGACCCGTTGAATGTTCCGGATTTGGAGACTTTAGACCCGTTGAATGTTCCGGATTTGGAGACTTTAGACCCGTTGAATGTTTCGGATTTGCAGACCTCAGACCCGTTGAATTTTTCGAATTTGAAGACTTCAGACCCGTTCAATGTTCTAGATTTGGAAACTTCTCCCATGTCACAATCATTTTTGCACCATGAGTTCATTATTCTTTCTAATGATGAGATTACTAGGATAATATTTGATTTGTCATATTGTCCAACATAAGGGACCTTTCCCCAGACCTCTCACAGATATGCACGGATACATAACCTTCTCAAAATGATTGCTCTCGTACTTGCTTCTTCTAATCTTTATTCCGCTCCGGTATGTAGACTACCCCTGCAAGCAGCATCTCCTCCAAATTTTCAACATCTAGCGGATTGCACAAGCGGGTATCGGGTAGCTGAAAATTCAGGAACGAAAATTCTGAAGTGAGAGTTT
Organism: Chara braunii; assembly: GCA_003427395.1. Lineage (NCBI taxonomy): Eukaryota > Viridiplantae > Streptophyta > Charophyceae > Charales > Characeae > Chara > Chara braunii. The sequence goes on from BFEA01000212.1 coordinate 2,174,950, forward strand.
TGGGCAATCTGAAAATCTTGAATGATCCTGAAGTGGTGAAAGGCCGGAAGACCCTGAAAACCACTTGTTTAAGCAGACTGCATCCTGAACTGGTGAAGGGCGTCCTGAAGTGGTCAAGTGAGAGTTTTTGGCAGTCTGAAAATCCTGAATGGTCCTGAAGTGGTGAAAGGTCCGAAGACCATGAAAACCACCCTTCACCACTTCAGGATGCAGCCTGCCTGAACATGTGGTTTTCAAGGTCTTCGGAGTTTTCACCACTTCAAGACCATTCAGACCTAAATGGTCCTGAAGTGGTGAAAAGTCCGAAGACCCTGAAAACCACCTGTTTAGGCAGGCTGCATCATGAAGTGGTGAAGGGTGTCCTGAAGTGGTGAAAGGTCCGAAAACCCTGAAAACCACCTGTTTAGGCAGGCTGCATCCTGAAGTGGTGAAGGTGTCCTGCAGTGGTGATGAAAAATACGACCAATGTTAACCTTCTCTCGCGGATTGTGCTCCACCATCCAACGATGCGCACCCCGTTAGGATCAATCCAGACGATGGTGGTACCGATAGGATGGACTAATGGCGTCGCTGTTTTTCAAAGAGCAATGGTGGCGGTCCTAGGAGAGCTTATACCAAATTTGGTGAAAGTTTTTCTGGATGACTTCCCAATCAAAGAGCCGCTTGAGATGGATGAGACGGAAGTGATGCCTGGAGTGAGGAAGTTCGTCGCAGCTCACGTCGAAGACATTAAGAAGGTGTTAGTAAAGCTAGAGGACGCTAATCTCACAGTGAGTGGAACTGAAAGTAAATGGGCAGTGTCTTCCATTAAGATTCTGGGATATATCTCTGACAGAAATGGCAGGCGACCGGACCCTGCGAAGTTAAAGAAGCTTATGAACTGGCCCACCCCGCTCCGACATATCACCGACATACGTCAGTTCCTAGGAGTGGTCGGGTTTTGGAAGAACTTCATAAAAGTGTATGTTGAGAAGGCAGAACCCCTAAGGAGACTGGTGTGGAGAGGGGTGGAATGGAAATGGACTGATGAACAGGATGGTGCAGTAAGAATATTGAAAGAAGAGTTTAAGGAAGGAGGACAAGTCTTAGGAGTTCCCTATTTTGAGGATGAGGAGAAGCGGTCGTTTGTGGTATGTACGGACGCCGGGCCCGCCTCCATTGGCGAAGTCTTGGTTCAGAAGGACTCCGATGGTAAGGAAAGGCCTCTTAGATTCGAGAGTTAAACCTTGAACACCACCGAGAGGAACTACTCGCAGTTTAAGAAATAAGTTTTCAAGGTACTTCATTGTTTGAATGTCTTCCGACATTATATTTACGGACAAAGGTTCGTATTGCGAGTCGACCCGACGGCGGTTGCGGCCGTGTTACAAAAAGATTTTTCGTTGACCGATCCTACAATTACTAGATGGCTCATGCACATAAGGATGTTCAACTATGTGGTGGAGCGGATATCCAGTGCCAATAATTCAGTTGCGGATGACCTATCGCGAATTTCCCTAGAGGATGGAAACCTGGGGTGGCCTGGAGGGGTTGACAAGTTTTTACAGATGGAGATATGTTCATTAAAGATGGAGCGTAGTACCAGTAGGGCTTTTCTGTTCCTAGATAATCTTTACACTGGTAAGTATCCTCGGATAGGACGGTATCTCGCAGGCGAGGTAGAGGCGGATGACAAGCTTAGGAAGGAGGCTCAACAATATTGCCTCAGGGTAGGTCACCTCTTTAAGAGACCACCTAAGCATGCCATGCCGATGAGGGTGGTCTGTGATGAGGATGAGCGACAAGAAATAATAGCAGAACTCCACGACGGTATCGTTGGAGGGCATAGAGGAGTGAAGGGGACTTTTGAGAAGGTCAGGAACCTCTACTGGTGGGACGACCTATATAGAGACGTGCAGTCCTACTGTCTGACGTGCGTGGAATGCCAGAAGAGGGTCATGGTTAAGTATAAAGAGTTGTTGGTCGCCTCATATCCGGCAGTGGCAGGACAAAAAGTTCACGTTGATTTAGTCAAGATGCCCAAGGGAGAAGGAGGAATGAACTACATCATGGATATTAGGGATGACCTGACAGGGTTCGTGGAAGCATGGGCGCTACGTCAGAAGATCGGAAAAGCCGTCAGTGAATGTCTGATGTAGTATATCACCCGGAACGGATGTGTCGGGAAGATCGTCATGGATAGAGGGTCGGAGTTTATGGCTAAAGAAGTCCAGGATTTGCTCCAGCGAGCGGGAATCCGAGTGTCATTATCCACGGCATACCACCCTCAAATTAACGCTCCTGTAGAGAGGGGGTACCAGACTTTAGTAAATGTGCTCGTGAAACGGTGCGAAGGGAGGGAGAAGAAGTGACCGAAGTATCTGAGATTCGTCGTCTGGGCAGATAATGTTACAGTTCGATCGACCACGGGGTACCTGCCATACTCTTTATGGTTCGGGAGGCATTGTCCTTTACCCATAGAATTTCATATGGATTCATGGACGAAGATTGATTGGGAAGAATTGTCGACCAGGGAGCAGCTATTGGGCGCTAGGATTAGGCAGATTGTTGAAACCCTCGAGGATAGCACCCTGGATGTTGTAGAGAAGCTAAAAACCCAGAGGGAAAGGGAGAAGGAAAGATGGGATAAAAACCTTCTAGTCAGGCAGGATGAAATACCAGCGGGAAGCCTGGTCCTACTCTACGACTCCGCTCTGGAGAGAACGTGGACAGGGAAGCTAGCGAATAGATGGATGGGGCCCTACCGTGTGGTTAAGAGACTAGAAGTCAGAGCCTACCTGCTGAGGAATTAGACGGAACTTAGACGGAACTAGATGGAAGGAACCAGTGTCGGGAGCCCGTTCAAAATTTTTTAAAGATCGAAAAGAAACCACCCTGCACCCGAAAAATGACAAAGGGAAGGAGGGGGTCCACGAGGGATCAGAGAAGTCCTTAGAAAGGTCGACGAAATAACCTGCGTAGGAACGTGAGTCGCCCACCTATGAAGTAGGAAAATCCTCTAAGGGATCCGCGAAAAGGGGGCGAGAAAAAGTCTTAAGGGTCCGGAATAGCCGGCAGAAGATCTTAGAATGGGCTACCCTGAGACGGGAGAAGAAGCGCAAGGGTAAGGAAGCCATTAGAAGTATGTTAGTAGTAGATAAGGGAGAAAACGAACACCGCCGCGAGAGGAGACGACGGAAGGTCAAGAAACGATTAGGGGTCAAAAACAAGATGATTAAGAAAAAGCGAGACAAGAAAAAGAAGCGAGAGAAAAGGACCTGACGGAAATGATGAGGACGATCTTGGGTTAATGGGTAGAGATTAGGAGTCAATATTTTTTCGCTCTCTTTTTCCTTTGATATACTAAAATGCCTCACCGGGGACGTCGAGAATGGGGGGGGGGCTGCTGTCGGGCGGCTCCACTCTTATGCCACCCTTTTATTTCCTCGATAAGGACTCTTAGCGAGAGGCCGGCTCACTTACTTTACCGGCAGGGACCGTTACCAGGATCCGGAAGTTACGCCGACAGAACAGCATCACGAGTACCGGTCGCGACATCTGGAAAGAATGGAACCATTGACATAAAGGCGGACATCCTTACCTGGGCAAATATGGGCATAAGCCGCGGACGAGGATGGAAAGACTACCACAACAGGAGGATTGGCAAGGCCTCAAAACGAAGGGTACTACTGTGAAGGACCTGAATTGCGCTGAGGGTCGGCGAAAGGCCGTAAGGAAAAAGGGTGTCGGGCCCTTGACGCAGAGCTTCAAACATCTCGGGCAATGGCAGCCTCCGAAGCTACCACGAGTGACCAAATCCCGGGAACACCTTGCGTCGGGGACGATGGAGACCGACCTTTTTAGCAGGCCTTGGCGCCAAGGAAAAGAGGGTCCCGGCCTTAGGCTTGGAAATAGGCCTTATGGCCTAGAATTTCGGGGGGCCCGCTGGATTTTTCCTGAAGGTCCGGTACCACCTGTGAGTAGGGACCAGTGGACCACTTAGGGCAAAATAGGCCCAGGACAGGTTCGGGGAGAGCAGCGGTACGAGGGCGCTGCAAAAGGCCCGGTTTCCGAGAAAAGGGCCCTCCTCGCTGAAAACTCTTAGAGGGCCTAAACAGGCTCGGGCACAGGCATGGTACCAGGGCGCTGCAACTTGTTGGCAGCCCCGGAGCACACAAGAGGTGGGGCACACTTCGAAAAAGGGCCCGGCAAAGTATGAAAGCCGAACCGGGCCCTAGACGGGGACACTTCTCGGATGCACTGACAAAGGGCGCACGGGAGGAAGAGTGCGCTAGTACACTCACGGGAGGAAAAGCGCGCTGGTACACGCACGGGAGGAAGAGCACGCTGGGACACACACGGGAGGAAGAGCGCGTTGGTACACGCACGGGAGGAAGAGCGCGCTTGGACACGCACGGGAGGAAGAGCGCGCTGGGACACGCACGGGAGGAAGAGCGCGCTGGAACACGTGTGGGAGAGAGGGAGAACGGGGGCCGATCAGGGGCGCGCGTGCGTGGGGTAAGACGGGGCGGGCGCACCCCCGAGTTGGCGTCAGGGCACACGCGCGCGCACTAGGCATCGGCGAATGGACGGAGGCGCACCAACGCGCACACGCATGCGCACCATCGCGCATGAGATGAGATCGGAAGCGAACAGGAAGGGCGCACAGGCGTGCAAGTGCGCACACAACCCCTGCGCAAACGATCCGGGCATGGGAGTGATCGCGCGCACTGGGATGCACCTGCGTACGGGGAACGAGAGCGTCGGGATATCTGCGCGCACTGATGCGCACCTGCGCGGGCCGATCCGGTGTCGGAGGGGGCCGCGCACACTAGCGCACGAGTGCGTGCAAACGATCCGGGCATCGGAGTGAACCCGCGTTCTGGCGCACACGTGGAACGCGAGCGTCGGGGTGTTTGCGTGCACTGGCGCGCACCTGCGCGCATGCGATCCAGGCATCGGGATGATCGCACGCACCAGCGCGAGCCGGCGCACAAACGATCCGAGCTTCGGAGTGATCGCGCGCACTAGCGCGCGACTATGCGCAAACGAACCGGGCATTGGACTGATCGTGCACACTGGCTCGTACCCGCGTACAGGGAACGAGGGCTTCGAGGTGTCAGTGCGCACACCTGCACGAGGAGGATCGGGACGTAAGAACAGTCGCGCGTACTAGCGCACATCCGCGCGCGAGCGATTGCGGAAAGGGGGATCGCTACCCGCACATGCGCACTCCAGCGCGCGAGAGAGAGCGGGCACCGGAACGCGTCGAAGAGCCATGGGCGCTAATCAAGGGTGCACGCGTCAAGGGTGTGCACGGGGCAGATCAAGGATGTGCAAGGCTACATCAAGGGAGGGAGCGGGCGAGAGCTAAGGGTACGCCAAGGCCGCGCCCTGGGTCACGTCGAAAGAACACGGCGGGGCCACATCTGTCCAGTACACGTTACCAGGGCGCCTCGACGACTGGGTTGTTTGGACGGACGAGTTGAGATCGGATACGGAGCGGGCTCATCAAGACCTGCCGAGTCGGGGAACTGAGCCTTCTGACCAGGGGATCTTCGAACGGGCCCTTTTGGGCGCGGTCGACACTACAGCAAAACAGGTCTTTTGGGGGGCACAGTCAGGACACTGCGAAGCGGGCCTCTCGGGGGCACAGTTTGGACATCGGTGAAAAGGCCCTTTTTGGGGCACGGTCTGGCGAAGCGGGCCTCTCAGGGCCACAGTTTTGACATCAGTGAAAATACCCTTTTTGGGGCACGGTCAAGAAGACACTGCGAAGCGGGCCTCTCGGGGGTGGATACCCTTACACACCGACACCGTTACAGTTCAAACAAGGCCTTGAACACCTTCCTCTTGTACAAGGAAAGATTACAACACCTCATTGTGGGCCAAAAACATTGTTCCGGCGTGAGTCTCACTACCGCCTACGAAACTTAATTATACTTTCTTTAAGCCTATCAGGTAAAGTATCAATCAAAGTTACAATCCCCCGAAGGACAGGTTCTGCATGCTGACCTCTCTTGAGAGAATTCCTTCTCTTCAAAAGTTTGTCACTCCATTCACCTTCGGTCTCATGCCGAACGTGAATTTCATACAACTTTTCTACCCTTATTGAAAAGATTAATTCATAAACATATCCAAGCAGGCACCAACATTCACCAAGCAATCAGTAAATATACATATAACAATTTAGATTCATTCAACAAAGAACAATACATACAATGGTACATCACTTGAAATATATATCACCCATTCTCACATACATTCATTCATACAAACTCATACACATTTAATATAGTGGGAATAAGTAGTTGTTTCACTTCTTATATAATACTATAATTTGAGGAGTTGCATAACTCTCAAGTGGACACTCTCATACTCTGATTATATTGAGTATCGTATTAAAGGACATAATTATTTAAGTAGATAGTATCATATTTATTTTTTTACATGATACAATTTGCAATGCTTAACCAATCGATAAAAGTCTGAGTCCCTTCATGTAGTTTCGGAATCAAATAATTATAATCATACTCCTTATGCAATGACTCATAAAGTTAATTCATTGTCCTACTCTATCATACACAACCTCAAACCGATACCTATCTTTCAAGTGGATGACCTAATATTATGCTCACTATATAAAATAATTAATTTATATCTCATGATCCTCCAAGGGTTAAAGTATACTTCCAATAAGCAACCTTATCAATCAGACTCTATACCACATTAACATAATATTTTAATTAGATTTTTAGAACATAGTCGACCCTTAGCCGTCAAGATAATTAAGCACAATATTACTCAGTTTATTTAATTTATGTATTAGTATCATCCCACAGTATGTCTATAATCAGGTCTTTAAGGTCACAATATACCTAAAGCTTGCCTGTCGAAAAATGTAAGCTAAATGTCAAAACCCTTTTAAACTTTAATAAATTCCAATATAAAATCGTTCATTACCACTTAAATGCATCTATCACACAGAAGTTTGTGACGTGTATCATTTTAATTGTGACGTGTATCATTTTAATTCTTGAATTAGTTAACTCTTAAGTAAATATCCTCATCATCAGACTATATTACGTAGAGTTTTGGAGATGACATTTATCTCCAATATAAAATGATGGATTCACCTGTTACACGATACAACCTAAGAGTTAGATAATCGTTGAGAGACTGAGTCTATCATTATTATAATGACCTATATCGTATAACTCCAGTAATTTGATGATCATTTAGGTTATGTAAGCAATAAGCAATGAATAATAGGTTTAGTTTAATTTACAATTTTGTACTCAGACTAGACGACAAATGATCTTGCTAACGCTCATAGTCTTCACATAAGAAGCCTAACAACTATACATTTTTTCAAGGTTCAAAAGTTTTATATGATATTTACATACATCATCGAAAAGGGAACTGCCGGTATGCATCATCTTTCTTTTTTTACCTTAGCGGGATCCTCTCTCCCAATAAGAGAAGTTTTATAATGATGAGACATAGAGGAGGTCCAATCCTTCTTAATTTTTGACAGTGACCTTGGTTAGAGATTCAAACCTCATCAGAACAAACGCTCAAGCAATACTTGAGCCTACTATGGTTACCTTTTAGATAATTCCTCTCTACGGTGGGTTAGGAGATAAACCTTGAATAACTTATTGTAGTATAGAAAGAAAAGTGCAAGCATAATACATAAGCAATAATTTGTTGGGGCGACTTGTGAAACGCAGAGTGAATCATATACTCACTATGGCAATGCAAACGCAAGGTGAGGCGGTTGGAGAAGTATAATTAACTTATCACGGATGAGGTAGGAAGGAAGATACGAGGGTAACATCTCGTAGAGTAAGTACGAGAAAACGATTTTAAGTGTGACAAAGAAGTGTCATAGTATTGCTTGCACTTATAAAAATATTAGGCTATAGTACCAGGGAATGATGTATGCTTGAGTCAAGCCTCCTGGTGAGGACGCAACCTCACTTATTTCCATATTTTTTTCTTATCTTCCTTTTGCAAAGTCAATAGACCTATTCAGAATTTTTTCCTTGCCGCCTTTCTTTTATTCTATCGCTTCTTAACTTGTGTGTCTTAGGCGGTATGACAAATGAATCATTAGGTGTAAACATATGACTATGTGATTAAAGAAATAATGATGCGAGTCATGCTAGACTGGAACTATGTACGGTTGAGATAGTAACAGGTTCGAAATGAGGCTCGTATAAAATGATCATATAAATAATTTTTCCTTGTTGTACAGGAGAACTAGCTTAAGGACAAGATTGAGATATGAACCTGATAGTAAAAACGATCCTGTGTAAAAAATCGAGACTTGAAAAGATTATGCGTTAGGACTTGCGAACTTTACATTATACAAGTTATCCTGTTGCTCCTACTATCGGCACCAACTAAGGATGTCGAGGGTTTTTACCTTGTAATGAGGTAAGGAATACACTGGACAAATAATTCAATCAGACAAGGAACGAAATTTCGTCATAACCCTACAACTTAGAAATAACTAAAGAGACGTAGGAAAGGAAAGCAGTGTGAAAGTAAGGCTAATCGAGTCAGTTTACAATAATTAAATATAAATAGAATAGTTAGTTACGCATTTATCTCTCCTTGACCTTGAGAAATTTTAAGAGTGACAATGAAGTCGTTAATCTCCTAATTACTTAACTCGACACACTCGGTTACACAGACGAATGTCTCGAGTATATAATATGAAGGAAGGATCCAACATACACAGATACCTCCCTGAAGTCGTTCACTAACCTAACTTTTAACTTCCAGGTAAAATTATTACGTTCACTAGCTGATATCGACTTCTAACTATCATATACCTCAATTCGTTCTTCTAAGGACGTTAGTAGGTAATCGAAGTCTCTAACAACATAACCTTCGTAAAACCATCGATATAACTGCATCCCTTTACAGGCGCATCACATCTATTCAACACAATTTCAATCCGCATATCACAGACTACATTAGTTTGATTAAAGATTGTCGTTTTGACGTGATCATCGTCGCACCATACCTAAGTCCGTTCACTAAGGACCTCAACTGAAAAGCGAGATCCCCGAAAACGACGCCACCTGTCAGGCGCGACGGTCCCACACCCATATGTAGAGTAATTTTAGTCTAGGACCTCACGGTTGCATCACGCAAGACTTCATATGTATGTGTGATATGACAAATGGTTTTTCATGAAGAGATATGACGAATTGACTTAATCAATAGGTAGGATAGGGTATATATCTTATGCACAACCCCTTGAGAATTCAAGCATTGAGGAAATTGTGCTACGGAAAAAGGGATAGGTTATAAATCACCCATATAAAAACTATTTCTAGTCAAAGCATAGTATGTGTGAACATTCGTTGGTTGAGTCGACTTGAATTGTAAGTCAGTCCGGGAAATTAGTGCCCCGATGCCCAACACATATACGGGTTAGTCTTAGGCGTTCAACCACACGTACGCCTATGCTACAGCGATCGAGCAAACGCCCTCAACTGACTTACCTCAGCGATTGCATGTAAAAGTCGTTGCACATGGGTAAGTAGCTCAACAAGGGTACGCCCACCTAAGGGATGGTGACAACCCCCGCAGGTCAAGGTGAGTTGTACCTCGCGGGATCTCTGTCCTGTCGTAGGGAGCCGAGAGAGGTATAGCTGATGAACGGTCGGAATCGGTCTTTGGATGAAACGCTTCTGAATAATTAGGCAAGAAGATATCACATACACTTAACACATTCATAAAAACAGTCTGAATTCATCAGGAAAAACATAGGTCATTAACCTTTCAAACATATAGATATGAAATGAACATGAAATGACTAACGCTTTCGCCTTAGCAATAATTCTAATATGCTTAAAAATCAGAGAAAATCGCAAGGTTAGATACTCAAACCAAATGTATAAAATCGCGCGTTGACGAAGTGACTTAATCAAGGTCAAGAACAACGTCATAAGTTTCTCAAATGGGTTGCAGTGAATAGCATGTGGCTGGTCGTTTTACTGACCTGAAGACAGAATCAATCACATTACACAATTCTAACAGAGACAACCTTTTATTCGCTTTCACCCACATTACACTCACGTTTCCAAACCTCTCAGTCAGACATCCCCTTTTCAACTTAGCCATTCAGCCTCATCTCACTTTAGCCATTCAAAGACCTTTTTTTACCAAACACAAACCCTTTAGACAATGACTTGAAAATGCCTTTCAGTGCAAGGGTCGATGCAAAGTGTGGGTGTCGAGTGCGAGCTAGGGTTGAGCTGGCGAACCAACCTGTTGCCATAAGGCAACAACATGTAGTCTTGTTTTAGACTCATAATGAGTCCTCTTGATCGAGTTGACCTGCAATCACACAAAGGTCCACATGGTATCAACACCTCTTTGCTATCGATATGACCATATCTAAAACGCAATATAGTGAACTTCATTTTAGTTGGGAATAATACTACATCGACATAACTCCCTCTAAATAGCCTCTTTAACTTCTTATCAGACCAATCTCTAAAGTCCGTAGCCTAAAGAAGAAAGTATAAGCTAACATCACCAATACTTTCTGTCTCATCATACGATTCTCCAGTTAAGGCATACATATGCAAAACATCATCAATCTCTTCTGGAATAGAGTCATAAGATAGTCATTAATCAAAAGGTTAAAATAGCAGGATAGGTCACAAGGGGCCACATTCCTTCTACCTCCACCTCAGTAGAATCAAAAAATAGATATTTTCAGTTCGTTAGTCTTTTGCGGGGTCTTCGTAAAGATCGTTGTAGTAGGGTAGATCACATGGGACCCTCACCCTTGTTATCTTTTCTTCTTCTAGCGGCAGGTACTAAGTGATAAGGTGGACCACATGAGGTCTCACTTCTCTTATGACCATTATCGAGTGATATCATTTGGTAATATGGTTGATCTCACGAAATCTACTCCTCCGACTACCACTTCTTCCTGCTCAAGTTAGTCGGCCATAGGGCAGGCCTCCCAGGACTTTGCTCCTCCAATCACCATCCTCTTTTGCCAGGATTCATCGGCGATAGGGCAGGCCTCATGAAACCTTACTCCTCCTATCACCATCCCCTTTTGTTTAGATTCGTGGCCGATAGGGCAGGCATCACATGACCTTGCTCCTCCTATTACCATCCCCTTCTGTTAGGATTTGTCAACGATAGGGCACGCCTCACAGAACCTTGCTCCTCCCATCACCATCCCTTTTGTCAGGATTTGTCGGCGATAGGGCAGGCCTCACAGCACCTTGCTCCTCTTATCACCATCCCCGTGGGGTTGGTTGGTAATAGGGCAGAGCTCACGGGGTCTCACCCTTCCTATTACCATATTTCTTTTCTTAAAGCAGATTCAGGTAATAAGGCGGGTCTCTCTGGACCTCGCTCCTCTTATTACGCCTGCTAGTTTACCCCTTTAGAAGAACCGTTGTGTCTTAAATCAATTGAAGGTCTTAAGGTCAGTCAGGCAGGCCACCTCGACTCAATGAAAACACCTAATAAGGAAGTTCACACGGGAAGTCTCACCTGACTATGTGTTTTTCATAAGACTCTTCGGTTGACCTCTGACTTGAGTCAGTTTGACATAGAGAAACTGAGTGTTAGTAAAAGTATTTCGACACGGATACATACATATATCCCAGACTATCCAATAAATAATCCCAAGCATACATAACCCTGCGCAATTCAATAATTTTCATAGTAATATCAACCCTCATCAATGTAAGAAGATCCTATCAAGCAGGGCAAGACTTCACGGAGTCCACATCCCCGCTGCCTCATCTACCCAAAATAAACACGCACACGGTGAGACAGCCCATACGAGAGTTTCTCGTTTTCACCATGCGTTTTCAAAAATAATTAGTCATATACAACTCATATCAACAATCGGATAACGACATTGGTCTGCATAAGATCCGCATTTCATCATGCATTTGCGGTATAAGAAATACAAAATCATTCCGAACAACTGTTCATACTTGCACTATTTCTCCTAGGCCAGATTTAGTCAACAGGAAAAACAATCGAAGATTCATATATTCAGACACAAATGTATGCATAGTAATATGGGGTAGTATGCACAATCTGATGTAAGGGTATATATGGGGCGATAGGGACAACCTTGCTCATCCTAACACTAGTCGGTTCGATCGACACTTGGTCAGAGTTCCTACACCGACATTTTTCTTACCTCACTTTCTTCCCTCTCCCGTAACCAAGGCTATCGCCAAAGTCTAAGCAAACCACATAATACAACATAGTTTATGGCTTCCACTCACTCGATTAGCAACATACTGCACTCGCTCTCTCGATTGGCTGCACACATCATTTGGCTCACTCGATTGGCTGTGCACAGTGTCTGCTCACTTCATTGGCTGCAGACAACATTGATTCTCCCACTCACTCTCTACTTGCCTACCACGTTCTCACCTCCATGTACTCGCGCCCTACAGTCTCGCTATGACCGTTAGCGCACATGCATGTGCTTGCGCAACGTTGCAGCAGTGTGTCCGCATTCCCTGCCTAGGCCACAAGTGTTTGCCGAACTCTCACTGTCTTACGACAGTTATGTGACGACAATGATGCATTTTCATTCGTCTGCGGCACCTGAGCGATATGTCGTCCTCACATTGTGACTCACATTGTGAGTGTGTGTGTCCAGGGCGCAACCATCCGCGTCTTGAGCTTAACTATGCATCATAGTTGTTGCTTCTGGAGAGAATCAGCAAAGGCTCACGCTGCTTTGTACCCAACTGGCATGCAACAATTGTCTCAGACCGACATTGGAAGATGCTGAGACATACTCCTCTCATGGATACTCAAGCCCGCCTTCACTTAGGGCGGACACAATCTTGCTGGGAGCACAAGTTACTGTACTGCCAGTAGTGCTTTTTAATAATCATAATAACAGTCATAATAATAATGATGATAATAATAATAATGATAATAATAATAAAATAACAATAATTTTAACAATTTAAAGGAAATGAAATGTCAGATTCCAGATGGCAAAATCACATTGAAAGCAAAAGGGTCCGACACTGTCCGAAAGACAGAATTGCACCAATACTATACCAACGGAGAGCCAACACTCCATCCGATTGCAAATGAGAGCATGTTGTCATCACCACCAACATAAGCGTCCAGACTTCTTCCCCTCACTGAAATGTGCCGAATAAAATAACAGCAAAAAAAGAAAATAAAATAAATAGTTGTGGAACAAAGAAAACTGTAGAATCAATGCAGGTTTCTCAGTTCTGTGCAGACCTTGAAAACAATAGGTTCTCTCGGTATGTACAGATTTGGAGATTAGTTGAGGACATCTTCTGACACCCACGATGAATCGTTGTTGTTAATAGCAAAGAATCATTGTCGGAACCAGCAGTGGTCTGCCGCCGAGAACAAATGTGATTCGTTGTCGATGTTAGCAGTGGGCCATGTTTGCGGAGAGCGAGAGGTTGTTATCGATGACAACTATGGGCTGCGATCCAGACCAGCACTAGGTTGTTGTTTAGAACAACGGTATATTGCTACAAAATATGATATGTTTGTGTCACTTCTCATGTCAGATAATCTCCCTTTCCTTCCAATTCTTCTCTGTCATTTTCCTCGCTCCTCGAGTTCACATTCCTCCCCAGTGTTCTTCCCTCTATGATACTACTTGGACGTGGCCTTTTGCACCAAGTGAGTCAAGTCATCCTCTTCCCCTTCCTCTTATCTTCTTCACAATCGTTTCCACCCTCGCTGCTTCTCTTCTTCCTTACCTCATTGCTCGCTCCCCCTTCTTTCTTCTTCTTTTTTTTTTTTTTCTTCCTCTTCTTAGTGTTTCCTCCTTTCCTCCAAAATGATACGGTCCAATGAACTTCTCACAGCGGCCCCCCAGCGGCAAACTGTTGAGATCACCGCAATCCAGGCACTTTACCGGATCATTCAATCGGTAGGAACAACGGGTGGTGTGTAAAAAAAAGCAGGGACGTAATCAGTATGACCCGACAACTCATCGGCATGAAATATGAGTGGGAACGATATACAGAAAGCCAAGTTGCGATATCACAGATGTCCAAGTAGTCGTGTACAAGCAGAGAGAACAAGTGTACAAAGATCCCATCCAATAAGAGCAATACAATAAACTCGTGAGCCTATGTTCAAGCCCCCAGGTCACACCAACACAGTACCCAATGCCGCTCTTCTCTGCCTGGCGCCCAGTCTGCACTACTCACTTATCCTACTACAGCCGCATCCACGCAACAGACTTACTTAGACTTCAGAGACCCATGTACATGACGTCAACGCCATAACCGACCTTCTTTCATGCATCAGGTGTGTATTTTGTCTCCTCTTTCTCTTTATCTCTCGTTCCCTGTCTCTCTCTCTTTCTGTGCATGCGTCTCCCTATCTGTGTCACTATGTATCTGTGTCACTTGTCTGTGTCACTGTGACTGTGTGTTTCACTGTGTATGCGTGTGTTCAAGAGTATCAGTGTACGTCACAGTATGTATGTGTGTTCCACCGTGACTGTATATCTTTGCGTGTGTTACTGTGTGCGTGTCTGTGTGCACTTTGTCACTTTGTATCTGTGTGACATTTTACATTGTGTGTATGTTACTATGTGTGTGTGTGTCATCGTGACTGTGTATCTGTGTGTGTGTCTCTGTGCATTGTGTCATTGTATATCCGTGTGCCACTTTGCACTATGTGTGTCATAGTCTCTGTGTATGTGCCATGGTCATTCATCTGTCTCTATTTGTTTGTTTGTTTGTCTGTCTTTCTGTTTGCCTCTCTCTCTCTCTCTCTCTCTCTCTCTCTCTCTCTCTCTCTCTCTCTCTCTCTCTCTCACACACACACACACACACACACACACACACACA
>BFEA01000212.1:2191435-2206138 GCA_003427395.1 Chara braunii
ACACACACACACACACACACACGCACACACACACACACACACACACATACAAACACACAAGCACACACACACACTCGAGAACGAGCACACTTACTCATACTCACGAACGCACTTAGTGATGTACATTTTCGTGTTGTTGCTATAGATTCATTCGATTTTGTTATCCTCTTGATTGAAGTTGCATGAGGTTCACCCGCAGGTAGGAGCACACACACATACCCACACACACACACACAAATGAGCATGGCAGTGAATATTTCCATGTTGTAGTGCTAGGTTTATTAGATTTTGTTCATCCTAACGATGGTAGTATTATGAGGTTAGCCACGCAATTGGTGACTTACCTGTTGCCTCATCTCCTGCTCCCTTTGCCGTCGTTTCCGATCGACTGGGCTTGATGCCCCTTTGCAGTGCGACACGGTCCATCATGATGTGCAACATATCAAGACTACAACATGCATAATACGACCGCCACACGCGTGCCTTCCAACGAGTCGAGCAAACGACAGGTAAGTAGCCCTTTTCCTCGTCTCTCTCCTTTCTTCTTCTTTTTTTTTTTTCTTTTTTTTTCTTTTTTTTTCTTCTTCTTCTTCTTCTTCTTCTCCTTCTTCTTCTTTTTCTTTTTCTTCTTTTTCTTCTTCTTCTTTTTCTTCTTCTTCTTCTTCTTTTTCTTCTCCTTCATCTTCTTCTCTTTCTTCCTCCTTCTCCTTCCTTTCGCACGACCATTCCCCTTCTTGCTTGCTTGCGTTACCTCCTCTCGTGCTTTTCTTCCTGCCTTTCGCTGAAGTGTTTCTCCCGCTCTCGCTGCGCAACTCCGATCCATCATAATGTGCCGCATGGAGAACTCACACCATGAGGTCACGACAGGCTCCAGCGCACGTTACAGTATGTCGGGCGATGACGGGCCCAGCCTCACGATGCCCTCGACGGATGCATCTCGTCCGCAAGTCTCCAACCTCTCATATGGTATGCAGCGGGTGCAGGCCCGTCCTCATGATGTCGTCAGCGACTCCAAGGGAGGGTCCACCCTGCTGCCAGGTAAGTTGTCCTCTCCCCTTCTCTCCTCCTCTTCTTCTTTTTCTTCTTCTTCTTCTTCTTCTTCTTCTTCTTCGTCGTCGTCGTCGTCGTCGTCGTCATCATCGTCGTTGTCGTTGTCGTCGTCGTTTTCTTCGTGCGCGGCCTCCTTTCTTCTGCGCGGCCATCCCCCTTCTTGCTTGCTTGCGCTACCTCCTCGCGCCCTCCTTCTTCCGCACGACCACCTCCGTCTTGCTCCTCCCCTTCGTGCGCATCTTACTTCGTTATTCCCCCGTGCACATCCCTTCTCGCCTCGCCCGTTCTCCAGACACTCTCGCACATTCCCTGCTTCCTCTTGCGTAGTGGTCGGTCGCAACTTCATCGGGCTACCTTCTTGATTTTGAAGTCGAGATCCGTGTAGTACCAAAGTACTTTGTCGATGAATCTGTCGCGGATCCCGTGGCAGATTCATAAAAACAAGTTATCTGAAAACTTTAGGTCAAAAGGAGAAAAAAAAACAATAATAAAAATAATAAAAAAGGGAATCCAATCGTTAAAAATAAATAAAAAAAAACAAAGAAAATAAAAGAATTTAATTTCTAACTACCCCAACGTGCCACGTGTCGTGCCCTTGTCATAGTCCGTTCCAACTAACTAGCCCACTTCACCTAATTCTACTGCTAAGGTCGTGGGTTCAAGCCCCGACCGTCCGAAACCGGGTAAACAAGTAGAGCTCTCCTACTTCGATTTGAAGAGGAGTTGCTCAGGTATATATTGCGTAATAGGACTCGGTCCGCCTAGTGGTTCGAGCCCATTTCTAAATTTGTGTGTGTGTGTACGCTTGCTGGTCTGAATGACTGTATGAGCGTTTGTCGGCTTGAGTGTGTCTGTGACCCTCAAGGGCAGTTGGTTGATTGGAAAGCCCGAAGGCCGGTCTTACATGTAGCCGTGTCATTGAGGGTCGCGGCGAGGAAAACACTGAAGTGGCAAGTCTGTCGGTATCACCCAAGTAGTGGTAGGTGTGTAGGGAACCGGCCACCGAGCAGATGAAGACAAAAGTTAGCATTTTTAGAGGCCCAGTAGCGGTAGGTAGGAGGGTATCAGTCCAAGTGGCATGAGTCTATGGCTTATGCGGACTATACAAGGGCTTGCAACGGTGTCTCCCTCTGCAAAGGGACGAAGGCTCTCGTTGCTTTGGGTAGCCGCGCAGTTAAGGAGTCACCGTCCAAGAGGCAAGTGCCTCTCTTCACATGGGAGGTCGAGCAAGAGCCTCGACCTCACTCATGGCATATAAGTAAGGGCAGAGATACTGGTCGAGCAAGTGTTAGTAATCCGGGCATTACTTCAAGCTTGGTGATCACACATTAATAATCGCCTAAGCCTAATGTTCGGGCCGTATATTAATTTATCATGACTAACGTACCGACAATTAAGTCTTGGCGCGAGTTAAAGATCTACCTGACACATACTAACTTAATCGACCCCTCGACCTCTTCTGCCAACGAGTACTACTACCGATTCTAACCATCAGAGTGCGTGTCACTACGATGTGCGTGCATACTTAACGAAATTTTCTCACCGATTTGCCCCGGCCTCAATGGTCGAGGAAATCGTTTTAGAGTGTCGTGCGAAAAATGCACACACTTGAACTTCGGACCGACCCTGTCTTGGTAGCGGATATCGTCGATGTGTTGACTGCAAAAGCATGGGCGAATACTCTTGTAAGGGTACTTGGTCCGACAGTATTTCAAGACCCTAGGAAGCGACGTCCCCGTCGCTAGGAACGTTTATCGTGATCGTTCAAACAATTTTTCGTCATATCGTTTCTCATGATCAAATCAAATGATAAACAAGGCATTATCAATAACATCACTGGACAGATGATACAATACAAAACAATATATGTATTTCTCTTATCTTTTGAAAAAAAAAGGTAAATCCCTTTCCTAAAGTAAGGCGCATCTTTAATAAGTGGATAGTCAAATTTGAGTCCCTGGATTGAGATGTGGTTAAGATTTGCATTGGCTCCCTTTATATATTCTACCATTGTCGGGACTCCAATTCGGGTCTCACACATACTGCAACTCCCAAACCAACTCAATGAACCAATGGTGGGGATACTAGTTTTGTACTACAACTGTGAAAGTTACCAAGAGAGACATTGATCATTTTTTTGCACATCTTTATACTTTCTTCCCAGACCCTCGTTGGTTGTCCGTCAAGCAAGAGAATCTAACCCTTTAGACGCGGGTCTCAACCGAGACCATATTACCATCTCACCCGAAGTCTAATGAGAAAAGATCAGTGGTCTGAGTCTGAACCTACCACAGTCTGATTTATCATACTAGATTTGCGGTTCACCACGTTGTTATATTAACAGTGATTCCCGTATTTGGTTGCGCAATGACGGGTAAGTTCTATCATTAAAATTTTTCACATATTTCAAAGACTATATTTGACCTCTTCTGTAACTACATGAGTTGATTCCTTCATCAGGGTGGTCACCCCTCAGGTTTCAACTCCAGACCAAACTCGGAAGGTTCGCTCCCGGCTATACCTGGTCAGCAACCCACGCGGGGAATTACGTCCCAATCATGTCAATTTTTCACCATAGGCGTGGTAATTTCAGTCTCTCAGACTGACGTCCTGAAGTAGATGAACGATGTTCAATTCAATATATACCAAAAAAATCATCATCAAAGTATTTTCATCATTGTCATGTTGTCACTTCGTGGATGAACGATGTTCACTCAAAACCATAAAAATAAATATTTCATCGTGAGGTTACCACTTAGTAGATGAACAATGACCATCCTCACACTTAGGGGTCGTATCCTCCAAATCTTGATCACAGCTCGGTCAGACATATGTCTCGGGGATCTTTCAAAACATACAGAATTATCTCATATACCAAATGAAAATATTGGCTTCCACATCACCATTGATGCAAAAATATTTTTCAAAACATCACCATTTTTGAATCAATTTATCTCTTTGGATCTTGCAGGTTTATCTCATACTAACCCCGCAGAGAAATGAGCGGCGCCCTTTTCAAGACCTATCTTTGATGTCTTTCCAAGCAGGACACTTCTCATACATTCCCAATATTAATGACCTAAGGGTCCAAAATAATTCCAATATTCAAATTAAACTCACTTTTAGGTCGTCGTCATACTGACTTTTGGAGTTTTGTCTTCAATAATACACTACATGAATATATGCATAATACTCGGACCTGAGTATTAAGCCGAAGTTGTCCAAAAGGATTGAACATTTTCAACGGCAATCATAAAAAAAATTGAACCAAATTTCGTCATCGAGATCGATATCATCAATGAAGAAACATGTCATAAGCAACTTGTGACTATACGTAGGGTTTTCCCTCTGTTTTCATGGAACTTTACAATACAAATGTAAATGACACTCTCCTGCCATAAAGAAATAATATAACTCAAGATAGTAGAAAATATGTTCAAGACCTCAAAGAAAGTAAATGATAATTCATACCATATCAAAACAATTAGTCATACCAATTTAAACAAACATCAACCGATAACCTCGTTAACAATTTAAACAACTGTTACAATTGAGACTTCATAATAACAAATCACAGTGAAGTTACAATAACAACAATTACAATGATATAAGATATATTACTCCTTCAGGCTTAATAGGGTTATATCGTGCCGAGGGGTGGTGTAATTCAATCAACGGATAACATCCCAGATCCCGAACCCCGCTTCTAGGACTAAACCTCACCACATCTCCCTCCGATTTCAGTGCTTGTACCTGGTTGACCTAATCGAGCATAGTCAAACGACCCCATTCACATCCGTCTAAAGGCTGGTTGGTAAGATCGTACCCTTTCAGGATGTGGTGAACCCATCTAGCGTGAGCTCCGCTCGGGTTACCACTCAAAGCGTGCTCGGACTAAGCAGTAGTCGTCTCACTCACCGTTAGAGTTCAAAAAAGGTCTTGAACACCTTTCTCCTTTTCTACAAGGAAAGATGACAACATCTTATTGTGGACCGGAAATATTGTCCCAGTGTAAATCTCACTACTGCCTATGGGACTTATTTGTACTCTCTTCAAGCCTATCAGGCAAAAGTATCAATCAACGTTGTAATCTCTCAAAGGACAGTTTCTGCATGTTGACCTTCCTTGAGAGAATTCCTTATCTTTAAAAGTTTGTCACTCCATTCACCATCGGTTCAATGCCTAACGTGAATTTCTTACAACTATTGAGGAGAGTGATTCATAAACATATCCAGGCAGACACTAACAGTCACCAAGCAATCAATAAATATACGTATAACCAGGGTTGTCAGCGTTCAGGACGGGCCGAACGCCCGAATCCGAACGCCCGAACGTTCGGCACCCCCTCTCGACTCGCTCAGCCGAACGCGAAAAAAAAAAAAAAAAAAAAAATCCAAAAACTCTGAAAAATAATATGTGTTATACAGAAGAATAAACTAAACAACATTTGCCTCAACGTTATATCCAAATTCTTTACGAAATTTGAATTGAAAATCAAATACTAAAAATAAAATAAAAATTAGAAAAAATAAAACGAGAATGAAATTATTGAGTGGGCGAGCACATTTCTGACACCACCATCTTTTGTGATTTTTATTTTTTTTTTGGCTATTACAACTGCCATGAAAATTTGTACATGTGTATCTTACATAATAGAGAATGTACAAATAAAGTTTTAAAAAATAATATTTTGTTTCAAACCCCGAAATAAAAAAGAAACAAAAAGTGGAAAAAGAGAAAAAACAAATTAGTGAGTGGGCCAGCAAGTTTTGACACCATTATCTTTGCCGATTTTTTTATTTTTGTTTTGCACAACAGAATGACTTCAAAATTAACAAGGAGATACCTTACATCACAAGGAACCCCCAAAAAAAAATTCAGAAAATAACAAATAATATTTAGGTGTCAAAATATTTTTTTGCGGGGTCCGAACCCCTTCAGGTTCGGGCCCCGTACGGAGATCCGAACTCTCGAACGTTCGAGGGTCCGCTTAGGGGCCTCCGTACGTTCAGCCTGACAACCCTGCATATAACAATTTAAACTTCATTCAACCAAGAACAAGACATATAATGATACATCACTTAAAACATATATCACTCATTCTCACATACATTCATTCATACCAAGTCATACACATTTACAACATTGGAAATAAGTAGTTGTTTCACTTCTTATATAATAATTTAATTCGATGAGTTGAATAACCCTCAAGCGGACACTCTCATACTCTGATTGTATTAAGTATCGTATTAAAGGACATAATTATTTAAGTAGATAGTATCATATTTATCTTTTTACATGATACAATTTGCAATGCTTAACCAATCAATAAAAGTCATAGTTTATTCATATAGTTTTAAAATCAGATAATTATAATCACACTCTTTATGCAATGACTTTTAAAGTTAATTCATTATCATACTCCATCATACACAACCTCAAACCGATATTTATTTTTCAAGTGGATGACCTAATATTATGCTCACTATACTATTTGTCCCTAAGGATTAGTTGGTCATAAGTATGTGATAAAATAATTAATTTATATCTCATGATCCTTCAGTGTTAAATTATACTTCCAATAAGCAACTTTATTAACCAGACTCTACACCACATTAGCATAATATTCTAATTAGATTTTTAGAATATAGTCGACCCTTAACCGTCAAGATAACTAAGCACGGTGTTACTCACTTTATTTTATTTATGTATTTGTACCATCCAACAGTATGAATATAATCAGGTTTCTAAGGTCACAATGTCATATATACCTCAAGCTTGCCTGTCGAAAAAGGTGGGCTAAATGCCAAGACCTTTTTAAACTTTGATAGATTCTAATATAAAATCGTTCATTATCATTTAAAAGTTTCTATCACACAGAAGCGTTTGACCTTCTATCATTACAATTCTTGAATTAACTAACTCTTAAGTAAATATCCTCATCATCATACTAGATTAAGTAAAGTCTTGGAGATGACATCTATCTCAAACAGATAATGATGGATTCACATGTTACACGATACAACCTCAGAGATAGACAACCGTCTAGAGACAGAGTCTATCATTATCATAATGACCTATATCGTATAACTCCAATAATTTGATGATCTAGTTCGATTGTGTAAGCAATAAGCGATGACTAATAGGGTTAGTTTAATTTACAATATTGTGTTAAGACTATACAACAAATGGCATTGCTTACGCTCATAGTCTTTAAATAGGTAGCCTAACATCTATACACATTTTCAAGGCTCAAAAGGTATACACAATATTTACATAAATCATCCAAAAGGGTATTATCAGTACGCATCGTCTTTCTTTTCTTACCTTAGCGGGATTCTATCTCACCATAAGAGGTTAATCCTTCGGATATTTTTAACAGTGATCTAGGTTAGAGATTCAAACCTCATCAGAACAAACGCTCAAGCAACACTTGAGCTTACTATGGTTACCTTTCAGACAATTCCCCTCTACGGTGGGTTAGGACATAAAACTTGTATAACTTATTGAGTATAGAAAAAAAAATGCAACCGTATTACATAACCAATATCGGTTGGGGCGACTTACGAAACACAGAATCATATACTCACGATGACAGTGCAAACGCAAGGTGAGGCGGTTGGGGAAGTACAATTAACTTATCAAGGATAAGGTAGGAAGCACGATACGAGGGTAACATCTCACAGGGTAAGTACGTGAAAGCGACTTTAAGTATGACAAAAAAGTGTCATAGTATTACTTGCACTTATAACAGTATTAGGTCATCCTACCAGAAAATGATGTATGTTTGAGTCAATCCTCCTTGTGATGACGCAACCTCACTTATTTTCATATCATTTCCTTATCTTCCTTTTGTGGCGTCAACAGACCTATTCAGAGATTTTCTCTTGTTGTCTTCTCTTATTTTCTCGGTTCCTAACGTGTGTGTCTTAAGTGGTATGACAAATGAATCTTTATATGTAGGCATATGATCATGTGATTAAATAAATAATGATGCGAGTCATGCTAGACTGGAACCATATATGGGTGAGATAGTAAGGGGTTCGAAATGAGCCTCACGCAGGTTCCGTATAAAATGATCATATAACTAAGTTTTCTTTTTTGTATAGGATAACTAGCTTAAAGACAAGATTGAGATATGACCCTGATAGTAAAAATGATCCTGTATAAAGAATCGAGACTTTAAGAGATTATGCGTCAGGACTTGTAACTTTACATTATACAAGTTATCTCGTTGCTCCTACTATCAGCACCAACCAAGAATGTCGAGGGTTTTTTACCTTGTAAGGTGGTACGCAATGCAATGAACAAATAATTCAATCGGGCAAGGAACAAAATTTCATCATAACCCTATAACTTAGAAATAACTAAAAAAATGAAGGAAAGGAAAGCAGTGTGAAAGTAAGGCTAATCAAGTCAGTCTACACTCACTAAAACATAAATAAAATAATTAGTTACACATTTATCTCTCATTGACCTTGATAAATTTTAAGAGTGGCAATGCAGTCATTAATCTCGTAACTACTGAAATCGACACATGAGGTTACACAAACGAATGTCTCGAGTATATAATATGAAGAAAGGATCCAACATAACACAGATATCTCCTTGAAGTCGTTCACTAACCTAACTCTTAACTTTCAGGTAAAATTATTACGTTTATTAACTTACATAAACTTATAAATATGTTATACCTCAGTTCGTTCTTCTAAGGACGTTGTGAGGGAATTGAAGTCCCTAACAACATAACCTTCGTAGAAACGATCGATATAACTGCACCCCTTTACAGGCGCATCACATCTATTTAATACAATTTCAATCTGCATATGACATACTATATTAGTTTGATTAAAGGTTATCGTTTTAGCGTGATCATCCTCTCACCATACCCGAGTCCGTTCACTAAGGACCTTAGCTGGAAAGCGAGATCCCCGACAACAGCGCCATCTGTCGGGCGCGGCGGCCCCACTCCCAGATGTAAAGTAATTTTAGTGTAGGACCTCACGGTCACATCACGCAGAAATTTTAGAACCGTTTCAGCCAAAGACCGACTCCGACTGTGCGCGCCAAGTATACCTCCCGCGACTCCTTACGATACGACAAAGATCCCTCAAGGTACAACTTACCTTCACCTGCGGGAGCTGTCACCATCCCTTAGCTGGGCGTACCCCTGTTTTCCGTAGCACGATCCCCTTAATGCTTGAATTGTCAAGGGGTTGTGCATAAGACATATACCCTATCCTACCTAGTGATTAAGTTCATTCATCATATCTCTTTATGAAAAACCATTTGTCATATCACACATATATATGAAATGAAATAAGGCTGAATAATTAGGCAAGAAGATGTCACATACACTTAACACATTCACAAAAGCAGTTCGAATTCATTAGGGGAGACATAGGTTGTTAACCTTTCAAACATATATATATGAAATGAACATGAAATGACTAAGGTGTTCGCCTTAACAATAATCCTAATCTGCTTAACAATCAGAGAAAAGCACAAGGTTGGATACTTCAACCAAATGTATAAAATATCGCGTTGAGGAAGTGACTAGATTAAGGTCAAGGACAACGTAAGTTTCTCAAATGGGTTGCAGTGACCAAATTTTTGCTTGTCGTTTTACTGACCTGCAGACAGAAACAATCACATTACACAATCCGAACAAAGTCAATATTTTATTCACTTTCACTCACATTACACTCACGCTTTCAGCCAGACATCCCCTTTTCGACTTAGTAATTCAGCCTTATCTGACTTTAGTAATTCAAGGACTTTTTTTTACCAAATACAGACCCTTTAGACAATGACCCGAAAATCAGAAATGCCTTTCAGTGCAAGGGTCGATGCAAAGTGTGGGGTTCGAGGATGAGTGAGGGTTGAGTTGGCGAACCAACCTTTTACCATAAGGCAACAACATTTAGTCTTGTTTTAGACTCATAATAAGTCCTCTTGATCAAGTTGACCTGCAATCACACACAGGTCCACATGGTATCAACTCCTCTTTGCTATCGATATGACCCTATCTAAAGTTCAATATAGTTAACTTTTAGTTGGGAATAATACTACATCGACATGGCTCCATCTAGGTAACCTCTCTAACTTTTTATCAGACCAATCTCTAGAGGCAGTAACCTAAAGAAGAAAGTATAAGCGAACATCGCCAATACTTTCTGTCTTATCAGACGATTCTCCACTTAAGGCATGCATAGGCAAAACATCATCAATCTTTTCTGGAGTAGAGTCATAAGATAAACATCAATCAAGAGGTTAAAATTGCAGGACATGTCACACGGGGCCACATTCCTTCAACCTTCACCTCAATAGAATTAGAAAATATTTGTCAGTTCGTTAGTCTTTTGCGGGCTTTTTATAAAGATCGTTGTAGTAGGGTAGATCACATGAGACTCTCACCCTTATTATTTTTTCTTCCTCTAGCGGCAGGTACTAGGTGATAAGGCGGACTACATGAGGTCTCACTTCTCTTCTCACCATTATCGACTGATATCATTTGGTAATAGGGTAGATGTCATGGAATCTACTCCTACTACCATTTCTTCCTGCTCAAGTTGGTTGGCGATAGGGCAGGCCTCCCAGGACTTTGCTCCTCTTATCACCATCCCCTTTTGCCAGTATTCGTCGGCGGTAGAGCAGACCTCACAGAACCTTGTTCCTCCTATGACCATGCCCTTTGTCATGATTTATAGGCGATAGGGCAGGCCTCACAAAACCTTGCTCCTCCTATCACCATTGCCTTCTGCTAGGATATGTCGGCGATGAGGCAGGCCTCACGGAACCTTGTTCCTCGTATCACCATCCCTTTTTACCAAAATTTGTCGGCGATAGGGCAGGCCTGACAAAACCTTGCTCCTCCTATCACCATCCCCTTGGTGTTGGTTAGTAATAGGGCAGAGCTCACGGGGTCTCACCCCTTCTATTACCGCATTTCCTTTCTTAAAGCAGACTTAGGTAATAAGGCGGGTCACTCTGGACCTCGCTCGTCTTATTACGCCTGCTAGTTTACCTTTTTAGAAGCAGCCTTGTGTCTTAGATCATTTGAAGGTTTTACAGTCAGTCCGGCAGACCACACGGGGCCACATTCCAATAACTCAATGAAAACACCTAATGAGGAAGTTCACACGAAAACTCTCACCTCACTATGTGTTTTCAGAAGACCCTTCGACTGACCTTTGACTTGAGTCAGTTTGACTTAGAGAAGGTGAGCGTTAGTAAAAGTGTTCCGAGACGGATATATATATATACCCCGCACTATCCAATCAATAATCCGAAGCATATATAACCCAACGCAATCCGATAACTCCCATAGTAATCTCAACGCTCATCAATGTTAGAAGATCCTATCAAGCAGGGCAAGACTTCATGGAGTTCAGATCCCCATTGCCTCATCTACCCAAAATAAACATACACAAGGTGAGACAGCCCATACGAGAGCTTCTCGTTCTCACCATTCGTTTTCAGAAACAATTAGTCATACACAACTCATATCAACAATCGGACTACGAGATTGGTCTGCATTTGCAGTATAAGAAATACAAAATCATTTCGAACAACTGTTCATACTTGCATACTATTTCTCCTAGGCCAGATTTAATCAAGAAGAAAAATAATCGCAGATTCATATATTCAGGTACAAATGTATGCATAGTAATATGGGGTAGTATGTACAATGTGATATAAGGGTATATATGGGGCGATGGGGACAACCTTGCTCATCCTAACACTAGTCGGCTCGATCGGGACTTGGTCAGAGCTCTTGCACCGACGATTTATTTATCTCACTTTTTTCCCTCTCGCATAACCAAGGCCATCGCCAAAATGTAAGCAGACCACATAATACAACACAGTCTACCGCATCCACTCACTCGATTAGCAACACACAATACTGACTCTCACAACATTTGGCTCACTCGATTGACTGCGCACAACATTTGGCTCACTCGATTGGTTATGCACAGTGTCTACTTATTTGACTGGCTGCAGACAACATTGACTCACCCACTCACTCTCTACTTGCCTACCACGTTCTCACCACCATGTACTCGCGCCCTACAATCTGGCTATGGCCGCTAGCGCACATGCAGGTGCTTGCGCAACGTTGCAACAGTGTGTCCGCATTGCCTGTCTAGGCCACAAGTGTTTGTCGAACTCTCACTGTCTTACGGCAATTATGTGACGATAATGATGCATTTTCATTCGTTCGCTGCTGCTGATCGATGTGCCGTCCTCACATTGTGTGTGTGTGTGCCCAAGGCGCAACCATGCGCGTCATGAGCTCAATTGTACATCGTAGTTGTTGCTTTTAGAGGGAATCAACAAAGGCTCGCACTACTTCTTACCCAACTGGCCTGCAACAACTGGCTGAGACCCGCATTGGAAGATCTTGAGACATACTCCTCTCGTGGATACTCAGGTCCGCCTTCACTTAGGGCGGACACAGACTTGCTCGGGTCACAAGTTACAGTAGTGCTAGTAGTGCTTTTTAATAATAATAACAGTAATAATAATAATAATAATAATAATAATAATAATAATAATAGTAACAATAATATTAACAATTTAAAGGAAATGAAATGTCAGATTCCAAATTGCAAAATCACATTGAAACAAAAAGAGTCCGACATTGTCCGAAAGGCATAATTGCACCAATACTATACCAATGAAGATCCAACACTCCATCTCATCACCACCAACATAAGCGTCCAAACTCCTTCCTCTCATTGAAATGTGCCAAATAAAATAACAGTACAAAAGGAAATAAAATAAATAACCGTGGAACAAAGAAAACTGCAAAATCAGTGCAAATTTCTCAGTTCTGTGCAGACCCTAAAAACAATAGGTTATCTCGGTCTGTACAAATTTGGAGATTAGCAGGGGACATCTTCTGACACCCACAACGAATAGTTGTTGTTAATAGCAAAAAATCATTGTCGAGACCAGCAGTGAGCTGCCGCCGAGAATAAACGTGATCCGTTGTCGATGCTAGAAGTGGGTCATGTTTGCTGACTTCGAGAGGTTGTTGTCGAGGACAACTATGGGCTTTGATCCAGACCAGCAGTAGGTTGTTGTTTAGAACAGCGGTAGATTGCGACATAAAATGATATGTTTGAATCACTTCTCATGCTAGATCATCTCCCTTTCCTTTCAATTCTCCTCTGCCTTTTTCCTTCTTCCTCGAGCTCACATTCCTCCTCTGTGTTTTTCCCTCTCTGATACTACTTGGATGTGGCGTCTGCACTAGGTGAGTCAAGTCCTCCTCTTCCCCTTCCTTTTATCTTCTTCATAGTCGTTTCCACCCTCGCGGCCTCTCTTCTTCCTTACCTCATTACTCGCTCCCCCTTCTTTCTTCTTCTTATTTTTTTTCTCATTTTTCATGTTTCCTCCTTTCCTCCAAAATGATACGGTCCAATGAACTTCACACAACGGCCCCCCAACGGCAAACTGTTGAGATCACCACAATCCAAACACTTCACCGGATCATTCAATCTGTAGGAACGACCGGTGGTGTGTAAAAAAGGACAGGGACGTAATCAGTATGACCCGACAACTCATCGGCATGGAAAATGAGTGGGAACGATATACAGAAAGCCAAGTTGGGAAATCACAGTTGTCCAAGTAGTGGTGTACAAGCACAAGTGTACAAAAATCTCATCCAATAAGAGCAATACAATAAACTCGTAAGCCTATGTTCAAGCCCTCAGGCCACACCAACGCAGTACCCAATGTCACTCTTCTCTACCTGGCGCACAGTCTACACTAGTCACTTATCTTACTACAACCGCATCCACGCAACTGACTTACTTAGACTTCGGAGACCCATGTACATGACGTCAACGTCATAGTCGACCTTCTTTCATGCAGCAAATGTGTATCTCGTCTCCTCTTTCTCTTTATCTCTCGTTCCCCGTATCTCTTTCTCTTTCTATGCATGTGTCTCGCTCTCTGTGTCATTGTGTATGTGTCACTATGTATCTGTGTCACTTGTCTGTGTCACTGTGTCTGTGTGTGTTCCACAATATCTGTGTACGTCACAGTATGTGTGTGCGTGCCACCGTAATTGTATATCTGTGTGTGTGTTACTGTGTGCGTGTCTCTGTGCACTCTGTCACTTTGTATCTGTGTGCCATTGTGCACTATGTGCATGATATTGTATGTGTGTGTGTCACTGTGACTGTGTATTTGTGTGTGTGTCTCTATGCATTGTGTCACTATGTATCTGTTTGCCACTTTGCATTGTGTGTGTCATAGTCTCTGTGTATGTGTCATGGTCATTCGTCTGTCTCTATTTATTTATTTGTTTGTTTGTCTTTCTGTCTGACTTTCTTTCTTTCTCTCTCTCTCTTTATATATATCACTCACGCACACACACACACACGCAAGGAGAAATGTCGTAAAGATACTTAAGAAAGGCAAATAGTGGATCCGTTGTGTTCCGTGTTGCTTGCTATAGCGGTAAAATTGTCGCATTGAAGGATTGGCTCATCTTATGTGTGCTTCATTGCCTGAAGTAGAGGTAAAGCTCCTTTGATTTTGGATCTACTCATCTGGGTGGAACAGGGGTTGTTGTGGTGTAGATCTAACACACACACACACACACACACACACACACACACACACACACACACACACACA
>BFEA01000212.1:2215196-2232696 GCA_003427395.1 Chara braunii
CGTGTGTGTGTGTGTGTGTGTGTGTGTGTGTGTGTGTGCTGTCTCTTATACACATCTAGATGTGTATAAGAGACAGGACCTGCAGCATGCAGCATGTCAGTGGCGGGGAGCACAAGGGCAGGCACGTTGC
This sequence comes from Chara braunii, assembly GCA_003427395.1. NCBI lineage: Eukaryota > Viridiplantae > Streptophyta > Charophyceae > Charales > Characeae > Chara > Chara braunii. The sequence goes on from BFEA01000212.1 coordinate 2,215,327, forward strand.
CTTAAAAAAAATAATAATAATAATTTTATTGGAATACAAGAGTTTTTTCTTTTTAAAATCCGAATAGAAAGGGTACACGTTGTATTCGAATACGACGTGTATGTGTTATATTCGAGGTTTTTTGCTATGCGAGAAAAGTGGAGCCGGGCCGTTCCAAATTCGAAAAAGGCTTCCTCAGCCTCCTACGGGCAGCTACCGGTCCTACGCGATCCTGGCCCTTGCAAGGCCCCAAGACCTCAAAATGCCCACCCTCCCAACGACCATGGATGTTTAAATTTTATTGACGTTGAAATGTCTCAGGGGCGGAAAACACAACCCTGACGGGCTGCGAACACCTTAAGAGTTGGACCCCACAGGAAAAAGGATGGAAAAATCGTCCGGCCAAAAAAAAGGGGCAAATAATTTTAGAAAGATGGAAAGCAGTTTTGCAGAGACCCCACTGCGGAGGACCAAATGCACCGTGGAAACCCTTTGGAAATCAGTTGAGCCAATCGTTGTCTTTCTCCGTCGGTACTCATTTGTGTTGTTTTTGTTTTCTTTGTTTTTCCTTTTTTTTGGGTGACACTCTTCGTAGCTATTGGTTACAACCTCCCATGAGACTTTTCCGAGACATTTCCAGGAATGACACGCCCTCCCCCCTACCCTCTAGAGTTGGCTCAAAATTGCGGCAAGGAATTCTCCCGTGAGACCTTTCCAAGTTATGGACTATGTGAAAACAGAAAACTATGTTTTTCCAAGCCACAATCTTCGGTCTGTGGGATCCCGGAAAACGGTTTGTGGGAGAAATTTCACCTTTCCGTGGACATGTGCTGCAGGTTGTAGGGTTCTGGAAACAGTTTTGCGACGAATTTTTTCCTTTTCATGGTCCTGTGGAGTCCAACTCTTGGCCCAACTCTTAGGCCTGGACCCCACTGCCCGACGGCTCGAAACCGATGTTGGCCACAAAAAACGGCCCAGCGTGGTTGGAAAGAACTTGCCGCGTTTCGTTGGGACCCCACTGCCACCCTTGACTCTCGACACTGGAAACGGATGGACATGCCCAAATAGGAAATCCCCCCGAGGTGTTTCCCGAAAAGGCAAGTATGGTCGGGGTTGTGGTCCATGGCCTTCTATCGGTTTGCACCATGACATGTCCGTGTGTGGCCGTGCGTGACCCGGTGTGGCGGGTGCCCGCACAAGTACCGTGCAACACACAACGGCCTCATGGGGTTTGCTCGGGTGGCGGGACCCATCTGGGCATGAAAATTACCGTTGGGAGCATCGGCGGCTGTCTCCTCCCCCCCACGCTCCTGCTGTCGGAACCACTTTTCCTAGTTGGACCATCCAGAGTGTGAGTGTAGGTACGGAGCACTGACGAGAAGCCATAGTCTTCGACGAAGGAGGAAGGTTTGGCAAGGAGCACGGGTCCGCGAAGGTTGTATGCTCGTCAAGTGGCCACGACAACTGGTGTGCATGAGTCGACGGCATTCACATCACAGTCACAGTGTTGCCATGTATCCATCGGATGTGGGAGTTCACCATGCTGTTCGTAAAGTGAGGGGAGCATGGATGACCCAGACCCTTGGGCCCTTGGGAGAACGGTGCGACGACAAGAAAAAAGAGCATGTCCGCGGCGGCCTCCCGGTCCAAAAAATGGTCCACGACGAGGGTGCATGGTCCACCCCGTTTAGTCGTTGTCTGGAAACGGATTGACATGCCCCCCCCCCTGCTCGTCTGGACGCCTCCTTGGAAAGGGAATGAAAAGTTGTCGACGATGAATTTCCTGACCGCCGACCAAGTAGAAACACCCCGTCAACATTTCCATGACCTGCTTCCAAGCACGGTGGGGTCTGGAATTCCTTTCCTAACCGACTTTCCACACCGGTTTCCAACACCGGTGAGGTCTCGAAAACACTACAGCGCCTGAACTTTCCAGGCCGCCGGCCAGTGGGGTCAAGGCCTTAGGTCTGGACCCCACTGCCCGACGACTGGAAACTGATGTTGGCCACAAAAATGGCCCAGCGTGGTTGGAAAAAACTTGCCGCGTTTCGTTGGGATCCCACTGCCACCCTTGACTCTCGACACTGGAAACGGATGGACATGCCCGAATAGGAAATTCCGCCGGGGTGTTTCCCGAAAAGGCAAGTCTGGTCGGGGTTGTGGTCCATGGCCTTCTATTGGTCTACACCAAGACATGTCCGTGTGTGGCCGTGCGCGACCCAGTGTGGCAGGTGCCGCACAAGTACCGTGGAACACACAACGGCCTCACGGGGTCCGCTCGGGCGGCGAGACCTGACTGTGCACGAAAATTACCGTTGGGAACATCGACGGCTGTCCCCCCCGCCCCCACTCCTGCCGTCGGAACCACTTTTCCTAGCCGGACCATCCAGAGTGGGAGTGTAGGTACGGAGCACTGATGGGAAGCCATAGTCGTCGACGAAGGAGGAGGGTTTGGCAAAGAGCATGAGTCCGCGAAGGTTGTGTGCTCGTCAAGTGGCCACGACAGCTGGTGTGCAAGGGTCGATGTCGTTCCCATCACAGTCACAGTGTTGCCATGTATCCATCGGATGTGGGCAGTTCACCATGCTGTTCGTAAAGTGAGGGGAGCATGGATGGCCCAGACCCTTGGGCTCTTGGAAGAACTGTGCGACGACAAAAAAAAAGAGCATGTCCGCGGCGACCTCCCGGTCCAAAAAACGGTCCACGACGAGGGTGCGTGGTCCACGTCGTCCAGCCGTTGTCTGGAAACGGATTGACATGCCCCCCCCCGTGATCGTTTGGACGCCTCCTTGGAAAGGGAATGGAAAGCGGCCGGTGATGAATTTCCAGACCGCCGAGTGAGTAGAAACGCCCCGCCAGCATTTCCACGACCTGCTTCCAAGCACGGTGGGGTCCAGAATTCCTTTCCTGGCTGACTTTCCACACCAGTTTCCAACACCAGTGGGGTTTGGAAAACACTACAGTGCCCGAACTTTTCTAGGCCGCCGGCTAGTGGGGTCCAGGCCTTAGGGGGTGGACCCCACTGGCCGGCGGCTGGAAACTGGTGTTGGCCACAAAAAAACGGCCGACCGTGGTTGGAGAAAACTTGACGCATTTTGAAGGGACCCCACCGTAGACCGATAGTTTCGGCACTGGAAAAGGCATGGCATACCCGAATAGGAAACCACCGAAGGGTGTTTCCCGAAAAGGCAAGTCGGGCGGGTGCTGTGGACCATGGCCTGGTACCACACTGCTCCAGGACAAGTCCGTGTGTGGCCGCACAAGTGCCGTGCGTTGCTGTGTGGCCTGAGCGGGTTCGTTCAGTCAACGGAAAATTACCATTGGGGGCGTGGGTGGATGTCCCTCCCTGCCGTTGGTGGGAGGTGCCGTCCGAACCATTGCTAGCCGGAGTGCACTGAGCACAGGAGCACTGACGGGGAGCCATCGCCGAGGACGAAGGAGGACGGTTTGGTGAGTCGCACGGGTTCGTGAAGGTTGTGCGGTCGACAGAGCTAGAATAGGCGGTGTACAGGGGTTGACGACGTCTCCGTCACGGTAACGGAATCGCCATGGATCCATCACATTTCAAACGGTGCACCGCGATGTTCGTGGATTCGGGGGACCATGGACTCCACAGACCGGCGGGCCCTTGGGAATACCGTGCGACACTGCGGGAAAATACGCATGTCCGCCACGGCCTTGGAGTCCGGGTACACAGAACGGTCCATGGCGAGGGTGCATGGTCCATTCACATCTGGAAACTGATGGACATGCCCCCCCCCTGGCTCAACTGGGCGCCTCCTTGGAAAGGGTCTGGAAACCGGTAGGCATCGAATTTCCAGACCGCGGACCATGTAGAAACGCCCCGTCAGCATTTCCGCAACCTCTTTCCAAGGGCAGTGGGGTCTGGAATCCCTTTCCGGGCCGGCTTTCCACACCGGTTTGTGGGGGTCTGGAAAACACCCCGGCGCCCAAAGTTTTCCAGGCCGCCGGCCAGTGGAGTCCACACCTTAGCCTTAGGGCTGCGAACTTCTCTTTGGCTGCTCTTACCTCTAGCCGTTGTTGTTCCAGCGCCAGCCCTGGCGTGGCGTGGGACTGCGCGTCAGCATTATGTGTGGGATGCGAGGGACAATGAAAGGGACGCGAAAGGACGCAGGCATCTGCCGGGACGCGTGGAGGAGCACTACCGGTGGACGCAGGCATCTGCCGGGACGCATCGAGGAGCACTACCGGTAGGAAGGTCAACAAGGCGGTGCTGCACTGTGCACTGTGCACGGAGAGGTAAGCCAAGTAGAGGGAGATAAGCCAAATGAGTCATGATCTGATCACATAGCAAAAGGCTGATTGGCCGAAGAAAGGGCTTTCGAGGGCAGTTTGAAGTATAGGATGTGATCTGTAGAGAGAGTAATCAGTCTGAAAGAGCTTTCGAGGGCAGTTTGAAGTATAGGATCCGATCTGTAGGCAAGTGCAAGAACTGATCACACTTGAAAAGGGATGATTCAGTCTTCTAAGGGCAGCTTGGTGTACGCATTCTTTGCGTACCATATCCATCTATATACTCCGGCGGGTGCGCGTCGGCGGTTTGCACGTGGAGGGCCTTAATATAAGATGGAGAGCCAAGCGTGTACGCAGGTCACAACACAGTGTAGTGCTACCACTTTGATTGCCCCACTTTGCCCCACTGCGGGCAGGGGCGGAAAACCCATGGCGTACTCACACTTGCAGTTTATCTACCGAATCTAGCGGGAAACAAGGTCAGATACGCGCAGGAAAGTTCAAAGTGAAGTAGTACGCCCGAGGACGTGCCAAGGAAAGGCGCCACGCCTGGCGAGAAGAGGACGGAACTGAAAGATAGAAGAGGACGACGTGGGCGAAGCGCGCCATCGCCATCGCCGTCGTTGTTGTAATAAACAAAATCGGGGAGCAAGTTGGAGCTAGCCAGGCGCGCACTGAATACACGGATCTCATTTGTACTTTTGTTCTTATGATCTTGGTGATGACGGTCGTCGAGCGCGCGATTGACATGTGGCAGAGGGCGGGGCCCTTCTGGAGGTATGGCGCGCCTCTCATAGGACTTTGCGTGCTGGGCTTCGAAGGACTCGCTCACATGTTGCAAGGCAGAGCGGACATCGTGCGCACGCAAAATGAGAGAGAGTGGGCCACCCTTGGGGTCGATCCGACTCAGCCGCTGGCGAGCTTCGCAGCACTTCCGGACGCGAAGCTTAAGAAAAGGAAACCCGATTTGGAAAGGGAATTAGATAGTATCAGCAAGAAGATCGACATCAGTTCGTATGAGAACAAGCCGGTTTGGAAGCCTAAGGAGCGTGATTGAAGGTGGGTTACAGGTAGAAAGAAAAGGAACAAAAGGAAGAATTGAATGACGCAATAGACACCATGCACAAATGCACACACACACACACACACACACACACACACACAGACAGACACAGAGAGAGAGAGAGAGAGAGAGAGAGAGAGAGAGAGAGAGAGAGAGAGAGAGNGAGAGAGAGAGAGAGAGAGAGAGAGAGAGAGAGAGAGAAAATGGAATGGCGCTGCTGCAAGGATGTATAGAATCGGTCGGGAGGAGGAGGAGGCGGTGGGGAGGGGGACTGGAACAAAATCAGCAAGAGCACAACGTGATCGAACACGGCGCACACAAGGTGCGCGCTTCAGGGAGAAGGGGGAGAACCAGAACTCTAGACCAAGAAGTGTGTGTGCGTGAGTGTGTATCGGGGAGATGAGAGGGCGCGGGAAACATGGGCTCGATGAGGTTGAATTAGAAGATAAGAGCACGTGGCGGAAATTGGAGCGAAATCCAGATTTGGCGGGAATTTGAGCTCTTTTTCTAGATTTGGCGGCAGCGACTCGATTTTGTGGGACTACGAGGGACGACGCGTGAGGGACACTTGGCAGGTGGGTGGGCGGAGAGGCGGATGCGACCCTTCTGTTTATGGCGCGCGCGGATGTGTGTGCTCGGGCGTGCGGATGTGGGTGCTCGCGCGTGCGGATGTGGGCGCTCGCTCGCGCGGATGTAGGCCGTCGCGTGTGTATGTTAGCGCACGTTGCTGGTTCCATCTGCTCGGATCTCCGTCGCCTAGGAATCTGTGCAGGTGTTTTTTTTTTTTTTTTTTTTTTTTTTTTAGGTGTTCTATTTTCGTTTCTCTTCTAAATTTAAAAGGCAGAAACGAATTTAAAATAATGATTGAATTTACCTCGGCTGGTTAGTCCGATGATAATACCCTAAAACCATCGCCCTCAAAAAAAAAAGAAAGAGAAAGAAAAAAAAAGTCTTAAACCACCAGTACTTGGCCCAGCTATCGGCCGCGGGAAAAAAATAGAGTAGAAACTTTTCAAGTCGGATGAATTTGGGCGCTCCTGTAGTAGCCCGTACGTTTCCTAAAATCGTGGCGCGTCAACGGGCACGACTCTAGGAAGTACTGGTGGTTAATTGGTTTCCTGCTATGATAACGTATCGCGCTCGTGTGTCATGAAAGGGCCAGCCGCTGCTGCTGCTATGGTCGTGCTAAGAAAGCACGAACCGGGCCATTATTAAGGCCAGAATCATGCTTTCCAATCTCGAGCAACATACCAATGGGGCTTTTGGCCCTGGGCCTCTCCAGTTAGGACAAGCCCTTTCTGCTCTGGGTTAACCTATATTTAGGGGGATTAAATTTCGCGCAAGTCTGTCCGTAGACAGAATTTGGCGCTCTCCCGATATCTTTCTGATCGAGTTAATGGGCCTCGACAAATAACCTAATACTTCCTGATTAGGGTACACTACGCGTGTTCCTGATTAGGGCCTTGACAAATAACCTATAATACGTTCTGTCCGATGCAGTCATGTCGAGGGGGGAACACGCGTAGTGTACCCTAATCGGGAATGTTAATCATGACCATTAATGTTGGGGCCGCGCTCCGCTACTCACCAAATGTACAGAATGAGAATGAAACATCCGCTAGAACATCGGAAGATACACTGCCATATTTGTGTCCGGGGGAAGACGGGGGTACCAAGGTGTGAGGAGCGGGAATATACCTGATGGGAGTACTAGGGTGTGAGGAGGGGGCATACCTGATGGGAGTACTAGGGCGTGAGGAGGGGGTGTCGTTGGGTGGGGCAAGCGGGGGAGAAGGGNGGGTGGGGCAAGCGGGGGAGAAGGGAGGGGGAAAGACGGGGGTACTAGGATCTGAGGAGGGGGCGTCCCGGATGGGAGTACTAGGATGTGAGGAGGGGGTGTCCCTGATGGGAGTATTAGGGTGTGAGGAGGGGGTATCCCTGATGAGAGTACTAGGGTGTGAGGAGGTGGTGTCCTTGCGTGGGTAAAGCGGGGGCCAAGGAAGGGGGAAAGACGGGGGTAGTAGGGTGTTAGGAGGGGGTGCCACGGATGGGAGTACTAGGGTGTGAGGAGGGGGTCCCTGATGGGAGTACTAGAATGTGAGGAGGGGATGTCCTTGGGTGGGGGAAGCGGGGGGGGGAGGAAAGGGGAAAGGCGGTGTGTGGTGTTGGGTTTCGTTTGGAGTGTGGTCGAACCTTTACGATCACCAATCTCGGTCCGTGTGTGTCTGGTTTCTCTCTAATTAGTTTAAAAGCTAATTGATTTAAAAATTAATTTAAAAGTTAACAGTTAATTTAAGAACGGGGGAGAATTGGAGCAAATCCACATATATGCTCCCTTCGCAGTTTGTGCTGAAGGTGGAATGGGGTTTGCGAAGGGTGGAAGCAGGAGAGGAAGAGCGTTTCTTGGGAGTTCTTAACAGCATGCAAATAGAAGTGTCTGCGCAGGGTCTCTTGCTGCAACAACGGATCTCCACCAGATTGAGACTGTGGGGCATGGCATGGCATCTGTCTTTAATAGGGAGAGCAATGGTGGCCAATGTGGCCCTCTTTTAGATTCTGTGGTTCGTGTCCACCGTGAAGGAACTAGCGGAGGGGGTGGTGAAGGCTGTTAGAAGGTTGGTAGCCCTGTTCATTTGGAAACCACGGGCCCACGGGCCCAGCTTACGGAAGGGTTTCTGCCGAAAGTAGCGTTTGATACGCTAACCTTCCCAAGAGCTCAAGGGGGCCTTGGATTGATGGACCCCACGAGGAGGAGCCAAGCCCAGTTGAGGAATTGGCTAGTCAGGGTTGCCACCACGAACACCAGAGAGCATTGGGTTACAGTGGCTGAACGTATGTTGATGAAGGAATGGGGGCTGAACAGACCCCAGACGTCAGGGTTGCCACCACGAACACCAGAGAGCATTGGGTTACAGTGGCTGAACGTATATTGATGAAGGAATGGGGGCTGAACAGACCCCAGGACGTCTGGGCCCGTTTCTTCATGCCTTCTTTCGGCAAGAAGAGACTCAAATCCGGATTCTGGGAACCTATCTGCCGATCGTGGCACCGTCTCCCTCCGGACTCGCAGCACACACCTTCCATCAAAGAGGAGGTCCTCAACCACTTGCTGTTCAAGAACACCACGAGACTCGCAGCACACACCTTCCACCAAAGAGGAGGTCCTCAACCACTTGCTGTTCGAGAACACCGCTGGGACAGATCACACCGGGGCACTGTTCCTGGCGGATGGCTCTGCGGGCTCTTTCGGCAAAGCCTGGGTCAAAAGAGGTATCATGAGTGTCTGATCTCTGGTCATCCCTGCTTGGCGGGTGGAAGCCACTGACAGAAGTGAATGCCACCCTCAGAAGCTTGAGAGGAGTATAGGCCCATTGGAGAATGCTGATTAATGCTCTCCCTTAAGACTGGTTGGCTATCTTGGGCCCAGAGGGGGTAGATCCGGTGGGCACCTGGTACGTCCCTCACCAAGCGAGAGAAGAAAAGCAGGTGTTGTGGAAAGTGGTGGAGATACTCCCAAGCGGGTTCAGATGGATTGAACGGTGGAAGAACACAGGACCTGAGAATACGCGTTCTTTAGTCGAAGAAGACAGTCCAAATTTGGGATAACCCAGCTGAAGCTGTGTACTAGAGGTACACAGCAGACGTCCTTCGGTCTGCATTTCCACATGGGTAGGCAGGCTTCCTCTCAAGCAACTCAGCATTGACCCGGCAGCATGGAGCTGGTTGGCCAAGAATGCAGAAGAATAATCCCTACATCTGTACGCGGTTGCTGCAGGGTACAAGCAGTACAAGCAAAAGCTCAAGTCACCAGCGCAAGTACAAGCAGTACAAGCAAAAGCTCAAGTCACCAGCGCAAGTGGCAATCCCCCGCTGGCAGGCGGTCTGGGAGGAAGACCTCTCCGAGGTGGAACCTAAGTTTGAGCGACTGTGTAGAATTCTGGCCTCCCTCCCCAATGGGAAGCAGGTCAGTCTACTATGGCTACTTTTGTTCATGGTCTCTCCCTCAGCTTTCTGGCTAACTAGCAGAGGAATGGTGGTGAATCTCGCATGCACGAGGTGTAGGTGTAGGTGGCCCTTTGAATCCACTAAACACGTGTGGTAGGAGTGCCCTGCGGCAAAGAGGATCTGGAGTTGGTGGGCCCACCACTGGGGAGAATTAGGAGGCCAGGGGGTGGAATGGAAGGAACAATGGATACTTCTAGGCCTTCCTACCGGAGAACGTCAAAGGTCACCAGGGCTGGGGCTATGTAGCTCATGTTGTCAGGGGCCTGATCTGCGAAACCATCTGGTTGGATAGAAACAGGTCAAGGTTTCAAAAGCGCCCTTTTGCAGATGCGGAAACGGCACTTTAAACAGGGTCTGAAGCATGCCATTTGGATCGACTGGAGGAGGAAGGCAAAATCAGGGAAAGGGAGTCGCCACCAACTGCATTGGTTTCTCCGCACTTGGGGAAAAAACAACGAACTTGCAGCGGTGCACTCACAGAGAGGTCTGATTTTGTCGAAGTGGATCCTGGAGGACACATCCAGTAGAGGTTAGAGGAGCATCTTAGCATATGGGTGGGGTAGGTGTCACCATAGGTTAGAATGGTAGAACCAGGACACTCGGTTCTGCAGGGCCGTGGTGGACCGTTACGAGTGTCAGTAGGACCAGGACGGTTGTCCTCTGGGCCGAGTTAGTCCCATACTAGTTTAGCATAGGCACCCTACTTGAGTTGTGCTTTAGTCATTGGTTGTGGTCCGATTCACCATCACCTCAGATTAGTGCTACCTATTTCATGATTAATTTGCAAGTGCAAGTCCAAGTTCATCTGTCTGAGTTTAACTTAGGAAAGTACCACCTGGGAAACGCCATGGCACGGACTTCCCGCAGGGTAAAACCTGTAAGCTAAGCTGGCCGATGCTGTCAGTATTTCGTGTTGAATTGTGAGGTCCCCGGCCTCTGTTTCAATTATATAATATAATGAGATTGCGTTGTGCTTTATTAAAAAAAAAAAAAAAGTTTAACTCTCTTCTAAAGATCTAATCCTAATTGTTGTTGATATTTTAAAGTCCATTTTAATAGTTAATTTAATATAATATGTTAATGAAAAGGGTAATTTGAAAGCGAATAAAAATGTTAGTTTACAAGTTAATTGAAAATATAATTTCATTTAGACAGTGAAAGTTTATTGCTCTCCTTTTTTATTTTCGAGCTGTGGATTTTGAACCGTCTTGTTCTCCCGAATAGAACGCATGGCGGATAATTATAGCTGGATGTGACTGGAAACTTGCATTCTGCTCGGGGGAAAGTGATGGGTGAGTTTGTGATGCCTGGGGGGCAGGGAGGGGAGGGGAGTGGCGGGGGGGGGGGGGGGGGGGGGGGGGGGGGGGGGTGGAGGGGGGAGGGGGGGGGGGGGGGGGGGGGGGGGGGGGCAATATGGCCAGGTGGCCTTTGGGACATCCGTTAAAATTGGAACATTACGGAGGAACCGTCGGGGAAAGTGGGGGAAGGGTGGAAGAGGGTGGGGGTGGAATGGAGAATGACGGTGTTTTCTGTTCGGGGGAAACTAGGGAGAGGACAGAAAACCCCTCGGTGTTGTTGCCACGTTAACCGTGTAGTTTGTGTGATTACAATTTTAGGAATTGGATACGCTTGTCCCCATCTGACCTCCTGACCAACCAGCAGGTGGGCAATACGGGCCAGGGGTCGGCCGATAGCATCAGGACCGAGCTTCTTCGATGGGCCAATCGCTGTGCGCCCCCCCCCGGTCCCCTTCCCTGATGAACATCAGCAGTCTCTGCTCAATGCCACTGGGGGGAATCAACGGCCTATCTCTAGGTGGCGGGTGCGGAGCTTGCCCGGGAAGGTACATGATGCCAATTTAACTGAAGACCTCCTGAATGCCACAGCTCCCGCATGTTCCCTCGTTGGAGGCTTGAGCACGGATGTGGCTGCTACGGGGTTTCCCGTAATACGATAAGACAATAAAAAAGGCCTGAAAGGCCGTCCTGTCCGGATTCGACAGGTAATTGAATTGATTGGGCTTAAAAGAATTAGCCTTGAAAGAAAAAAAAAGATGCCCGGCTATAACCTCTTTTCCTTGAATAGAACGCACGGTCATTATAGCTGTATTTATTATTGCCTTCTTGTCTTAGCTACTGCGATAATGCCCGTGCGGCTAGCAAAAAAAAACGGAAAAAAAAAGAAAGGCTCGTGCGTACTACCGGGGGGAAAACGGGGGACTGTTTGATTGGCCTAAACCCGTTCTGCTTATTAGGGGCTGATGACAGCATATAACGCTGACGGCGAAGAGCTGGAGAAGTCGGAATAATGCACCCGCCTCTCTGGTTCCGTCTGGTCCGTCTCCAGGTCAGGTACGTGGGTTCCAAATGGAACGGAACGGAATGGAACGGCGGATCTGGTCTGTCTCCAGATCAGGTACATGGGTTCCAAACGGGACGGGACGGAACTGAACGGAACGGCGGCGGTCCAGTGATACTAAACATTAATCTGGGCGTGTTTCCCACCACCGGCTCCGGAGTCTGGGTGTCTGACGAGATGGAGAAGAGTATGATGTCTTCGCTTTCTGTTCGAGAGGTGACGAACGTTTTTGTGTAGATTGCAAACAGCTTGTGATGGGTTGTGCGGGTAGTGATGAGTTCTGTCGTGTGCGTGGCTGGGCTGTCGTCGTTAGCGTGCTTCTTTTTCTTGGTCCTCTGTTGCTACGGTAGTTTTTGCGATCATTCTGTGTCTCATTTTCTCATTTGAGCTTCCTTTGTTCGCTTAATTTCTTAGTAATGTGTTTTCTTATTCTTGTTGATATATAAATGAATCTTGTCTTGTTTCCATGCATGAGCTATTGGTTTGCTCCCAATCGTTCTTTCCCCTCGTATCATATAAAAGAATCTTGTCTTGTTTCCATGCATGAGCTTATTGGTTTCCTCCCAATCGTTCTTGCCCCTCGCATGGTAGTCGTATTCTCCGAAAACGGAGAAATGCTTTTCTGCAGTTTTCCCCCCCCACTGTGCAACGCAAAGTTAGAAGTCAAGACGACTCCTTTTACCGATAGGTGTAGCTCGGATGGTACATCCACGAACTGTTGAAATACAGACCTCAGTTCTCAGTTCGAATCCCACTTATCTCAGGTGAGAAAACAACTCTGAATTTTACAGTCTTATATTGGTGTCAAGCTTGAATTGTTTAAGCATGTTGATTGTAGAGTCACACCCAGCCAAGCAGGCTGTAAGCGAAACCGGCTAATGCTGCCGGGATAACCCCGGGTTGAATTGTGAGGTCCCCGGCCTCTAATTGAGTTTGTTCAATGTAAAGAGTTGGTTAAAAAAAAAAAAAAAAAAAAAAAAAAAAAAAMACTCTGAATTTGCCTGGGCCCGATCAGTTCGAGGATGATATCTGAAGGCTGTCGCCTTTCTCTCCTTTCTCAAAGGAACATATACTGTCTTCACCCGGGGCTAGAACGTACGGTCTTTCTGGAGTTGTATTTGGGGCAGAACTTCCACTTCAGGGACAGTGATACTGACCCTGCTTTCTATTCTGGGGGCAAAAGATTGGCGGTAGTGTAATTTTTACTAAGACTATGGCGATGTCCGTGGTGGTGTCCATGTGGCAGGCAGCGATATCCATGGTGGTGTCCACGTGACAGGCAGCGATATTGACCCTGGTTTCCATTTGGGGGGGCAAAGGATAGGCTGCGACTGATCGACACGTGGCATACGGCGCGCTACCGTCGAAGATCTTTGTTCATCATCTTTCTTGTTGTCAGCATCGACAAGGTTATCGCCACTTGCGTGCTAGTCATCATTTCTTCCGCACATCGTCGTTGTCGTCATTTTCAGGTGGCCATCATCATATTCAATTGCCGAAGAGAGGAAGAGATTCAACACTCTTTTTTTTCCACTTTGTTTGGATTCTCTGATTTCCAGAGAAGAGCGATGAAACTGCGTGTTCGTTCTTCAAACGGTGGCCCTACCCATCGCGTAGAAGTTGCAGATGTTGCAGACCTACGAACTCTAAGGGCGCGGATCGCCTACGCCGTCGGATTGCCCAGCGTCAACGAGGTCCGCCTGTCACTGAACAAGCGCGATGAGCTGACGGGTCCAGACTCGGTCTCTCTGTCGACTATCGGGATCTGTACCGGTGATCTCCTGTACCTTCTGACCCATTCAAGTCCGGATTCCGGCATCAACAGTGGCGGGGGCGACCGATCAGCGCAAATCCTATCCGGCCCCCGCGGTTCGCCTTCTCCGACGCCATCTCCGTCATGTTCAAGTTCCCCAATGCTTGTTGCTGGCAGGGGCATTAGCCATAGCAGCGGCCATCTTTCATCACCATCGCCGTCGTCTCCATCCCCTTCATCTTCTACTTCTTTTCCTTCTCCCTCATCTTCCTTGAGAGTTGGAAAACCAGTCGAAGCTGCTGCAGGTGTTGGTAGTCGTCGTAGGACGACCGCGGTGGGGAGCTCGTCACCTCCTCCTCCCTCTCTCGGGAGTAACGCCGCCGCTGCTGGCAGTACCGGCCCATCATCATCTCCTATCCATCGGGTTGATTTGCAGCGTCGGGATCCCATCGCCACCGCCGTGATACGCCGAGAGCTCTGCGCTGCGGCTGCTATTGGGTGGCAAGCGACCGCTACATCTTCTTCGTCGTTGTCAGGGTCCTCTTCTTCCCAGCAGCCATCGCCCTTGTCTCTTTGGGCCAGACTGCCTTCTCCGTTGTCATCACCTGATGCCCCCGCTGAGGGGACACGAATGTCTCATCTCGATCCCGATCCCGGCAATCAAGAGGAGATCGGGAATCATCATCAGATAGGACGGGTAAGGATGCCGATCGACGCGGCTCGGACTGAGGGCTCCGTCATGGAGACTAGCGAGCGAATGGATAGTGTGGATAGTGTGGTTGACGACCCGATGATAACCTCTCGCTCTCTGATGGGACAGGACGGAAACACTTCTGAGGACAGCGGTTTGCAGGGTGATCGAGCGGAAGCAGAAGACAACGGGAAAGGCACTGCGATGGTAGATGACGGAGAGGCACTTGGAGGAGGAGGAAGAGGAGAAGGGGGTGGAGGGGACAGGGAACAAGAAGCTGCTGCAGCTCCAGACATGCTAGAGCGGGTGCACTTGGCGGAAATCGACGCCGTGAAACACGATCACGATCTTTTAGTGATTGCAGTCCATGCGGCGCTGCTCGAGACTGGTTTGATCCCTTGGCACGGTGCAGGAGATAACAGAGCTCTAGCGTCAGCAGCAGGAGAAGGCATCGGAGAACCAGCTACAGCAGCAGCAGCAGCAGCAGCAGCAGGAGGCGGCGGCGGGGGCGGAGGAGGAGGAGGAGGAGGAGGAAGCTTGACAGGCGTTGACGTCCATCTCCCTGCAAGCTGGAGCAGTGTTGAGGGTCCGTTGACTGTCATGTATACTCTCCCCGGGGTGGAGAGAGAAGAGCGAGAATCTCGCGCCGTGAAATGCTTTCTTTGCTTCAGGCAAGTGGGAGGGAGCAGCGTTATCTACGGTATCGCTGCTGCAGACTCTGGTCCTGCAAGCCCCGTTGTGCATCGACTAACCTTGCGGCATAGTGCTTATTGCACAGACAGCTCCCTGGTCAAGCACCACGTGGACGATGAGCAGAGAACTTTCCGCCGCCGAGGTGGGAGCTCTGCTGTGAAGAGAACCCGCGAGCCCGACGGTAGTAACAGTCTTGATCTTCACGATGAGCAGCAGGAGCAGCAGCCGCAGGCACATGAGGGGGAGCATCAGCACATGATGATGATGGATGAGGACGAAGAGAAAGCGGCGGTGGCAGCAGCGGGAAGTCAAAGACAAAGTCAATCCACCAGCTCATCATCCTCTCCGGCCATTTTGCAAGATCCTCGAGCGAGGCGGATACTCCTGAATGCGCGGAGACGGTTCTCGAACCTGCGCGGGTTATGGATGGAGGCGAAGGATTGTCTTGCTCGCCCTCTGTTGATGACTCTTCGTGAGCGGGCCGGTCTCCCTCCCCTTCCGTCGCTGCTTGCCCTTCCTTTAGATCTCAAGATGAGAATTCTGGAGCTGTTGCCTGCTGTGGATCTTGCTGCTGTTGGGCGTACGTGCTCTGAGCTGCGGTATCTCGCTTGTGATGATCAGCTATGGCACACGCTCTATGTGCAGCATTTCGGTGAAGGAGGGAGAGGAGGGCACTCCGCCGGACAGACATGGAAGTTGGCATTTGCAAGAGCTTGGCGAAGATCGGTGGAAGAGGGGAGGAGAAGGGAGGAAGAGAGGAGGAGAAGGGAGGAAGATAGACGGGGCGGTCTCGTTCTTCTTCCCATGCCTGCTCATCTGGTGCCACGAGGCGATCACAGCCACTTTTACCGCCATCCTGGAAGGGGGATAACGGGTGGGGATTACGACCGCCTACCGGGAGGAGGATTTGGATTGTTGGAAGGAGGAAGAGGAGATGGTGATGGATTTGGAGGAGGTTTCGCTGGCGGTTTGGGAGGAGGGGCAACTCCATTTGGGAGAGCAAGAGAGGAGGGAAGAGGAGCGGAGGGGCTGCGCTTTCCCCCGCACAGTCCTGCACTGAGCGAGGCTGGCCTCCTCCCTGGTCTCGACATGGAACCGCCTGTGGCTGGGGGAGATGGGTTTCTCAACCTTGGACCAGGTCTGCTTGCTGGTCCACACGTTGTCCAGCCTGGTCTTGCTAGAGGGCTTGCTCAACTCGGTGGTGGCCCTCCTCCCCGTGGCAGAGGAGCTGGCGAACGGGTACCTGCTCCTCACGGCCCTGGTCTCCATGGGCGCGGTGGACATGGGCCCGTCTTGTAACACGGGGCGCCAGGCCTCCATTGGCCTGGAGCATCTGTCGATGCGAATTGCCAGCTGTTGTGCCCCCAGGCGTCATCTTGTAGCACGGGGTGCCAGGCCTCCATTGGCCTGGAGCTATCTAGTATCAAGGGCGTAGGACCAAGATCTTCTAATGTGGGGTTGGCGGGCCTGGTACCTACTCGTTTGCCCACTCGTTTCCCCACATACCTGTTTTCCTTCGTATCAACGGCGTAGGACTAAGATCTCCTAATGTGGGGTTGCCGGGCTTGGTACCTGCTCGTGTGCCTACTCGTCTCCCCACATACCTGTTTCCCTACCCATACCTGTTTCCCTACCTGCTTGTTTCCCTACTTACCTGCCTACCTGTTTCGCCACCCTGTCCTTACCTGTTTCCCTACCTGATTGCGTACACATTTTGCTACCTGTTGCCCTGCCTGTTGCCCTACCTGTCTCCTTACCTGCTTTTCCAC
Source organism: Chara braunii (assembly GCA_003427395.1). Classification (NCBI taxonomy): domain Eukaryota; kingdom Viridiplantae; phylum Streptophyta; class Charophyceae; order Charales; family Characeae; genus Chara; species Chara braunii. The sequence continues at coordinate 2,231,892 of BFEA01000212.1, forward strand.
CCTTTTCCTTAGCTGTTTCTTCCCTTCCCTACTCTTTTCCCTACCTGTCGCGGACATTTCTCCCTACCATGTGTTGCCCTGAGGGTTCCGCTACCTGTTCCTTACCTGTTCGCCTACCTATTTCCCACTCGTTTCCTTGTCCGTTTGTCCACCTTTTCCGCTACCTGGCTGTTTCCCTACCTGTTTCCTTTGCAACCTGGCTGTTTCCCTACCTGTTTCCGCCGCTCGGCAGCCTCTCTCTGAGTTGTAGTATTTTTTGGTGCGAGATACTCTTTCCGAAAGAGGGTGTTACTTCAGACTAACGGACATTTAGTGAACCATCAGTGACAAAGAAGAGACAGGTTGAGTACCCTGAAAGCACCTTGCGGATAGAAGTGCACCATGTACATGCACCGTAAGTGTGTTCAGCCTGTGCAGAAGCTGCCTGCGATGGTGAAGTGATGTGGAGTGCCAGCGTAGATTGTTTTTGTAAATAGGTTCTGCTAGTCAGGAGGGGTTGGTTGGTGTTTAGGGGGAGGGGGACTGGTTGGTGTTTAGGGGGAGGGATTGGTTGGGGTGGGCTTCTATTTCTGTTGTGCTGCGTGGCTTAGGAACAAGGGTGGAGGACATCTATGGGCCTCTCTGGTCTCCTCCTCTAAAAAACCAGCTAGCAGTGGAGAAAATGGTGATTGCTTTGGATTTGGGGGGCACTTGAAAAGCGCATACATGCTTTTTTGGACTGAAGAAACTGCAAACATGCTTGTGTGGACGGTGTGGTGACAAATAGAAGAAGAGAATATAATTGTATTGAGACGGTAGGGTGACA
>BFEA01000212.1:2237696-2241673 GCA_003427395.1 Chara braunii
AGTTAAGCGAGAAAGGGCGACATTGATGACCATAGCCGTTCCAAACAAGGAGAGGTGTCCGGCTTAGCCCCACACATTTTGCCTGGCCGCTACACGTTGCTCCAGTACTAGCTCTTAAGCAGTTGAGCTTGGTTCTTCCATTACGGGTCAATCAGGCCCAGCCCCCCCTGTTCCTTGGAGAAGGGTGTCAAGTCCCAAGCCACCTCACCAAGAACCCCTAAGCTCATTTGCCCGCAGTTTTAAGAGGAACTCTGCAGCAAGCCTCTTTATTTATGACAGTAGCGCCTCCGCCAGCTCTCTTAGAGTGCCGACAAACCAGTTAAGCGAAAGAAGGGCGACATTGATGACCATACAAGGAGAGGTGTCCGGCTTAGCCCCACACAATTACCCTGGCCGCTACATGTTGCTGCAGTACTAGCTCTTAAGCAGCATCCATGATCTGCAAACCAATGTTGACCCCAAGGTATGGCTCCCCAACAACCATATCCACCCTTTGCATGCTCCATTCTACCTGGATAGAGTACTGTTCAGGCAAGATGAAGGTAGACTTGTTCCAGTTCACTTGGGCTGACCTTTATAGGTGAACGACTCTGGAGAGGTGCCCATTCACCAGTTCTGATGACATCGAAGTTGTGTACATTGCAATGATCCACCGGCAAAACCAGTCCCCAAAGCCCATCTTTCGGAGGATGGTCAACACAAAAGACCACCCCACTCGGTTGTAGGCCTTTTCAAGGCCGAGTAGCAACACCACAACCTCCAATTCCTCTGTGTGCACCACCTTCACTGATTCAATTGCTGTGAGAATGTTAATGAAGATTGATCTGCCCTGCACAAAGGCTCCCTGGTCCTTTTCAATCAGCCGGGGAAGAATCCTGCCCAATATAGGAGCTAATGTTTTAGCTAAGATTTTATATCTTACATTCAAGACTGAGATTCGACGGTAGTTTCGAATATTCGTGTTGTCACCTTTTTTAAACATGACCGAGATTACTCCATGTGACATTATCTTCCCCAATCTCCCTCCGGTCAGAATCTCATTATATACCTCCACCAGGGCTGACCCTACCACTTCCCATCATGCCCTGTAAAATTCTACAGTCAGTCCATCAATACCTGGGCACTTCTTCGCCGCCATCTGTTTCAGTGTAAATTGAAGTTCTTCTGAGGTCATCGGTCTATCTAGTGATAACCGCTCTTGTTCTGTAAGAAACCCAGTTGTCTCCTTCCACATGTCGATCTCTAAGGACAGGTCAGTTTCCACTGTTTCAGACCACCGTCTGGAGGTCATAATATCTTCGTAATACAGAGGAGCATACTCGAGCATCTCCGCTGCCAATGTCGCTGGAGGTGTTGTTGTATTGAACGGGTGTGTTAACTGAACCACCTGGTGGAATGGCGGTTCGGAAGGAGTTTCGAAAATGTTTCTTTTGTGAGTCTGTCATGTACCATGATGCCTTAGAGCTTCAAAGTTTCTTCCCAGTGCACATGCTTCTCCACCAGAATCTTCTCTAACTCTGCTAATCGGTGTTCCCTCTCCACGGCCCAGAGCAATTCCGATATTGGGTTCTGTTCTATCCTTCTCTCCGCCGCTTCAATCCTTTTCCTGCAGACCTCTTCCTTCTGATTTCTTCCCCTAGCTAAGATTTTGGAGCAGACATTTAGCATAGCTGAATTGGTGGCAATCCCACCATCAAGCCATTTCGCCGTGTCAGAGAAGTGCCCGCTGGCTGATTGCCAACCGTCATATGATCCTTCACCCAGTCCTTCACCAGTCTTTCAAACCCTGTTCCTCTAGATTGTGACTATTCAATTTAAAATACGCTTAACTCCTGTTTGCCTTTGTGTCCATCACCACCCCCGGAACCACCAGTTTGTGGTCGAACATGGAATTAACATGGTGTCTAAGGGCAGTTACCCTCTCGACCAATGAACTGCTGGACAAAAAATAGTCCAGTCTTCTTCGAGTTACTGTACCTTGGTCCCTCCTGATATGGGAGAACCCAGTATACCCTAGATCATCAGGGTTCAGAGATCGATAGATCCTTTTCCTGTCGTAATCCCAGCAAAGACACCGCATCCCTTCTTCCTGCCAAGGGGGCTCCATCAGACAATGCCTCATCTAATGAGAGGTTCCAATCCCCCCCCCACTAAAATGTAGTCTGCCCAAGGGATGATACGGAGGAGGGACTTGTAAAAGGTAGCCTTACTCGTGGGATCAGTAGGGGTATAGATATTCATGATCACCAAGATGTGAGAGCTGAATTTCAAACTAAGCCATGACCACCTCCCCCAAAGATCTGCTTCCTGATCTACTGATTGAGACTGAAACTTTTTGTGGAGCACGATCCCCACACCCCCTTGCTTGCTTTGCGCAGGTGACCACACTTGTGGGTCATCCCACCATGTACCTACTTCCATTACTTTCGTTTCATTCAGTTTGGTTTCCTGGATGCAGACACAATCTAAATTCTCCTCATGAGTCTATGACTTGATTCTTTTCTCCTCGAAGCGGTCCGTGGTGTTGCTCATCCCCCGCACGTTCCATGTCCCTACTCTCAACTTAACCATGAGGTTCCTCTTCGCCTGCTGTATGTTGGATGCAGGGGACTCCTGTCGATTCGTCTGCCTATCTTTCCCAAGCCACTGAAGGTGACTGGGCCATAGAGCTGTGCCTCGAGGTACCATGAAAGCATGACTGTGATGGTGAGTGCCCTCCACCAATGCCCTAGCTACGAATTTGGAATGGAGGTTCTCCTCTTCTAGTAGCTTTTCAGTAAGTTGCAGCAGCAGGAGGGCGTTTACTTCTGCGGTCAGAGCAACTGCTGCCATCCAGACTGTTTCTTTCCTGTACTGCATCCAATTGAAGCCACCCGATTCTTGCCTGCGACAAAAGGTCGGCTGTGGCAGTATTGATTATCGCGTCCACGCGGGAAAATACAAATTATAAAGCTTGTCAGACAGCGGCACGATGCAATTGACCATCGTCGACCTTGGAACGAGCCTAATCGGGAAGACGCCACCAAACAACTTTTTGGTCGAGTTAATTACATCTACCGGCGTAGGAGTCCGTTCCATTCGCTCTCAAGGCAGGTATGCTTTGCCCTCAGAGCTGTCCATTCCAAGAAAATAAATAACATCCCGGACGGAGGTACAGACGATGGGAATAATCATCCTCACCATCAGGATCTGACCAGCATACGGGGTTCAGTTCGTTCCATGTCTATTCCTAAAATCTTTTTTTTTCGTTGTATCAGACTCACATCCCTTTCTCCTGTGAGACCCTGCTGAACTCCCCGTCAATGACTCTGAGCATTCCTGTCAGCTTCGAGGCGGCTTCTTCGATATCGGGTCCTCGTAATATCCCCTGTGACCTGTCCCTCTTGAGGCCCTTGATCCAGCTGGGGCGGGCTGCGGACCTTCCCATCTCTCCCTGCGCTGGGAGCCACTATGGCTACGGTGTGGCGGAGGGGTCCCGTACGGGCCTGACTCATAAACCCCATACTGTGGGGTCGGTTGGAGGTGAGAGCCATGCAACCTCTCCCCTGCTCCGTACTGGCCATACTCGTTAAGGATGGGGTCTCTGTACGATTGAGTGGGCGTAGGGATATGGCATAGTATTTCATGGCCAGTACATTGGGTTCATCCAGGGAGGCATCGGGGAATTATACTGTTGAGGGTTGGAGATCAGACCGTACGGGGGACCCAAGGACCTGGATTTTCCTCTACCAAGGAACCAAGGCGGGAATGGGGGGTTACTAAGTGATTACCTCCAATACCGTTTTCGCTCTGATTAACTCTCTGCTGACCTCCCATGGATTGGCCCCTCTGAGAGGGGGCAGGCTATGTTGCACGCCCGGCCGCTGCCGGGGGGTCCGAATCGGCCGCGGCCTAGGCCGATGACCGAGTCGGCCCGGTTCGGCCTAGGCCGACCAGCCGAGTTCGGTACAAGATTTGTTTTACCCGTATTTCACGTA
>BFEA01000212.1:2249365-2266440 GCA_003427395.1 Chara braunii
AAACCCAACCAAAGGTCTACCTTTTCTCCGAGCCCTGACTTAGGACTAGGCTCAGACCTAGTTGGCTACTAGGAGGTTAGATGAGATTACCATATAGAAGATAGTGTGCATAAGGCTTACGGGTTTAGTCTTGGGCGTTGACCTGTCTTATGTTACAGGCCGACTTGATCAATCTGATTTAGGACTTGCGCTAGTTCAACTTGATCCTGCAAGGATCATCATCTGTTATCACTGATGTTATCACTGATAACAGGTCCGTTGCCGATTCGTCGGTTCGCGACTCAATTCCTACTCGCTCTCCATACTCAACCTAAAAGGCTTTATCCCTGGTGATCTTCTTGTTTGTTAAGGGTTTCACCCAGACTTTTATTGAATGACCATTTAACAGAGGTTCTGAGTATTTATTTAAGGTTGGTTGGCTGGAGGTTGGGGCTTGCATGGCTAAAGCGAGGGGTATGAGTATAGGAACTGGTTGGAGTTGACTCCGTGTAGTGTGTGGACTCTTGTCTAACTTTTGATGTACTTGTAGGTATGTTCAGAGACTTGGGGTTTTGGTTGGGCTGCCTTGCCGTCGCGTATATATGTATGGTTAGAAGGAGACCCACTATGACTGTGAGAAGTGATCGTCACATAATTATCCCCCTTGTGTATATGTATGTGCGAGTGAATGTGTACCTACGTGAGGAATTAGCGCGGCCTGAAGTACCCGCGCAGTAAGGGCCTCGAGCCTAACACGAGAGGGGTTTCTCTTTAATAAACGGTAAAAGTGCTTGTTTCCCTTCCTTGTTACGATTCATCTTGGTGGAACGATAAAGTTCCGGGCGGAAGGGTTAGCGTGTCGCTGGTGATGCGCCAGACAACTCACCACCACTCCAAACCCCTTCCTGCCCTAGGGGCCGCCTTGCCCCACACCCGCTGGGACACCTCAGGGTGCAGAAGGCAGGAAGGCCCTCAGGTCGATTTTGCGCCAGCTAGAGGGTTACCCCCCCTTTTTTTGCGCGCGCTTTAGCGAACACTTGAGCGTCGAAAGGTGAGCCCTTGACTCAGAGTAGGCCTTTTGGGTGTGGGCACTACATAATGCGTCGTCATCGCAGTTACTCGCGTAGAGCTGCATAGCGAGATAGTATGTGTACGTCCAGCGCCCTTGCGATCTTCTACTAAGTTCGCTCGCGACACTCGTCGCATCCCGCACTAAAAGAAGTTATGGGTCAGGCGGCGAGACCACGAGCGTGGTACGGCCAGTAAACTTGGGGTTTTGCTAACTTGAAGCGGCACGTGGGCGGAGGACTAGCCCCGGTCAGCCTATGGGAGTCCGTGTACGGGCCTCATTATCCCGGACGTCGGGTAGCCCATGGGTAGGATTCCGGCTTCCTCCGCGCGCGCGTCGTTTTGGCTTACCCACCCCCTTCCATTTTAGAAGGCCATCAGCTAAATGGGGGGTGGAGTGAGCTTCCTTTTTGCGTTTTCCTGGTTGGACGTTATAGTCTGTGGCGTCCGTCAAAGTCAAACCCCTTGACGTTCGACCGCCACGACAGCTTAAAGATGTCTACTCAACCCCTCTACACAGGGTGCAGAAGAGAGTGTGGTCTTCAACCGCGCATGGCAGTTGTCCAACGTCGAGAGATTAACCCTCAAGGCGCGTGTCAGCCGACACTTGAGTGTCGAATGCGACCCTCGAGATTAGCGAGGACCGCATGGATGTGGGTACCATATAGTACGCCATCACTACGACCACTTGCGCACGTTTGCATCCCGAGTCAAATGTGAGTAGCCCTGCGTCTGCGCGATTTTTATACTGAAGTCTCGCTCGCGACTCCCACCCGATTTTTGCGTCGAAGGGTTATGGGACGACTACTGAGGGGCTACGGTCGTCGTCGCGTTGTTTGTGCCATGTCGTTCTGTGTGTGTATGTGTGTGCGTGCGTTCCCTTTGTGTTCGTAGAGTAGTGTACGCATGGTAATTTGGATACGTCCTAGCCGACCGGCGACGAACCGCCCTTGGGACTTCAGCCCCCCAAGGTGTCGGTCCGCGTGCGGGTCCGATAGGCGTGCTACCACGCGTACCCCCTATGCTACAGCGAACGAGAAACGCCCTCGGCTGGTCCACCTCTGCGATTGCAATTGAGTAGCTTTCGTACTGTGGACTGGTAGCTCGACAGGGATACGCCCACCGAAGGGAGGTGACAGCTTCCGTAAGGTGGAGGTAAGTTGTGCCTCGCGTAGGCCCTATCCTGTTGTAGGGGCTCGCGAGAGGTATGGCTGGCGCACTCGGCCGGAGCGGCCTAAGGAAGCTCCATTTGTGTGGTCGCGAAAAGGTTAATCCAACTCCTGCGTGACGCGGCCGAGAGGGTCCCGCGCTGCCACGAGCAGTGCCGGGCCGATGCGCTCGACAGGTGGAGGCGTTGCCGGGGATAACGGAAGCCTACCGTTGTCCCTGGTGGAACGACATCCGGGTACAAGTGAGAAAATAGGCATAAGAGAATGATAAGTGTGATCGAAGTAAAAGGTAAGTGATGAGGGACTAAGTATAAAAAGGGAAAGTTAGCACCCGTATATGTGTATTTGATTGAGCTGCCCGGTCCTAGCGAGAGCGTAAAGGGTGGCAGTACTCACGTCGAGGGTGAGACTAGGTAGGAGATATGGGCTAGACCAGGTTGGAGTAGGATGCTAAGTAGGTGAGTGCCTTTGGTTTTCTCTTAACAGGAAATTGGAAAAGAAGGCCTACCAAGATGCCGGAGGGTGGCGGTATATCGGATGGTGCCGGAAGGATCCTGACCATCGAGGACCTCATCGCAGCCCTAGATCGACATGAGAAGACCTCGAGTAATGTTTCAAAGGTTGAGACCTTCCTCTTTGATGGGGAAAGTGTCTCAGACTGGCTAGACATGGTGGAGCAGGCAATGGTGGGATTGTCAGATGAGGTGAAATTCCAGCGTATTAAGAGGTACATGCTCCATAGGAGGTGCAGAAGGTTGTGGATGCCGCCCATGGCAGTTGGGCAAGATTCGGGGAGAGCATGCTGCACAAATATCGGCTGGGTGATGGGCTGCTTACCATCTCGGATCTTGAGGGAATGAACAAGGATGACCTTACCACGATAGGGGCCTTTGTACAAGAGTTTAAGAAGAAGGCAAGGAAAGTTCACGGGATCTCTGAGGAGAGGCAATGCACTATCTTTCTGGGACTGCTTACTGGGTCAGAGGCAGCCGAACTGACAAGTCATGGAGGAGGCAGCGCAAAGCTTACCTGGGCCACCATCGACAGAGGAGTGAAGGATGGGAGTTTAGATCAGGTAGAGCAACATCAGATGGGCCTGCAAAGGAGGAAGAGAAAGGAAAGGGACGCTACTGCATCAGGGACCCCGGGGGTAAAAAGGATCGTCACTGATGTGCTTGCGGCATTAGGCTATGGCCAGGATGCCGAGGCACAGAGAAAGGCGGTAGCCGAGGTCCAAGGCCGAGGGAGAGAGGTGGGGGATGAAGGCGCCGGGCAAGAGGATTACGGTGGGGAGGAAACGGGGTCACAAATCCTTACAAAGGCCCAGCGGAAGCAACATAATCTGTTGCTGGATGGTCAAGGGTCTGGCAAAGGACAGGCCCCCCAGGCAATTGCTGCACCACCAGTCGCCACCGCAACCGCGCCCATATCGATAGGGCCGACGCCAATGCGGCCGCCCCCGGCCTGCGAACATTGGGTGCCACACTGTCAAGTGGCACCCTGGCCGAGCTATAGTCATTGTACCTCGTGAGGAGGGGGCCAAGCCCATACTGGACAGATGGTTCCATTCTCGGGTCCGTCAACAAGCGCAGGGCCGCCAAGTTTCCCGGCGAGGCAAGGCCAATTCACGGCCCAACCTCCCCCCTCACAGCAAGCATCGCAGGCTAGTGTGGCGGGAGGAGGAGGCCAAGGGCAAGGAGGGCAGGGCAATGGTGGTCGGGGACAAGGAGGCCGAGGGGGTGGCGGATGAGGCCGAAATGGAGGAGGGCGTGGCGTCAGATGGAACAATCAAGGGGGCCAGGGCCAAGGAGACCAAGGTAGCCAGCAAGGAGGCCAAGGATATGGGAGACCCCGCTTCGACTGGCGGAACGCAACCTGCTGGCATTGTGGTGTTGTAGGCCACACGATTCGGTTCTGCCAGCAACGGCGGGATGATGAGCTTGCGGGCCTGATTTCCTCTTGTATGGACGGGGATATATACGACAAGTGGGGGGAGCACATTGACCCCAGGACCCCGGGAGGTATCAGGCAGGAAGCCCTCAGGCGGGCGGCGACTGGGCCATCAACCGCCCCGGCCATGTTTAGACTGTGGCAGGAGAGAGAGGACCCGGCCATAAGGATCGAAGAGATCACGGGGGATAGCGAGGAGGTTACGCAACGATTAAGGGCCGGGGCCATAAAGGAAGAGCCGATAATCGTTGAGTCAGACGACGAGGAGAGAGAGGATGAAGGGGAGCCGGCCGTAACCACCCTGGAAAGGATGGAGGATTTGATGGAAAAAATAGGGAGGTATCAGCGGAAGCTGAAAGAGTTATGCGATGAAGTCCGAGGGTGGAGAGCCGACCTCCCAAAGGTCTTCCTCTACGAGACCGGGCTGGGGCCGGCGGCTGAACAACAGAGTAGCCTCGGGGTTGCCGTGGAGGGGTCTGGCCCCAGGTCAGGAATGATGTTCAGGCCGCCCACCCCGCACGGGCGGGCGCCGCAAGCAACTCAAACCAGGAGCCAAAGTAAGGTGGGCCCTAGTCAGCCACCAAGCCAAGCGCCAAGTCAGGCACCCCCACGGAAGAGACCTGAGCCTGAGCGTAGAAAGGAGGTGGTTGAGGTCCAGGAAGAAGAGGAAGAGGATGACGACACGGAGGATGAGAGACTCCGTCAGGAGGAGGATCGGCGGGCTGAGCAGAGAGCGCAAAGAAAAGAGGCGCAGGAGAGAGCCGAGCCAGGTCTACAGGATGGTGTGCCCAGAAAAGGAAGTACACCGTCAGGCTGGAGGAGGACTTTGACGTGGAAAGGATGGTGGACCGACTCCTTGAAGGTCACAATGACCTTATGAATTTAAAAGACATCCTGGCATCCGCACCAAGACTCCGGGAAGAGTTGAAGGGGCGATTGTCTCGAAGGCTGGTGCCCAACGTGCATTTGAGCGCCGTCCTGCCCAGGGAAGTGGGATGGACACAAGCTGGAACGAGGATGGACTGGAAGTGCGCGGCATGCGGACTGGTGGACTTGGTAATAAAAGAGAAAAAGTGCGTGGCGATGATGGATACGGGCGCCGAAATGAATATCATTAGGGAAAGAGATGCGCTCATGCTCGGGATGAAGATCGATCGTGCAGATCACGGTGTGCTGCACGAGGCTAATTGCAAAGCAGTTTTTTGCGGCACAGCGTCGAATGTGATCATAGAAATTGGCAAGGTGCGAGCAAGGACGTGCTTTTTCGTCATGCCAGATGTGGACCATCCCATCCTTCTGGGCAGATCGTTCATGTGCAGGACGGAGACCCTGATCTTCAACAAGCACGACGGAACGATGATATTGCTCCTGAGTGATCCAGCCTGTGGGAACTACAAAGATGTCACCTGCCGGAACATGGGGCCAGGGAGCGAACAGAATAGGCCTAACCCCGGCTCGTTCACCTATGTGGAATCGAAGAACGAGCGGCGGAGACTCGCGGGGGAGTCCGAGGAGGAAGGTGGGGCGGAAGTGCTGTCACTAAGCCTTACGGATGTAAGTAAGGCTATGGAGATCGTGGCGGCGCATGAGATGGCGGACCCGGAGGCCATGAAGGCCTTGCGAGAGCATGTTTTGGAATGCCCGCAGGCAGGAGAGGTGAAACTTATCTATCGGCCTCCCGGAGGAAGAAAGGGGCCTGCAATGGCGCAAGCGCAAACAACAAGCCGACCTTTTTTAGGGGACGACTCAAGCAGGGCGCCCAAAGGCGGTACAGAACGGTAGATAAGAAGTGCCGCCCTGTTCCCGTGCTCGTTACGGAAGATGAAGAGGCCTATTACGAGCGGGAGCGAAGATTGATACGGCGAATGCAAGAGCAGGCGTTGAGGGATCCATGCTGTATCAATGATGGAAATGAAGGAGAGTTGATAGTCGGGGAGCCAGGTTTTCTCTCGCCTCAGGAAAGGATGCTGATGGTGCAGCTGATAAAGAAAAGGCATCGCGCATACGCCTTTAATGACGACCAGCGTGGGAGGCTGGATGTGGACAAGATCCCGATGATCCGGATCCACACAGTTCCCCACGAGCCCTGGAACTTGAGGGGTGCGCGATACCCAAACCCTGATGAGGAGAAGATGGTGGTGGATTATCTGGATGGCAAGATGCGCATGCATGTTGCTGGCTACTCTAGTGGTTCGTATGCTTCCCCTTGGTTCTGCTTTATTAAGCCAAACGGGACGCTACGGTGGGTACAGGATTTGCAGCGGCTGAACGCAGTAACGGTGCGAGATGCAGGAGGCTTGCCGAACGCAGATGCACTGTCAGAGTCATGCGCGGGGAGGCCTATAATTTCACTTATAGACCTCTATTCCGGGTATGATCAGTTTCCTGTATACCCGCCCGATAGGCCGGTGACGGCAATGCACACGCCAAGGGGGCTAATCCACATGAATGTGGCTCCCCAGGGTTGGACGAATGCGGTGGCAATGGTGCAAAGACATATGATCAGGGTCAATGCAAACAGTCAGTCTGCACATCATTCAGCCCTATATCGACGACTTGGCGGTCAAAGGGCCAAAGGAGAAAGAGGAGGATGAGGTGCAGCCCGGAGTGAGGCGCTTCGTTTGGAGGCATATCCAGGATCTCGATCGAGTCTTGGGCCTGCTAGAAGAACACAACCTCACTGCAAGTGGGCCAAAGTCCAAGCACTGCATGAGGGAGGCCACCATCCTAGGGTTTGTCTGCAACGAGAAGGGCCGGAAGCCAGATGTGAAGAAGGCAGACAAGATCTTAGAATGACCGATGCCTTTCCAGACCATAACGAATGTGAGAAACTTTCTTGCACTTGCGGATTTTGGAGAAGCTTCGTGAAAGACTTCGCCGCCAAGACCGGGCATCTGAGGGAGCTGGTGTGCCAGGACCAGGAGTGGGTTTGGGGCGAAGACCAGGAAGAAGCGGTAGCCAGGATGAAGAGAGAGTTTAAGGAAGGAGGGTTGGTGCTAGGGGCGCCAAATTATGAAGGGACTGAAGAAAAGCCGTTCATCATCGAGACAGACGCTGGGCCAACTTCATTAGGAGGGGTTTTGATCCAAGCGGATGTCGAAGGAAAGGAAAGGCCGCTAAGATTCGAAAGTCGCACTCTTAATACGACTGAGAGGAATTACTCCCTGTTCAAGAAGGAGACGCTCGCGGTACTCCATTGTCTAAGGGTCTTCCGGAATTATGTCTTCGGTATGAGATTTATATTGAGGGTAGACCCTACGGCGCTGGCCTGCTTTTTAAAAAATTATACACCATCTGACCCAACCGTCGCTCGATGGTTGACGTACATTTGGATGTTTAATTTCGAGTTGGAAAGGATTCCGGGGAACAAGAATAGAGCTGACGGCCTGAGCCGCGTCAACTGGGACAGTGCAGATCAGGGGTCGATCGAAGACACCCCGCCAGTTGACGGGTTCCTGGATCAAGAAGAAGATGTGCGACTCCATATAAATAAGTGGGCGCTGCGAGTACCTAGTTGTGTTAGCTATCCCATATGGATAGCACCAAGAGAGTATGAGCGGAAGGCCGATTTAATCCTTAAGCCATTTCAGGAAGAAGATCCGTGGGGAGGCAAGGACACGCAGTGGATGATGAAGTTGGCCCTGGCAGGGACACATGGCTTGGTGGAAGAGGTGAGGACAATAGAGGAAGGGCCTACTCAGATAGAGGAACATGAGCAGCTAATGGGAGGGATGTATCTGCTCACTAATACGCTCCTGCAAGGAGACTTTGACCGGAGAGGCTCGTTTAGTCATGAGGAGGATGAGGTCCTGATTCCGGAAAGCCAGGATGACGAGTTCGAAGAAGGGGAGATTAAGGAGGCATTCCGGGCAGAGGAATATGACGGGATCTATCTTGAGCTGGGCCTACTTTTATCCTGTGAGATGAGGGACAGGGATGCTAGCGACAAGGCGCAGAAGTTGAGGCACCTCTACGTGGTGAGAGATGGACATTTGTTCATAAAGCGGCAAGTTGGGAATCCCAAGCGGATTGTGTGCAGGAGGAACCGACAGTTGGACATCATAGCGGCATTATATGATGGTATAGCAGGTGGGCACAGAGGTGTGAGTGCCACATGCGCAAAGATAAGTGAGCTCTACCATTGGGATGGAATGCTGACGATGGTCATCAAGTACTGCCAATCCTGTGTACCTTGCCAGGAAAGGTCGGCGCAAAGGCCGGGAGAGCCCCTGCACCCAAGGTTGGAAAGGGAAGTGGGTGCGGTTGAACACCTGGACCTGTTGTTTATGCCAATGGGGGAAAATGGGTGCAACTACATCTTCGATGCACGCGACAATCTCACCGGGTTTGTAGACGGGCGGGCTATCCGAACGAAGACCGGCCCAGTTTTGGCAAGTTGCATCGAGGAGTATTATCTGCGCTGTCCTTTCGTCAAGGAGTTCATGATGGACCGTGGGTCAGAGTTTACCTGCAATGAGGTGCGGACTTTGCCTGCAGGATATGGAGTAGTGACCAACTACACTACGGCCGCACACCCCCAAGCGAACGCTCCTGTGGAAAGGGGGCACAGTACCATCACGAACCTCTTGGCTAAATGGACAGAGGGCAAGCCTGGTCAGTGGCCGAAATTCCTGCGAGCGACTTTTTTCGTGGAGAATATTACGGTGAAGAGGACTACCAAGTATGCGCCAGCCACGCTATGGTATGGGAGGCATGCCACCTTCCCTATAGAAAGCTTTATGAAAACGTGGAGGCGCGAGGACTTGGAAGTAAACCTGTCCTTCGAGGAGCTGCTCGATATCCGAGCGCGGCAATTTAGAGCGGCCGAGGAAAGATTGCGAGAGGCCGCTGGTCAGGTAGAGAGAAGTCGCATGGAGGATAAGATGAGGTGGGATCAAACGGCGCGAGTGCGGAAAGAGCCCTTGGCAGTGGGAGATAGCGTGTTATTATACGACTCATCCCTGGAAAAGCAGTGGTCACGAAAACTTGACAAAGGATGGTTGGGGCCCTACAGGATTGTGCGATGCGGCGAGTTTGGGGCGTACCAGATCGAAGAGCTAAACGGCACAAAGTGGAAAGATTGGGTATCCGGGACAAGGCTGAAAAAGTTTGTGGCCAGGGAATAGGTAAAGCCGCAATCCCTCCCAGCCGCTGTGATCCCTCCCAGAGTAGACCCTCGTCCTAAGTACTGCATGCCATGATTGGAAGCAAAGAAAGGTTTGATGTGTTTGAGATTGGGTGTATATCTGCTCTGAAGACTGTTGGACCCATATGCTGATCCTGTCGTGTGCCTGTTTGTTTCGTTTCGCCTGATGTGCAGGTCTGACTTTATAGAAGGCAGCCATGCAGAGGGGCGGGCGGGGCACGCGGCCACGACAGAGACCTCTCGGGGCATCCGGAGGGGAGGAGCGGCATGGGCCCTTCAGGAGGGAGCCTACACCCGTGTTTGACGACGACAACATCGAGCTCTTCCTGGACGCTTACCGAGAGCATGCAGCCCGGAGAGGATGGGACGTGGCCGAGAGGATACGTCACTTGAGGGGAGTTGGGAGGTTCGAGGAGCCCATTGCGCAGATCAGGGAGGAGGCCCTGACTTGGTCGGAGGTAGAAGCAAGGATGCAGAGACTGAGAGCTTCGACTTTGGGGAATGATGGGTTACCTATTCGTTTGGAGGAAGGGAACGCGGAGGAATTCATCCCAGCATACGAACGGTATATGAGCGATCAGGGAGTTTCGAGGGATGAGTGGGTACAGGCGCTGCGCCTTTGGACCAGAGAGGCGGAGCGTCCGCTGGTAAGACAAATCTAGAGGCGGGCACAAGATTGGGAGGATTGTCGGGCTCAGCTGAGGGTGGCGTTTCGGCGACCGGAACTAGAGAGGCCAGAACCAAGGGTTGACAGAAGGCGGCGAAGCAAGAGGTTAAGGGATTTGGAGGCAAGAGAGCCGGTGACGTCGAGAGGTGGTCGGAAGGCCCTAGCACAACGAGAAGGAGGACAAGTAGGGCCGGCTAGTGCAAGCGAGTCCTTCCCTGCTTGTGGCCTCAGGCAGGTGGAGTTCCACCAAGTTACAGAGGATGACCTACTGGGGCCCTCGCCACAGGCACCAGAGCAGAGGGAGAGCGAGGTACCAACAACGCCTTTCAGGAGTCTGGAGGCCCACTTAGACGCATCCCAGTGGGAGGCCCCTTCAACAGGAGAGAACCCTACGGACCCATCAGGAGGGGAGCAGACTCGCCTAGAGCCTGAGGCGGAGCCACTCATATTGAAGGGGGTAGGTGCGGAAGATGTCATTGTGGTGGAAGGTGACACTCCCCCTGACTCCCCAGCTCGAGCTCAGACACAGAGGTCCTGGCCAGAGGGCGTCGCGGGGCCAGACAGCCAGGAGGCCCCAGTACCACCACCAGAGGCCACTATGTCACCCTGGCAGGAGGTTGAGGCAAGAGGGCCAGTGGAGGGGTGGAGGACGGAGCCCCGCCTGATTGTCGACTCACGCTTAGCCGCGCACGCAGCCGAGCGCCCTGACATTGAGGAGACCAGCCCAGTAGGGCCATCATCGGGGCTAGTGGGTACTAAGTTAGGGGAGGGTTCGCAGGCTGCGACTGGGGAAGTCGCGGAGGCAGGCACAGGAAAGGAGCCAGACAAAGCCGCCCAGGCAAAGCGTGCTCGGGTACGAGCTCGCCTTGAGGAGATACATGAGCGCAGGGACAAGATGGAGGCTGCAGGGATAGCGCCAAGGCCACCAGTCTCCCCAAAGACAAGTGAAGAGAGGATTGACGAGTTATGGGCCAGATATGAGAGACAGAGAGAGGCAGCTCGCTAGAGGGCACGAGAGGCGGGCCAGGTGATTGAGGGTGCCGACGAGGCGATAGAGGTTGGGGAATTGGGGTTTTCTGCTGCCAGGGAGGCCATCAAATGGGTAGACAAGGGGATAAAGCAGACATCCATGGAGGCCTTTCACAGGTACTCCCTGCTTAGTGACGAGTTGGCTCTCAGGAAAGATGAGGTGGAACAGCTGACTGCCCAACTTGCAGAGGAGAGAGCCGAGAGCAAGGCCAGGCAAACTCGCCTGGAGGCGAAGGAGGCTGAGTGGGAGGCAAAGCTCAAGGAAATGGCGGCCGCAGTGGAAAAGCTTACCGCCACCAAGGTGATCGATTGGACTGAGCAGAGCAGATACGGCATCCAAGGGAAGGGGGTGCAAGGGCTGTTTGGCCAAGAGGAGGCAGCAGAGGCATCTCGGCAAGAGAAGTTGGGGAAGGTATTTCTGGACCCAGCAGAGGCAGAGGCCAGAAAAGAAGCCAACAAAGGAAGCTTTGAGTTCAAGGCTCCCACTTAGCTGGCTTCACAGCAGGAGGCCGCTACTTCGGCAGATGTTCCTAAGGAGGTGCTGACCCAAGAGCCCCAACCTGCATCAGTAGGAGAGGGGGAGGCAGAGGAGTCACTGGCAATCCTTTTGGACGTATAGGAGGGGACACTCACTGGAGCGGTGGGGTCTCCACGGCCGGAGGCACAAGGGGAGGAGCCATCGCGCTTGGACGAGTTGGTTGCTGCCATGGAAGTGGATATGCCGCCAGAGAGGCCTCAGGGGCTGGAGGCCCCAGAGCACGAACCAAAGTTGGAAGAGTTGAGGGTACAACTGGGCTCGTGGGCCACTGGGACCGATTCGGGAGGACCGACTACTGAGCAGCGGCAGCAGGAGGCCACGAGCCAGCCTACTAGAGCCACTACTCCCCAGGCTCTGGGGCCCAGAGAGGGGGAGGAGGAAGCCATATTGGAGGTAACCCGCAAGGGCCGGCCACTGAGATTGGATACCCCTGAGTACCAAGCCGAGGGAGAGATGCAATAAGGGGAGTCAAGCGCCTATGGAATCGAAGGAGAAGCGGAAGGACCATGGCACCTGCCCCAGAGTCATGGACTGAGTAAGGAGAAGGAAAAGGCGCCTCCGTCGCCAAAGACCCAGAAAAAGAAGAAGAAATTTCAAAGGAAATTTGGGGCTATGTGTTTCTATTTTCTGGACGGAGTGCATAGGGCCCTGGACTGTCCTAAATTCCTTAAGGACAAGGCTGAGGGGCGGGTTACTGAAGAAGGTGGCAAGATGTATGATAGACAGGGCCGAGTGGTAGAGAGAGCTCCGGATGGGGGTCGAGCCCAGTTGTATAGGCAAAACCAGGAGGAGATGAGTGAGTGAGAAGCTGGTTCGCCTATACGCCAGTAGCAGTGAGGTGTTTTCTGTACATAAAAAGAGTAAAGTCAAGGGCATAGGGTATCACGAGTCAGATACATGTATCTTAGGTGTTATATGCGATAAAGGACCAATGTACAATAAGGTTTTGAGGTTTTTTTCGCATTGGGATCTAAAGACTGAGACTTAGCTGTGTGATACTTAGGACACCTAGTTGTATTGCGTTTTGTTTTGAGATTAGAGTCTACCTATGGGTGATGTGAGAGTCAGTAACATCTAGGGTATGAGCCCATTGGATATGAGAGAGGGGCAGGACATTTGAGAGTTGATGTTGAGATTTGAGAGACATTCTATTGTTGAGTGTATAACTGAGCGAGGTCTTGAGACTACCCCCTGTGTATGACGGTCACTCTCGCTCTCACATGTGTGGCTTTCTGATGTATGATAATTTGTGTGGGATTTGTGTGACAAACAACTCATATGCTTATGCCTTGTGAGTAAATATAAAACTGTCTACTCTTCGGTATACTCTCGCAATCTGCCTGGGAGCAGATGTTAGAGCCGAGTATAAGGAGAGGGAGCGCAGTTTGTTTTTGTGAAACAAGTTGCAAAAACCCAAAGCGGGCCTATGAGTCCTTGGGACTCGAAAGCTTATCATGCCAAATGTTTAAGTATCTAAATGGTATTAGGGACCCATAAGTTGGCCCCTTGTGTTGTACTGTTGCCATGATTGAATTGTACACTATGAATTATTTGGGAGACTTATCGTCAGAAATGGAAGATGTTCTACACAGGTCATGTGAGGACCCATCCTAAGGAAGAAAGGGTTGGTTGACAGACCTATTGAGTGAAACCTTCCCCATAGGGAGGATGATTAATAGACATGATGGCATGAAAAGTTGGTTTGGTAAGATGAAAGACTGACGAAAGGAACCATGTTTTAAATGACCACTCGATAAAATTTCTTGAGAATGTCGCGAAAATGTTTGCTTTTGAGAGGTGTCCCTGAGGTGTGTGACCCTCCTACCCTGATCAAGTTAGGGAGTCACGGCCTGGTGGATCTCAGTGCCCTATGGTTGTAAATGTGGAGAGGTGGCCATGCCCCCACTGTGTTGTCCTACAGAGAGCTGGTAAATGCCTGTCATGTGTGACAAGCCTATGCGCAGTCCTGCAGTAGGCCTGTATTAGTTGCGACGCACCGTCCGGCCACTCATGCTAACCTCAAGGCACATAAGGAAGACCAAGCCAAACGGTAAAGTTTTAGCACCGCTAGGGCACAACCCCTAGGGATGGCCGCGGACCGACACAACCTGGCCGCGGGCTCACATCTGACCACAGGAGCAAAGGCTTAAAGGGTGTGGCCGCCCGGGAAGGCTTTACCCCTGTGGAATGGCCTGGGATAGGAGTCGAGTCATATGAGTCTTTGGGGAAGTCCTGATTGAATGCTTATCAGGAGAAAGCCTATCGTGGCGCAACCTGCGAGGGCACTACCGCCAAAATAACAACGCAGTGGGCCGTAGATCTGGCCTGATCAACCAGACTATGGTGGGCCAAAATGGAGACCTAGCGCTTCCGTACTAGACTGCGGAAGCCGCTGAGAGAGAGTCAAGGACACACATAATCATGTATCAAATTGAGAGGGGATTTTTGAGAGAAACACAGAAAGCCTTCAAAGGTCTCAGTTAGAGCCCGCGTCCCCAGTTATGACCCTGCTTACCAGAAAGGGGGTTGGGGACACCCAACGAGAGGCCGGTGCTTGTCTAGGACAAAGGGACGAGGACGGGTACGAGGGTTCTTGGAACTTATGCTGTAGTACTGATGCGTAGTACACCGGCGTCCTAGTGTCAGGACAATGGAGACCCAGGTTGAAACCCTGGCAGCATATAGTTGTGTGGACATGGACCGCTGGGGGCCTCGAACCTGAGTCTGTCCGCTGATCGGATTGGTTCCTTTTCGTCAGCATTTTTTATGTATGGATGGCTTGATAACTTTTTGATCTTGCGAAGCGACGGGGACGTCGCTTAATATAGTCCGGTAGGCTGTCGGCGCGAATACCCTTGCAAGGGTATCCGCCCTGGTTTTTGCTAGTGACAGCGGGGCCAAGGGTCCAGGCCTGTGTGTTCAAACGGTTACCTATGTATGGACCAAGGTTGTCTAAGTAGGGAGGATGAGTGGGCTCGCAGTTTCAAGGCGCGCGTGTGATTTTGCCCCTTTGATGATAGTGTTGACGCAGGCGTCCGACTTGACGTCACACTCTTGACTAGGCCAGGGATTAATGGACTGACCCTCGTTTACTACGCTGACCGGCGGCAGGGCTGATATGTGGGATGGTACGCGGGCAGCCGTGGCACGATCAGGGAGGCCAGCGTGATTATCTTGTAGTCGCGCGCCCGGTAATAGGTGGGGGTAAGGCCTACGACGCCCTCCTCAGCCCTAAGTACTGGACTGCCTCACTTCAGTACCATTTCATATGGGATCCACCGCCTGCTGATCCCAAGATGGGGCTTAGCCCTAAAGGTTACGGCGTCGGGTTGCGGATACGAAGGTTCGGGGTTCGAGGCCAGCAGGCAGCGACTCGGGAGCAGCGAAGCGACGAGGCGAGGGTCAAGGGGTAGAGGGCCGCCAGGGCTATCCCCCTCAACTTTTGCGATAAGGGGTGGCGGGCCCGGCCCATGTGACTGGTGGAGGGCCAGTGGTTTACTCCGTGGAAAAGTTGGATTTTTTTTTATGTCCGTTTATTTTTGATTTATTATTATTATTATTATTATTATTATTATTATTATTTTTTGCTCTTTTCACTCCCCCTTTTCTCCCCTTTCCGGATAAAACAAGTAGGGGCAGTTTTGAAGTCATAAGTGTATAACCTCACGTTTTAATGGGAGTTCTTCTTCTGGTGAATCTAGCTATAGAATAGCAGCTGTTACGTTTTCAAATGCACAGCGGGGAGGCAGTGTGCCTTCCCGTATGCTAAGGGAAATTTCGCTCTTAGTTCATATAGCAAATACGGCGGGGGAGTAAAAGTGTGCGGGGGGGCAATGCAAGCGATTGAGATCAGAGAGGAGGGAGACAGTAGGAGGTGTGCGTACCTGGCTTACTGTTAGTCTGAAGTCGCGCTGGGCGCTGCCTCGGTCGTGTCCCTGCCTACGGCCCATAGCAGGGTGCAAATGAACCTGGCTACATCAACGACCGGGTGCGTCCATACTGTAGGAACTGCTGCAAGTGGGAGAAAGGTGAAGAACGTACCTGCTGGTGGTGCGCAAGGAGTGCAGTTGACAAGTACCTGCTTGTATCCGTGGAAAACTCCTTCTCATCCCACATATGGGGAGGCTGCCCAGCAAATGCAGGCTTGGAGTGATTGGATTGCAGATACGAAGTCGGGTCCATTAGGCCTGACTCAGCTGGTAAGGCACTCAAGTGGCATTCAAGAGGTATCGTTTCTCATTTGCCTAGTCTACATGGGCGAATTTGCCACCAGCCAAGTAGAGGGATGCCATCGTGGCACTATAACTACGAGTGAGGCGATAAATAGTTAAGCTGTTGTTTCTTCAGTCGTCGCGCTGCTCAGGCCGCTGCAGGGGGTGGCCAGAGACTAAGGGGTGAGGTCTGGGAGCTTACCTGCAAGCCAAGGAGGCTGCCCGAACAATCGAACGAGGCAGCGGAAGACAACAATAAGGTTAGGGACTGTCGAGCAGTGAAAAGCACTGACTGTATCCCCAGCCGAAGTGGCGGGGCGGAAAATCGGTACCTGCGCACGACTTGCCTCACATCACGACCGATTGCTGGCCATTTGGCAGTACACAGACTGCTGCAAGTTACTGTATATCGGCGGCTGGATCACTTGGTCGGGCACGGACGGCTGCTACTGGACCGCTTGACTGACATGTACTGCTGCCGATTGCCGTTGGCCGATGGTATAAGGCTACTGCGCAACGCACCATACGGCTGCACATTGCGGATCTACAACTGCGGTTGGCTGTGCTTGACAGCAGCTATTGGCTGACTGTGCGATAACTGCTGTTGTTGGCTATACGCGGGCCGCATACTGCGTACAGGCTGCTATTACCGCCTGCTGTTGCATGCAGCTACAAGCCGCTGAAGAAAGCGGCTGAGGACTGCTGTTGCCGACAACCGCTACTGTTGCTGTTGACCGCCGCTGTGTGCTGCTGCTCTGTTCAATGGCTGGACAAGAACGGGTGTTGTTGTTTTTGGCTGTGCACGGCTGCTGCAGCTGCTGGCTGGGCGCAGACTACTGCTGCATTCTGTTACAGGCTGTTGCGTGGCCACGACAAGGCTAAGGAGAGGTGTTGAGACTTGCGGAGGTGATCAAACTGGGCAAATAGGGGATTATTGCTGCGATTAGGAGGTTCGTCGGAGGGAAGTTGTTCGTCAATTTGATATCAAGCTTGACCGGCGGCAGTTGTGTCTGGCCACCATTGCGGGGGCCCTCAGGCGAGTGAAGGTATCAAGGCCCTCTCTTGCGAGTCTGAGTGCACCTCTCTTGGATCTGAGAGACTCAAATACCTCTCTATCTGCCCTTCTCACTCTCAGTCTAGTCCACTGGTTTGGAGAGGAAGGCAGCAGGCGGGATTGCAACCCGTGATCCGCGCCAAGGCCTTTGTGGGAGGTTGCCCCACCGATTGCGGGAGCCCTGCCGGAACTGAGGAGGAGTTCTGGAGGCAGGGAACTCAGAGGTAACCTTTGCTTTCCCTTATAAACCGAGTATAACCCCTA
>BFEA01000212.1:2272936-2303957 GCA_003427395.1 Chara braunii
GCGCACCCCTGCTCCCACTATCCTTTTTTTTTTTGTTTTTTTGTTTTTTGTTTTAGAGAACAATCCCTGCAATGCTAGCGACGCTGATAAGAGCGGACACCGCGAGCACCTGGGGACAGGCTCCATCTATTGGTGGGGAGCAGCACCTGCTGGAAAACGGGTCCAGCGTCCCTTCTGGATATGATACAATCGAGAGTTGTCCACACCAATGTAAGACAAATCCTGCCAGCATTGATTGCCCTGAGGAGCAGGGGATTAACTGTGTAGGGAAGGATCCTCTTCACCATAAATGCGCGCCAAATCCTAACGATTGCATACTAGCTCTCTCCCTTGCCTTCTCAAAACTCTCATTGCCCCGAGTCTACATTCCCCTACCCCAGGTCCCCTTACCCTTTCATCCATCCCTCCTCACCCCCCGTACCACTGCAAGTCCACTATGCTATTTCTTGGGGGTGGGGGAAAGGTCGGGGAAGTTCTCCCCTGACTTCATCGGGATCGAGGAGTCCACCTTAGTCCATTCGTGAAAAATCAGTCGATGATTTTTCCCCCACCTGCCGTTATCTTGGTCCCTCCCTGTATTCCATTCCACCCTTCCTAACCTTCCCCCTTCTTTCCCCCCGAGCCATTTCTCAGAGAAATCCTGTAGTTTATGCTCTGCTTCTTGTCTTGTGTATGTGTGTTGGATCTGTGTTTTTGTTTCCTCACAGTGCACTGTTATCTCTGTTTGGATGTACTGTTGTATGGCTTCAGTGAACTCGGGTCCCTCCAACCTTACGCTTTCCATTTCGTAAGTGCATCGTCGTCGCCACAGAGCCCATAACATCGCCCTGCGTCCCAGCGTGAAAATATTCAGTGTGAAATCGTCCACCTGGTCTATGCTCCATGTTTCTAATAACAGTGCTTGCCAGCTCCATGGCCAGGGCCTTGTTACTTCCAACTGGCCCCAGACCCGATCCCATCAGCGCCAGAGGAAGACCACAGCTGGGCATTGCATGAAGACATGCTCGATGGTTTCGGGTCGTTTCCTGATTGGGAAGGAATGTAGGCAGAGGTTGCACCATGGGAGCGCCCGCCCAGTTTGTTCTAGGGAGGTCCTATCTATGAGCCAATCGTTTGTTGGAAGGCAGCGGTGCGGAATCTGCCAGTGGAGGGAGGCAAATTTGGCTGGTCGCGTTGAGATGAGCCGGAACCATTTAACCCCCCTCAGTGATTCCTTACTTGTATTCAACTGCGTCATCCATCTGGCCTCCACTAGGTCACGCAGAGTGGATGTTGGATGGAGAAGCCTGTATGTTGAGTGGACCGTGATACTGTTCAGTTTTCTGGTACATGGCTTACCCCTTCCCGCGGAGGAGGTCCACGTCCACTCTATAGGGTCGAAAGGTAATTCAGTGATCGGAGTGCCGAGGAGAAAGACTGTCCATTTTTCTTCCTTGTTAAAAACTCTAATCCGTGACAGTTCCTCTGGCTGGAAAAATCTTGTTTCTTGCGCCGTGGTGCGATTGACTGTATTATCTTTGCCCACAGTAAATATGTCAACCACGATCGGGCCACCGTGGCAGCATACCACGCTGCCGACCTCTCCCTGACTGTCCGGGATCTGCACCCAGTTGGATTCTCGCAAGACGGGTCCTTTTCGGAGAATTTTCCACCAATCCAGAGGGATCCGTTCGATCAGGTTGTCAAAGGCGGAGTCCAGCCTACAGCTATGGCGCAATTTCTGTCGGAGCAGATCCCGGTCAATCCAATCTCTTGTGTCTGTGTCCCAAATATCCCGTATTCTGAGTATGCATCTTTTCACCCACACGCGCCAGGGGGAGGCCATACAATGGAGGGCCTGTCCCCTGGTATCAACGATGCTCCTGTTATCGAAAAGGGGCTGTCGTAAGACCTCCTCCCATCGGTCTGGCCGGATTTTGTCAGGCAGGGGGAGATTCCTCCATGTCCTCAGAAGGGATGGCCAGAAGGGGTCGTTCCATAAGTCCTCCGTTGCCTGTTCCTTTGGAGAAGTGGGGTCCCGTTGCCTGGACCGCCCCCTCGATATCGGCCAGCATCTATTTTCAAGCCATGTGAGGGGCTTGACCCCCAGTGCTGTCTCAGGAGCCAGTCGTGTGATCTGTTCCAGCGCCAACTCTTTCCAAGGGGTGCCCGGGGAAAATAAGAGTCGCATGAGCCATTGGAGAGCCAGGGCCTTAGATTGCGTGGTCGGGTCAATTATGCCCAGGCCCCCTTTGGCTTTAGGGAGAGTTATGGATTTCCATGCAACCCTACTGATTACATTATGTTTTTCATGATCCCCTCTCCACAGAAAGGCTGCGATCTGACGTTGCAAGGAGCGGAGGGCAGGTTTGTCCATGGCCCAAATGGCCGATCTATACCATAGGGAGGCAAGCACTACGTTATTGATCACCAGGGAGCGTCCTATTAGTGACGTGTGCTTGTCCTTCCAGTGTTGCAATTTCTGCAGTGGTGCCTTGAGCAATCCTTCATCGTTTTTCAGAGGTCTGCCATTCGTTGTTAGTGTTACCCCCAAAACCCGGATGGGAGCCTCCCTTGGTACCCATTTAACCCGCGGTTGTTCCGGGGGTCTGACCCCTTGGCGGTGGATCCACCACCCCAGGGTTTTATTCCCCCAGTTAATTCTCATGTCTGAGAGAACGCAAAATTTTTCCATCATTCGTTGCACCTCTATCATTGCGGTGTGCGATGCATCCACCATCAGGGTCAGGTCGTCGGCAAACAAGGAGCATACAGGGATTGCGTCATTTGGAATAGAGGTGACGTGGATCCTTTTGATGTCCTTGTGGGTGTGCAAGTTCGCAGCTAGGGCTTCCATGACAATCACAAACAAGTAGGGCGCGATGGGATCGCCTTGCCGGACAGACCTCTAAAGGGCGATGGGGGGCGCAAGGTTCCCATTGACCATTACCCGAGTGGTGGCGTTGTTGTGGAGAATTGTCACCCATCGCCTGAAGTGAGGTCCAAAGTTTAGTTTCTCTAGGCATTTGTCCAGGAAGGTCCAATCGACATGGTCGTAAGCTTTCTCAAAGTCAATGAAGATAATCGCTGCGTTGTTTCTAGATTGTCTTGCCAATTTGATCATCTCATTGACCAAGAGAATATTGTCCTGAATGTTCCTGCCCTTTATAAAACCGGTCTGATCCGGATGGATAATATCACACATTACCTTCTCCAGGCGATTGGCCAGTGCCTTCGCCACCATTTTGTAGACCACAGTAAGGAGGGTAATGGGTCTGTAGTTTCAAATGTTGGTGCTTTCTCCTTTTTTATAGAGCAGGGTCAGCACCCCCTGGCCTACAAATTCACCCATTTGCCCTGTTTCCCATAGTGTTCGGTAGTAGTCCATCAGGTCCTAGGAGATGGTGCCCCACATCGCTTCCCGAAACTCTTTCGATAGGCCGTCGATGCCCGGGGTCTTGTCCTCCTCCATGAGCAGTAGTGTTGTCCACACTTCTTCCTTTGTTAAGGGTGCTTCCAAGACGTTTCATTGTTGGTCAGTGAGGGTACGAGTGAGAGGGCGCATGAACTCTTCAATCTCTGCCTGTCTCGGCGTCAGCGGCGTCCCCGCACACTCAGAGGTGAAGAGGTTTTGATAGAAGTCACGTGCGATCTTTGTACATTCCGCCGTTGAGGTGTACAGCGGGCCTTGGCGTTGATTAGGGTCCTCCAAGGCCTCTATCGTTGTTTGAGCCAATTTTGTTCTGGCCATTGGAAAAAAACTTGCGTCCATCGTGCCTTCCAGTTTGTGTCGGCACAGTTTCCCTCGAATCCTAGTACCCTGCCATCGGTACTCCATGTGTCCCAAGATCCGGGACTCTAGTGACTGGATGTCTTTGACCAATTCTGCCGATTGTACATCATCCTGCCTGTTGGCCTCTTCTTGTTGGAGGAGTTGTTGCAATTGGTACTGCAGATTTATTTCTTCCGCATGGCGTTGCGCCGCCCGAAGTTTCGAGAACTCGTTGCACTTGCGGCCTAAGAAGGATAGACCGTTATTGAACCATACTATGTCATCGTGAATCAGGTCTTTCTGTTTCTGCCAAACGACCCAGGTTTCTTTCAAGTAAATTTTGAAGCAATCCAAGGTAAGTAGTGAGGTATTGAGTTTGTAAAAACCCCGTCCCTGGTCAGGTTTCTTCCGGAAGGACAGAATAACCAGACACATTGCATGGTCCAGGCCCGGGTAGGGGCTGCGTGGGAAGATCTCAGCCACTTGTAGGGCGCCTTGTATTTCTACGGAAATCAGGATCAGGTCTATTCGAGATTTAGTTATATGTTCCGACTAGCACTTTCTGTAGCAGGTGAACTTACGCTGCTGCGGGTAGCGCAGCCTGAAAGAGTCAATGAGATTAAGCGATTGGGACAATTCTGTGATGATCCTTTCATCACTTTCCACGTACGTCGGGCATGGTACCAGGATTCTCCATCTGTCCAGCCAGCGATCCGGAGCGGCATTAAAGTCCCCGGCCAGAATGACCGGGATACCATCTGGTAGTTTAGATTTTAAATTCTCAAAGAAGGTCTGATGCTCCCTTGGCTCATTCGGGGCGTACATGCTGAGGATGCAAACCACCTCAATCTCCAACATTGCAAGCAGGTAGGCCCACCTTCCTTCTTCCTGATCTGTTGCCCAGTTTAACGGCTCTACCCTCGAATTTGGGGGAAGCCATATGGTCACCCCCCCACTGCCCGGTTTCGGGGCATGAGCGCTGAAAGCTTGATGCGGCCAGATCTCTTTGTGGGCACAGGCGTGCTCTGGTGTGTCTAGGAGGTGGGTCTCCTGTAGGCACACCACATCAGGCCAAGTTTTCCCTTCCACTCCTTTGAGCTGTTCTATTATCGCCTGCCGCTTGGGGAACTTTGTCGAGGCCAACCCATTTACATTGAGGGATCGCAAATCAAGGTCCGCTGCTCGCTTGAACAGTTTCCACTGTTTATCTCTGTTATAGAGTGCCTCAATTTCATTAATCCCGTTCATTGGAAATTCTTATTTCTGCGGGGTGGCCCGGTCGGCTCATAGCGGGAGCCATGCCTCGGTGCTCAACAGCCCATCCTGCTGCAAGATTTTGTTTAAAATCAGTTTTGCCAGGAGCGTAGTGACTTCCTTCTCAGTCCAGAGGTCACTGGCCTTAATTTTGAGCAGTTGGATCTCTGTAAGTGCCTCTTGGGTAAACCAGTTGAGGTCAACATTGCAGCCCTGCTTGTATTGAATATAGATGTCTTTTTCCGTGAGTTTCTGAGGGCCGTACGAGATAACCAATGAGGAGGAGGCCCCCGGTGGGAGCTGTTCCCTGATCAATTGCGTGATATCCGACTTTAGAAGGGTGGGGCCGCCTCCCCAGGAGGAGAGGGAAAGGAGGAAGGTGGAGCGCCCCTTGAGGGTAACTTCTCCATGTGTCGCCCCCGGCGGCGTAGAAAGACCGATTTCCCAGGAACTACCATTGGTCCTCACTGGTAACAGGGCCAGGCCTTTCCCCAGCGGCCCTTGCTGGATGTCCCCAATTGCTAATAGAAGACGCAGTCTTTGTCGTCTACTAATCAAATCCGCGTCCGGAGGCTTCGGAGGGGGGGGTGACTGCAGATTTGGTTGTTTCTGTCGTTCCTGCCCTGCGGCTGGCTGTGATTCCCATGCGGGTAGTGCCAGGCATAGTCCTTCTTGGTCTGCAGACGCCCTTCGATTTACCGTTTCGTTTGCCGTTTCCTTATTCTTTTCCTCCTTCTCCCTTTCGTCTTCCGCCCCTTGTCTTTCCACATCGATTGTTTTTTTATTGTTTTTTGTGCCCGTCTCTGCGACCCCCCTCGTCCCCTCCATGTCACTGTCTTCCTTTGTTGGAGGGCACGACTTAGCGCGGACTTTCTTTGACGTCGACGCTTTGGCACACGCGTTGACGGATGACCGTTTCGCATACACGGGCCGCAGGAGCGGCCAGAGGCGGCCCCCTGGAGGGGAATATTCACCGCCACCGTTTGTGTTGCAGAGTCCTCAATGGTCAAGTTCGTCGCTCAGCGGCGTGAGAGGGAGGGAGTCCGGAGCGAGTGAGGTGGGGTCCGGCAGACGCAGCGACGGCGGCATAGATATTGCAGGATCGATGCCTCCACCACCTGCACGGACTCCGGAGGCCAGGGTCGATGCCGGGGACCAGACGGCGGCACCCGGAGTTGCGCACAGCGGCAGTTCCCCGCCGACAGTCCGAGATGGTGTGGGTGGCGGATGGTTATCTGTTCGTCGGGTCGGGGACCGATTGCGGGCGGATTACGACGTCGGGAGGGGCGTCTTCACCGGACGTACGCCAGTTGAGACGCAGGCCGTGGAGGGTGGGTCCGGACCTCCGAGCCTGCATATGGCAGGCCGCATGCTCGGTTTGTCACGAGTGGAGACGAGGAGATCATTGGTCCTCGAGGCCGCAGGGACATCCACGGACATGCTGCGGGGAGAGCAGTTCACATCGGGCGACGAGGGGTTGTTGATGCGTCCCGGGACGAGACGACAGCATGGCCTCTCGGAGGTTGAGGCTCGACTCGCGGCAGGGGTCGCCGGTGCCCAGGCAATATTGGACGCGATTCAGAGGGAGAGAGAGATGGGGATTGTTGCACGGGCGGCGGAGGACGAGGACGCAGACACAGAGTCCGAGCCGATTGAGATTGCGGCCCGCAGACACAGGGCACAGGTGGCCGCAGCAGCCGCTGCAGCACAGGCGACATACCTCAGCGGAGCACGGGGCACAGGTGCGGGAGGGAGAGGAGGGCGCCGGGGAGGACCGCATGGCCGCCCGTCCTCCGGGAGAGGCCGCGCGCGCTCTGGAGGGAGATGACGACGTCTGTGGTTTTTATTTATTTTTTTCATTAGTTTTTTTTATTGTTTGCATGGTTGTACAACCTGGACGCTCTGTCGGCAGGGTTGTTGCATATTTATGTCGATGTTGTTCCATGGAGACGGCGACAGTATGTGGACATTAGTTTTTTTTTTTTTTTTTTGCTACTCGGTTGTACAGTAGAGACGACGGGTCCAGTTTTTGGCKTCAGCCTTGTACATACGCATTTCCACTGAAATGCTTTGTCAGTAGGGTCCAGTTTTTTTTTTGCTACTCGGTTGTACAGTAGAGACGACGGCCCGTCGATGGGTCCAGTTTTTGGCTTCAGCCTTGTGCATACGCATTTCCATTGAAATGCTTTGTCATATATTTGCTCTTGTTCGTGTTCCTCTCCCAACCTCGGTTTTGCATCTGAGTCGCTGTTGTGTGGTGAGTGGTTTCTGGTTTGTTATTGTGATTGTTGCAAATTATGTGCTTCTCTGATGCCACATGGATGTCTCCATAATGAATGTGCTGTTAATTTCGGATGCTCAATAGGGACGATGTGGTAATGAATGTGTTCTTACACAAACTTCCACCAGTCTGATGAGTGAACACACACTATGAGTCTATGACACACTTGCCTGTTGACATTGTTTGAAACTTATAGTTGGCCGCACTGTGAATGATTGTGAATGTGTTGTGACTTTGGTATGCCAACCAAGGTCTGACCTGTGATTGCCATGAATGTGTTGTTTCAAAATATGTCACGAACTGTCATCACCCTCACGAATGAAATCGACGCCTGCCTGAGGCCCAGATCTGCCTGGGGACATGGGGTCTGCCACATGCAGCCCCGTCCAGCTTCGACCCGACCTGGCCGCATAGGCCGCCCCAACCAGGCCCTCATCCAACCCCCATTGGGCCGCCCCCACAGGGGTCAATTTTTTTTATTTTATTTTTTTTTCTACTGTTCCAGACCCTCTTCCCTGCGACCCCGCATCGACGAACCCGCACGCGGGGGACGCACGAATTTTCGCGACCCACCCTTCCAGGGCCATGTGCAGGACCCCCCCGTGTTTTTTTTTTTTTACGCTCTGTCCATGTGAGGGGGTGCCCCCCCCCACCTCCACCCCAAACCCGCTCCCTGCTTCAGAAACCGCCCCCCGGATCGGCCGAGGCCGAGGCCGAAAAAACTCGGCCGCGACCGGGGGGGTCCCGGCCTAGGCCGTCGACCGCGGCCTGGGCCGAACCCGGCCGCGGCCAGCGTGCAACATAGGGGGCAGGGCCTGGTTCAATTAGAGCAGGACCTGCAAACACAACTTCACCTCCACAGTGTACTACTGTGTTATGAACATGATTATCCGTTGAAATTTTCTCAATGCTCACTCACAGGAACTCCCGTACATGCCCATACATGCACAGCAGGAAGGGGAGAGGTACTGGAGTGTCCCACCACCCAACAGAAAGAACGCAGGGGAAGACTCAGAGGAGCGAAGTGACAGAATACACAACCCAGTGAATTCTCTCCACACAAATCCCAACAATCATTCATAGAAGACAACCGAGTGATCACAACCAGAAATCAATGAAGAGATGGCAACTCGAACACAGTATTACAACTGTTTATTAAACTCAGAGCATCGTTTTCACTGAATAACCGCACAACCCTGTTGCGCTACCCTCAGAGGGGTAGCGCCTCAACCCCACACGCACTGAACAACTAAAAATAGCACCAGAACCCCAGGTAACACCCAGTGCCACCCTGGCATCCAACTCAGTGGCCTCCACCAAGATGAAACAGGCTCCCAGAGCCAATCGCCACTCAGATGATGAGGAAGAAGATCAACACCAACGGTCTCTGATGAAGATGAAGTCCAGACGATGATAATCTCTGAGAAGATGCAACTATGGCTGCATCGCCACAGGGACCCTACTCCTGAGGAGGGTTAGTAGTGCACCAGTGCTCCAACGCATCAGACCTATGATAGCCAAGACTGCTTTGACTCCCAGAGTGTCTGAACATACAACGTTGACCCCAGTCTAGTCAGCGCTCGGAAGGTATGGCTATGTCCGCCGTCTCCCACGCATGTATCACT
The DNA here is from genome assembly GCA_003427395.1 of Chara braunii. Lineage (NCBI taxonomy): Eukaryota > Viridiplantae > Streptophyta > Charophyceae > Charales > Characeae > Chara > Chara braunii. The sequence goes on from BFEA01000212.1 coordinate 2,281,848, forward strand.
GATGCCGCGTGCGCAGCAATTTCCACCATGAAGTGTTAACTACCAAAAACCCTGGACCAATTCTCTCAACCTATCTATACTCTACCCTAGCCTAGACTCGACCTATACCGGATTGACTGACCGACTGGTACCGTTTCTGTTTCGGCCCGTAGGGCCTCTCCCTACCCGACTATAGGCTATATGCCCGCCTATCAGCGTAGGCCCATTGGGCCTGTCTGTCCTAGGGGTAACCCGGGTCTGCTATTCGCAGTTAGGGTAGCTGTAGGAAATTCGAGTTAGTACTGGGCCCATATTTCCTATATTTACAAATATGTCCTTCACGAATTATCCTCACAGGTAGGTATCTCGATTAGCCCTCAGCCAAACAAATTACGAATTTGTCCTTATCTATGGTACAACCTCGTCAGAGAGAGGCTACATGCAACCTGGAATCAGCAAGTCATTGCAGACCTACCCTCCCCCGGAGCGAGGACCTTCGAGCTAGGGGCGTGGGCGTGCAGAGCGTCGAGGGATAGTCCCTTTCTGCGCAGCCTCATATTTTAGGACAATAGACTTTGCTGTTTTCAAAAGTTCCTTGCGAGTGAACCAGCGATCCTCAGTATGGGGCTGGTAAAAAAACTTCACAAGGTACTCCTTATCCGGGCCTGTATCATGCTCATCCTCAATTGATTCCACCTCGTACCCCTTCCAAGGGATAGGGGGACCAAACTGAGGAGGCCTGTTTGGAAATGCATCAGCTGGGGTAAACGACAACAACTTGGATGCATGAAAGACAGGGTAGGTTTGTAGATGTTGTGGGGTGTCCATGTGGTAAGATGGCCCGAAAGGGTCAGCTCCCATTGTATCCAAAACCTACCATGGACCCATATAACACGGCAACAGCTTGGGCGAAATGTCCTCCTCTCGTGATAACTCATACCCAGACCTAGTCACCTGCGCAAATGAGGGATGGTCGGCGATGCTTGTTAGCCTGTTGAATCATAGCCTTTTGGCCTTTGAGCAGGTTAACTCTGACTCGTTCGATATCCCTCTCGTACTGTCTGGTGAATGTTGCAGTCCCAGGCGTTAGTCTGGGGGTAGCCTTATCGATGATATTATCGAGAGGCTGTCGTGGTTTACGTCCCCAGTGCAACCGATAAGGGGTGAACCTTGTGGATGAGTGTACAGACATATTGTACATTAGTTGTGTCCGTCCTAAGTGGAGATCCCAGTCCTGTTGATTAGGGCTGATCATATGACGTAGCAACTGAAGGAGAATCTGTTTCATCACTTCAGCCTGCCCATTGGCTCCAGGATGACGACCAAATGTCATATCCTCTAGAATGAAGGTAGTCCTTACAATAGGACTGCCATTCATTGCTGCAAAAAAACGGATCTCTGTCGCCGACAATAGAGGTGGGTGGCCAATGGTGTGTAACCCACCGGTCAACAAAGGCCGCCTGGACGGCCGGGACTCTGGCTTCCTCTGGCAGTGGAATGAACTCTGCATATTTAGAAAACTTGTCCATACATACCATGACCTGACGCATACCGCGAGGAGTAGTCCTCCCCAGGTCAGTGAAATTAATAGACACTGACTGTGCAGGTGCATCAGGGATGGGAAGCGGTTGCAGTAGGCCAAGGGGAGGTCGACGTACAACCTTGTTCTTTTGGCATAACTCACATGTTTCGATATAGTGCAGCAGATCAATCCTCATCTCTGGCCAGAAGAACCGCTGCGACAGGGCTGCCAACGATTTTAAGGCCCCAAAGTGGCCGCGAGCATCATGACACCCAAACATCATGAGTGCTCTCAGCAGGTGGTCCTGGGGAATGCACAGACGCTCCTCTCCTCTGCTGTAGGTGTACAACAGACCTGAAACCAGTAAATATCCTGGTTTAGATGCAGAGTCGGTCTGCAGATTCCTGACTATAGAGCTGAAAATCGGGTCCTTTGGCAACAACTGGGCAATGGTCTGACGGGTACTCTCCCCAAAAGTATGAGTAGAGGAGATCAGATAGAGAGCGTCAGGCCTACGAGAAAGGACGTCTGCTACACAATTGTAACAACCTTTTTTTTTTTTTCAGTTCAAAGTCAAAGAGATCAATGAACTGAATATAGGGAGCAAGCTTGTCGTTCAGTTCCCGTTGGGTCTTCATCCACTGTAGGGTGGAGTGATCTGCGTAGATTTTGAAATGCCTACCCATGAGGAAATGCTTTCAATGCTTGAGCTCTGACGCCAAAGCATACAAATGTTTCTCGTATGAAAAATCATGCAACTTCTTCACTTTGATCTTCTTACTCATATACTCAACAGGCTGAAGACCATGCCCACTGTTCTGCTGAAGTACTGCCCCAACTCCATATTGACTAGCATCCGTAGTTAGTACGAAGGGCAGGGTAGGGTCAGATAACTTCAGAACAGGTGCACGCATCAAGGCCTTCTTGAGGCATGTAAAAGCCTGCTGACAGTCTGATGTCCAAAGAAAGTGAGTGTCTTTCTTTGTGAGGTCCGTCAGGGGTGCAGCAATAGCAGAAAAGTTCATGACGAACTTCCTGTAGCAGGAGGCAAGACCCAGGAATGATCGGACATCACGCACTGTGGTAGGCTGTGGCCAGTCCTGGATCGTAGCAACCTTAGTTGCTTCAGGAGCTAGCCCTTCCCCAGAGATTACATGTCTCAGAGAAGTCACTGAAGTCACTCCAAAGGAGGGTTTTTCCCTGTTGATCTTATACTGGGCGTCATGTAGTGCCTGGAGAACTAGAGCCAGATGTTGCGCATGCTCCTCGACAGATTGACTAAATACCAGGATGTCATCCAGGTACACATTTACAAATCTATCCAGGTAAGGACTGAGTATGCGATGCATCTCTATCTGGAATGTGCCAGGGGTATTGCAAAGGACGAAAGGCATGACCAGATACTCATAAGTACCGTATCTGGTCTTGAAGGCAGTCTTGTGGACATCGCCTTCAACCATCTCAATCTCGTGGTAGACAGATTTGAAATCGATCTTGATGAAAATTGTGCAACCCTGCACCATGTCCAACAGATCATCAATCCTAGGAAGGGGCTCTGTTGACTTCCTAGTGATTTTATTGAGACCCCGATAGTCTATGCACATTCTGAATTCTCAATTATTCTTTGGAACAAATAGAACCGGAACCCCAAATTCAGAAGTGCTTAGTCTGATCCAGCCCTTGCTGGTCAGGGTCTCAAACTGTCTCCTGAGCTCATTGAGTTCAACAGGTGACATCCGGTAGATACGACCCTTAGGAGGGACCGCACCTGGCAGGAACTCAATCCTGTGCTGGGTCTGCTGGTGAACAAGTCCAGTCGGCTCCTACATCAGGTTTGGGAACCAGTCTAAAACCTGTTGAATCGGTGAAGGACAATGAGCAACATCCACACCAGTCTGTTTCACCTTCTTCTGCTTGTCAAAGATAACTGGTAGGTTCTTGACAACAGTAGTAATCCGGACTGTGGAAGAGTCCCTAATACAGACTTCAAGTGGTTGCTGCAACTTCACCAATCTCTCATCCAAGTGCAGCTTGCTAACAGCATTGGGAGAGATGAAGTTTCACGTGGCCCCACAGTCTAGAAGGCCTTTGATCTTGGCTTCCAGGATGGAAGGTCGCAGCAAGATGAGGTCTGATTTATGCTTGTTCTTTTCCTGCAAAGACAGGAAAATATCAAAAAAAGTATGACAGTCATCTTCCTGCCACGTCTCATCCATGTTAGGGTCCATGTAAGTAAAGGATCCTGACGCAGCAACTCCAACAGAGTCAGTGAGGGTAGATGCAGATTCAGACTCATCAGAATCTGAATCAGCACAAATGGAGGGAGCTGCTAAATCCACTTCCCTCTGCTGGTCCAGTTTTTTGAACTAGAACCAGGTTTGCAAGGCATATGGGGACAGTCTTTCAGAAAGTGGTCCCCCTCGCAGCGAAAACAAACCTCACGGTCCTTCCTCCTGTGCCATTGCCCCTCCTGGATCCTGAACACTCTCCAAGGAAGGGTGGAAGGATCCATGGGGTTGACTGACCAATGGACGTCTCGTGGCAAGTTAGGTCTCTGGGCCTGAGGGGAAGTGACACGTCCCTTCCCTTTCCCCTTTTGGTTGGCTGAGCTCTTGCTGCTGCTGTTCCCCATCTTCCCTTTGAACATGGCAGCAAGGTTCTCAGCCAGGGCAAGAACGACTGACTCAACTGCTGATACTGATGCAGTCTCAGATGGAGGACTGCCACATTGAGATGCATTAGAATCAGATCCTGCATCAGCAGCCAACGAAGTGCCCTTCTTCCTACGTTGTCCTCTGGAAGAGGGTTTCCTCCTTCCATCAGAAGGTTCCTGAACCTTGAGCCGAGACTCTAGGTCAAGTGCCGCTTTGCCAAGGGACCTCCAATCCTTGTAGCCCTCAGAGTACAAAGCAATGGAGTAGTCTGGAGGCGCTGCGTGTAGGAAGTGAGTGAGCTGGTCAGACTCACTCATCTCCAGACCGGGTGTAGCAGTCAATCTCTCAAACAGACCGTAGAGCTTGGACAGGGAACCTTCAAACATGCGTGAACCCAACAACAATATCTTATCTACTGCTTTTCGGGCCTGTTCCCTGTCTGCAAACCAGTCTCGCAGGGCCTGCATCAACCCCTCCACCTTCAGCTGCTGTGCCCATTTGTCCATGGGCAGATTCTGTTTCGCTGCAGAGGATGTGCACCATTTCATCGCAGTCCTCTCCAGACGCCCCATAATCGTTCCTACTTTTGTCACCTTTGGACAAATGAAGCTGCCCAGGTACGCCTGCATTGCAATAACCCAATCTAAAACGTCCACCTTGGGGTCTTCCCAAGAGTACATAGGAGGTGGCGTCAGTTTGGGCTGCCGCTGATCGGATGTACCAGAGGGGACAGAGGTAGTGGACACATGGGAACCAGTAGGTGAAGTCGGACGACTGTGCGATGGTGAACCAAATTTTGGGATAGGTTGAAGAGGTTGGGGAGAAGGCACATGGAGTTGCAGATGCTGCAGAATTTTGTTAACACTCGCTGCCAGGGAATCAAGGCTTGCTGTCAACTTATCGACCTTGTGGTCGATGGCAAAGCATTCATTTTTTACAACGAGAATCCGTTGGTCCCAGTTAGAAAAGTAAAACCTATTGAGAGTGTCTGTTAACAACACTAACTCAGAAGTATTATTACTATACTGACTGAAAGTACCACTGACAACAACTTTCTCCACCTCTTTACGTAATTGTCTCCTCCTCTCCTCCTTCCTGCTAGCTTCCTCAGCTTCCTTCATCTCCTTTTTCAACCGTTGGACATGGGCGTCTGCCTTTCTGCGGTTTTCCTCCACTTCAAGCAGGGCCTGTTCCAAGGGTCAGAAAGGAAGTGTAGGAGGGTGAGCAGAAGGTTCCCCTTCCTTAACGCTCGTCTCAACGTCAGCCATAGTTACACATCCACACAGTCAAATAAATAAGACACGCCGAAACAAGGTCAGCAGAAATTAAGATTACAACACACACTCAATGATGTAATCACTGCCACCTGATGAAAAGAGATGTGGTGTGATAGGCAGAAGAGCATTCGGCCTCTGTAGGCTTCTAAGAGCTATTCTGGGTCAATTTAGGGCAATCCCAGATAAAATCAACTTTGCGATTTTTCATTCAGAGCCCATAACCCTCATCTGAGTGCAATAACCCTAGAATCGCTATCAAAAATCAGACAGGATCCAACCTAGGACTGTAAGTTTGAGGGTTAGAATAGCGCAGAGAGTAAGTAGCAATTAACACAACTTAGTAGTCAACCAAGATGCAGCGAATTATTGATGAAGGTATTTTTAGACTCCTACTACTGGCACTGACACTATAGGACCCTGTATGCCTCACTATGGTTGAGGTGAAATACAAATATCACTGTATCTGACTCAAAACATCAATCCCAGTAGAGCGCTTTCAGACACTGACTCAATACTGAATTGCGATTTCAGGGTGACTGACAGACTGAAATTCTGACGGACAGAGCCTAAGATATAACAAACCCTAGCTGCCCCAAGCACTGACTATGGCAGCGCAATACTCAGAATTCCATTATCACGGACAAATAGGTCCTGATCCATCTCAAAGCCCTAGGTGGGGGTGACCCTGGGACGAACGGCTCACGCCCTGAGCATGAGCGTGGACGGGCCGAGCCAACTGGGACCCGCAGTAGGGTCGACCAAGGCTCGAAAGTCTACCGGGGTTTGACCCTACACCGGACAACGACTTTTTGGCCACGTGGAAGGAAGAAAAAAAAAAAGTTGGGGGGGCTTGCGCACTGCCAGGGGACCCCTCAATTTTTTGGGGGGGCCATTCCGAGCAAAAATAAAAAAAAAAATAGAAACAGGCTTTGGGGTGTGTGGGGGGATGGGGTTGGGTGGTTGATTGATTGATTGATTGATTGAAAAAAAAGCGGGAAGGCCGACGGAGTGATTGGGTGGCTAATCACTTCGCCCCCCTCCCACTCCTCCTCCTCCTCCACCATGGTCGGGGCCTCCTCCTACTCCTCATTCTCCTCCCCATCCTTGTCATCTCTCCTTCTCCACGTCCTCCCCCGCTGCCACTGTCGTTGCCGCTGCCTCTTCCTCCACCTTCGTGGGGGCCTCCTCCTCCTCCTCCTCCTCCTTCGTCGTCGTCCTCCTCTTCATCTTTCTCCTTGTCCTTCGCCATCACCACGACCTCCTCCTCCCCCCCTTCTTCTTCTTCCTCCTCGTCCCGCCAATCCCTGTCCCATCATCATCTCCTCCTCCACCATCATCGGGGCCACCTCCTGCCCCGCTACCAATGCCGCCGACGCCGCCTCTTCCTCCTTCACCCTCGCCGGGGCCTCCTCCTCCTCCTCCTCCTTCGTCGTCATCCTCCTCTTCGTCCTCCTCTTCGTCTTTCTCCTCTTCCTTCTCCATCACCACGGCCTCCTCCTCCCCCACTTCTTCTTCTTCCTCCTCGTACCACCAATCATTGTCCCTCTACTCGCCGTTTTCCTCCCCATCCTCACCGAATCGATAACGTCTCCTCTTCCCCCACTTTTTTTTTTTTTTTTTTTTTTGGTCCGATCAATCAATCAATCAATCAATCAATCACTCGATCGAAGATCCCATCGAATCGATCGATTCGGTAGGATCTTGACATATCAAAACCCTATCGAATCAATCGATTCGATGTGATCTTCGATCGATTGATTGAATGATTGATTGATTTGTTGGTTGAATGATTGATTGATTGGTTGTTTGAATGATTGATTGATTAAAAAAAGGGCGGGGAAGGCCGACAGAGTGATCGCGTGACCAATCACTTCGGCCCCCTCCTACTCCTCCTCCTCCTCCAACATCGTCGGGGCCTCTTCCTACTACTCATTCTCCTCCTCATGCTCGTCATCTCTCCTCCTCCACCTCCTCCCTCGCTGCCACCGTCGCCTCTTCGTCCTTCGCCGCCATCGGGGCGGCCTCCTACTCCTCGTCCTCCTCCTTGTCTTCTTCTCCTAATTCCTCCTCCTCCTCCACCTCTTCTTCTTCTTCTTCCTCCTCCATCGCCATGCCCTCCTCCTCTTCCCCCTCCTCCTCTTCCCCCTCCTTCATCGCCATGCCCTCCTCCTCCTCCCCCTCCTCCTCCCCCTCCATTGTCGGACCCTCATCCTCTTTTTCCTTCTCCTCTTCTTCCTCCTCTTCTTCCTCCTCTTTCCACTCCTCGTCCTCGTCGTCGTCCTCCTCTTCCTCCTTTTCCTTCTCCTCCCCGTCCTCCATCATCGGCGCCTTATCCTCCTTCCCCTCCTCCTTCATCATCGTCCTCCTCTTTGTCTTCCTCCTCGTCCTTCTCTATTGTCATGGTCTCCTCCTTCCCAGATTCTTCTTCTTCCTACTCGTTCCGCCAATCCTTGTCTCGATACTCGTCTTTTGTTTTTGTTAACAGCCTCCTCCTCCTCCTCCTCCTTCTTCTTCGGCGTCCTCCTCTTTGTCTTCCTCCTCGTCCTTCTCCATTGCCATGGCCTCCTCCTCCCCAGATTCTTCTTCTTCCTCCTCGTCTCGCCAATCCTTATCCCGGTACTCGTCTTTTGTTTTTGTTAACGGACTCCTCCTTCCCCGTTTCTTGTTTTTGTGTTTTTTTTTGTCCGATCAATCAATCAATCAATCAATCAATCAATCAATCAATCAATCAATCAATCAATCAACCAATCGAGCAATCAATCAATCAATCAATCAATCAATCGATCAATCAATCAATCAATCGATCGATCGATCGATCCATCGATCGATCAATCCATCGATCGATCAATCCATCGATCAATCGAAAATCCCATCTAATCTTTTGTTTTTGTTAACGGACTCCTCCTCGTCTTTTGTTTTTGTTAACGGACTCCTTCTTCCCCGTCTTTTGTTTTTGTTAACGACCTCCTTCTCCTCCTCCTTCTTCTTCGTCGTCCTCCTCTTTGTCTTCGTCCTCGTCCTTCTCCATCGCTATGGCCTCCTCCTCCCCAGATTCTTCTTCTTCCTCCTCGTCCCGACAATCCTTATCCCGGTACTCGTCTTTTGTTTTTGTTAACGGACTCCTCCTTCTCCATTTTTTTTGTTTTTTGTTTTTTGTTTTGTCCGATCAATCAATCAATCAATTAATCAATCAATCAATCAGTCAATCAATCAATCAATCAATCAATCAATCAATCGATCGAATATCCCATCGAAACAATCGATTCGATGGGATCTTCGATCAATCGATTGATCGATTGATCGATTGATCGGTTGATCAATTGATTGATTGATTGATTAAAAAAAAGAGCGAAAAAATAAAATAAAAAAGACGGGGGAGGAGGAGGTCACGACGACGGAGGAGGAGGAGGAAGAGGAGGATGCGGAGGAGGAGGAAGAGGAGGTAGAGGAGGAGGACGCCACACCAATGGAGGAGGAGGAAGGAGAGAACTTAGAGGATAAGGACGAAGAAGAGAAGGATGAGGAAGAGGACGAGGAGGAAGAAGTAGAAGAGGAGGAGGAGGAGGAGGAGGAGTAGGAAGAGGATGAGGAGGAAGATGAGGAGGAGGAGGATGAGGAGTAGGAAGAGGATGATGATGAGGAGGAGTAGGAAAAGGATGAGGAGGAAGATAAGGAGGAGGAGGAGAGGAGGAAAACGAAAAGGAGTAGGACGAGGAGAGGAGAAGCGAAAGGAGGAAAATAGGAGAAGCGGAAGGAGGAGGAGGAAGAGGAGGGGGATAAGGAGGAGAAGGAGGTGGACGACGGGAAGGTGGCTCACTTGATTTGGGGGGACGATGGCGCGTGGGGTTGCGCTCGTCGACCTCGGAGTTCGGCAATGGCAACACCGAACTCCGGCGACAGCGTGGACCGAGACGTGCGGGGGAGAACGCCACTGCCCCAGATTTCGAAACTGAAAACAGCCCAATCTGGATCGTCGATCTCGCAAATCTGACAACCCAGATTAGGCTTTTGTTTTTCACTTTTGGAGGCCCTACCGGCCTCCAACAATGCTTCCCGCCAGCGCCCCGGGTTTGCCTGTCCCCACAGTCCACCCCTGTGCCGCCGAAGTCCATGTCCTAGACCCCCCCCAATTTTTTTTTCTTCGATTGGACGTAGGGCCCCCGACAAACGACCGACCGGTTGTCCGATCAGACAGTCCTGGACGGTTAGGGGGTCCCGGACATCCGATCAGGGAACGTAGAAAAAAACAATGAATTTTGACAGTTTGTCTAACACATTGTCCGACAACGAGAATGTGTCAAAGTTTGTTAGGGCATGAGGTGTCTCTTACACTTCGCCCGACATCATGGATGTGTTAGAGTGTTATAATCGGGCTGATTCAGAAGAAAAAAAAAATTAAGTTTTGACACTTTTTCTGACACATCGTTTAACACCGAGAATGTGTCGGAGTTTATCAGGACATGAGGTGCGTTTGGCACATCGTTTAACATTATGAATGTGTCAGTGTTTGTGAGGGGGTGAGGCGTGTTTTATATAGTGTGAAGTTTAAGTAATTTAACCCGGTCGTATTTTAGGCTGGGTTCGTTGGAAAATGAAGAAACGTGTAAACGGGTAGCTTTGAAAATTAAAAATCGTAATGATTTTCGATACCAAGGATGCGTTAGAGATTGTTGGGTGGGATGCGTCAGATAGTGTTATGTTTGTTGCAATGAATGTAGTGCGTTATAGACTACTTCATGGGGAAATAAAGTACTTTGTAAATAAGACGACCATGAGATTAAAAATCATAATGATTATGGAACCAATGATGTGTCAGACATTGTCAGGAGTTGGGGCCGGACTCCGCCGGTGAGGAAAACTAGCCTCAGACTCAAGTCTATTGCATTGATTGAAGAAGACCACGGACGTGCTGGACCATCGCCTTTACTAGCGATATCTGATTATAGACAGACTTCAGGGGCTTTGCCAAACTATTGTTGGGGTCAATACAAAAGTTGTGATTCTGAGAGGACGCACCCTCACAGGGTTCGTTCACATCCTCCTTGAGAGTAGCAGTGTTCCTGCCCTCCCCCTATTTCATGCAAGACATTGATTGTTTTTGTGGAAGTGACACTTAGGTATAGAGACGGGTACTGAATTTTGGCTTGAGGGCCCTTACTGGCACCAACCTGAACGTTGACATGCTCGAGTGTTAAACAAGAACAGTAGTGCGAAGACAAAACTCGAAGAGGGATTTCTTTCGGCAATTGAATGCTACTAAGCTTCCTTGTCGCTGGTTGTCAACCATTGAGGGGAGATCAAATAGTTGTGAATAATGTTCACTTATAACTTTGCTTAAGATTCATCGAAGAAAGAAACTACGAGAGATCAACTCTCAACTGATCTCTGTTTTATCTTTTTGAAAGTTTCAAATGATGAGCTGGTACAGTACCTTTTGTGTCTGTGCAGTTGTAAAAACATTGAAAAAACACGTTCGTTGAACTTTAAAACCCTCCACGGAGTTCAACGCTTGCTCCCCACCATCTATCTGTGAAATTGAACATTCCCGACTTCTCTCACTTTCCGGCTCCGCCACTTTCCTTCAGTAAGCACGCAAGACGTCAACAAACACAACCCCGTTTTCAACAGTTCCTTCATTCAATTGTGCATTGCCCTGCTGTGAAGCCCTATTGCATTGATCTCCTTCAAAAATCCTTCTGATTTGAGGGTCTGGGAGTTACGCGAGGAGACTGTCCTCAGTTTAACCAGTTATCAGGTCGCTAGGATGAATAGCGATAAGGGGATGAGAGTTTTATCAGCATGAAACTTCTTCTGCAGTTTCCTGCAAGCATTTTCCCACGAAGCCCCTGACAGACCAATGACTGCTAATTCTCGTCTCATCCAGGGCCAATTACTATACAGACCATGACTACCTCATCAGAGAACTTGAATGATCATCTTAGATTAGGCCTGGTCTTAGACGTGCAGTTGTAGACCCCGTCTCAATTGGATTGCATAACGATTAGTTACATAACCTTCTCTTGGGGATAGGACTTGCGAGCTGAGTAGACCAAGGAAGACTCGGTGGAATACTCGTGTTCCCAATTTTTTAAGTAGCAAGGCACTCCCGTCGTAAGAAATTAGCGGGGAATTGTGAATTTTGCTTTGGTCAATGGTATGTATTCACGACGTATTTTCTTATTACGAGGCTGACTCAAAACATTTGTCACAGTGCATCCCCAACCGTAATGTTTTTCAGGATTAGGAGGGAGGAGTGGAATATGCCAGAAGTTACGTCTTCATTGTAGACCCTGTTTAAAACATCATACAACATATAAATAGTGTATCATCGTTTCCGTTGGGTTAGTCAATTTCTAACCAACACTTGGACCATCAATTATCACTAACACTAGTCCCCATCCAATAAAAACTTAATAATTAAATAAAGTATTTTCCTCAGTTCTTCCTCCCTCTACGTTCATCAATTAGTCTCTGTCCAACCTCAACTATTAACGAAAGCATTCCTGATCACTTGAGATAAAGAGGCAGGCTGATAACCATACATGCTAGCCGCGCGCCAGAGGTTTTGAGCGAACATGTGTAGGTTCATGTTGTCACGTCAGCGCCGGTGTCCATGCTCAACCACGTGCTTACAATAAAGTCCAGCACGACTACATGCTCATACAACCACCTCATATGCTCATACAATCGCCATGTCTGCAGGCTTGTACAATCATACAATCGCATGAATACCTATAGGCTCGTGCTCACAGGGTGATACGACTGCATGGATACTCACAGGTTCGCGTGATTCCAAATTCGTATGATCGTACGTTTTCTCATCCCTGGTAATATAAAACCTTCTAAATGAGTGGATTAAACTCCAACAATATTTATGACCCTTGCTCTCTCGTTTGAACTTGTGCTTGCAATTCAAAATGAAGAATTGTTATTTGAACCACACATACAGGTCTGAAAGGGTCAAGTAATCTGAACTTAATTTGTCTCGCTTTCTATCCCTGTGCCATTATTTGTCTCGCTCGATTACCATCAGCCACCAATCATACGACGTTCTCTGTGTAGTAGAGACACGTGAATTAGTGGCGACGACGACCAAACGTTGATGGGCAAGTTCAACCACCATCGATTTTCTTTGGAGAGTTGGAAAAACTACTCATACACGGTTTTTTTGAAGTTTTAAAATTGACAATACCTAGCGGCTGAGTAAAACTCCCCAAACCCACTCCAGCGAGGGACCACATTTAATCCACTCATAGCATTCTCACTTTCGAAGCCTTTTCACTAAGCATTAAGTGATTATGAAATTGGCACACGAGAGAGAACGAAAGGGAAACAGTAGCAATGCATTACATGGACCATAGAGAGCAAACAACACAGTCAGCATAGCGTAATTAATGGTCAACTCCCTTCTATAGAAGACATCTTCAACAAAAGTGAAAATTCTCGCGTGTATCTTGAGAAGTCCGTCCCCAATTCCATGCGAAACATTATTGGTGGCTCTGTTGACAAAACGCTTAGTCACTAATGGTCACATCTCTTAGATTGTTCCAACCTTCGGATCGGGAATCGTTTAACCGAATAATGTGCTCCACCGTAGATTATCAATCTGGCCGTCGGATAACTCTCTCCACCGTTTTTGTCTCCCTACTTCGTTACAACTCGACCGAGCCTCGATAATGATTTAGCTCGCTCACTGATGACCTCAGGATCTCAAGGCATAGCGCCTCTGTCTACTCAGCGCTTCAATTCTTCTCGTCTCGTTAGGGCGTAGCACATGGCCTGTTTCGAGAAAAGCGAGCCTCAAAACTGCCTGTCCCTCCTCAACATCGGGAGGGATCAACTAACAGTGCTCCACGACTGGCGCACCGAAGCCCAGATGACAGTAGAGAATGGCTACTAGTGGAAAGAGCGGTTGACGTCAACAATAAAGGGAAGGTGCGCCTTCACACACCTCCTGCGATCAGCACGCTTCGCTCATGCCCCCTCCCTCTTCTCATGAAGGGTTGTAACACTGGCCACAAACTCAACAAGAAAGGTGCACGTTCATGCCGCAGCAGAGAGGGAGGGAACAAAGACAACACCAATAGGAACCCTCTAATGCGCACTGTAGTGGTATCCCTTTTTATCCCCAAATCGGAACTATCACTTAACATTGCCTGTAGTTCTCTCTCGCAATTCCAGAAAAGAAAAAATGTTTGGCTACTCATATCTGCTCATGAGGCCACCTGTGAGAACCCCATCGTCTATCTATTCTCAAGTACAGTGATGACGTCAACAAACGCTTGAGCCAACGAGTGTGCTCTGACTAAAGAAGAGGAGAAGACACGGTATGATCCTCGTGCACGAAACATGCTCAGGGCAAGTGGTGTCCGCTATGAACTGTACCCCCCTTGCCTCTCTACTTCGTGTAATCGTTGGCGCGTCTTCTTGCTGATCCCACATGAAGCGCACGGCACGGGAGTCCCGAATCCGCTTAGTCAAGAAACACAGAGTCGTAAGGCACGAATCTAGAGGAACCAAGGCGCATTCCTGCCACAGCAAAAAACCGAGCTTTGAGACGATGATTCCTCGCACATATGGCGGAAGCCCCCAAGACATTCGTCGTACTCTATGAGTTTGTGCCTCTCTCTTCGATCCTAGTTGACCTCCGCTTCTCACGACTTAGCGTTTTTTGTCCTTCCCTTTTCATGCATGCCAGTACTAGTACACTACCCCACTGATCACGTGTTCCTTGTTCAGAGCGCACACATAACCCATCTTCTCACTAAAGAGTTCTGCTCGCTCAACGAATCACAGCATAACGTCCAATCAGGCCAGCGTCTGAGAGTTCATCCTCGCCATGGCATAGGTGAAGATTGAGACGGCCGCTTGCACGCGATGCACCCTATGATCAGAGAAACTCTCCTCTCTCTCGAATCCCTGGCTTTCTTCTCATTCGTCCTACGTGTCCGTTGACTGTAACTGCCTTGTTCTCTTGTCCCGCCGTGAGCTGCTCGCTGCGTATCGCCACTTTGAAGCGCTGGTCCTTCTGTCCTCGTGAATTTGCCATTGGGCCCCTCTCCATAGGCTCTGCTGGATGGTTGTCCCCTCGCCACTGTTCCATACCGTGTACAGATCGGGTTGCCTATGTGTCACTCATTTTTTACTCCCCTTCCGAGTCTCGGTCGAGGTGTTGCTCTTCCCTGGTTGTGGTACCAGTCGACGAATCGTCCTCATGATAAGTAACCGTTACTCGCATACCTGCAGTCACCCCGTCTCGCCTACACCTCCACTCAGCTCTGTTGTGCGCCTCGATAATAGCCGCTTGCAGTCCCTCATCTCTCCTCATCTCCTAGTCCCGATGGCCGCACACGTTGATTTTTAACCTCACCTCCCCAGTGGGTCTCCCGTAGGATAGTATCACCTCGACCAACACGCCCTTCTCATCCTCTCGATCTCAAGTCCAAGAGTACCTCATGTATCTTGGCCTGTAGCCACAAAACCCATTCCGGTACGACATAGCCACCTTTCCCTAGTAATAGCCAGTTCCCCAGACCGCAACGGTGGCCAACTTCTCCCTAGTACACTAAGTGTCTGACTCCCACACTCAACTCCAGCTGCGAGCTGAGCCTGCCACGCTCAGCACAACTATTTAGGCCGCCGAATGCACACCGGTTGGCTCATAGCAAAACCACGACCATTTCCCCTTTTGATAAGACCCCTCAATGCTGAGTTACCTAATCAGACACTTAAGATCACTCTTAGATCGATAAAGAAAAGAAGGGAAAACAAAAATTGAACCGCACTTGAATAATATTCTAATTTTGTAATAGCAAAAAAAATCAACGGTTATAGTCATTATCCACGATTAATCCCATAACTGAGTACCGACTGTCGCGCTCCTTTCTTCAAAGGAGACCATCGAACCACTCCTAATGGGTACTCATGTCTGATGGCAAGAAGGGGGTTCATGACCTTCTATAGGGCACAAGCGGTTATCGGGTAGCTAAAAATTCAGGAATGAAAATTCTGAAGTGAGAGTTTTTGGCAGTTTGAAAATCCTGAATGGTCCTGAAGTGGTGACTAGATCAGAAGACCCTGAAAACCACCTGTTTAGGCAGGTTGAATCCTGAAGTGGTGAAGGGTGTCCTGAAGTGGTCAAGTGAGAGTTTTGGGCAGTCTAAAAATCATGAATGGTCCTGAAGTGGTGAAAGCTCTGAAGACCATGAAAACCACCCTTCACCACTTGAGGATGTAGCCTGCCTAAACAAGTGTTTTTCAGGGTCTTCGAAACTTTTACCACTTCAGGACCATTTAGGATTTTCAGACATGAATGGTCCTGAAGTAGTGAAAGGTTTGAAGACCCTGAAAACCACCTGTTTAGGCAGACTGCATCCTGAAATGGTAAAGGGTGTCATAAAGTGGTGATGAAAAATACGACTGTTGTTAACCTTCTCTCCTACAGGGGTGATAAGCCTCCTACCAATGCGGTCATGGGTGCTCCTATTTCGAAGACTCATGGCGTAGGACTCAACTGACCAAAGTTACAGTGAAGTAGGAAATGAAGGGTCGACCAACCTAAGTCACCCACTTACGAATCACGGTTCAAATTTGATACGTGCGCCGTGTGTTCCCCCGCAAAGCGACAAAGGGGAAAATAAATTAATAAAAAACAAAGAAGATAATAATAATGGTAATAACAACAAGGAAAATAAACCATACTTCGCCCCTTGCGTCATGACGTGTTGAAAGTCATCTGATCCCAGAACACTAAGTAACGATCTAGATTTAGAAACGATTTTGAAGCTCAATATCCATCTTCCTTTTTTTTTTTCTTTTTTCGTTGTGTCTTTTTTTTACTGAGAGTGACTATTACCACAACACCTACCCCATAACCAGGTTACAGGGGCCCAACTTACATTTTTAAAACATTGTCCCGACTCCCGCCATCATACCTATGAGAACCCGGTGACTGCTATGATATACCGATTGCACTCTTTTGCACGGTAAGGTGCCAGGCCTGTTTGGGCCAACCGAAAGTCCAGCAGTGATCCCACTCTTTTCGTCAAGGGAAGTATCAACTGGACTCTATAACAGTGCACCCCGGGTACGGCCCAATATGCACCAGAGGTCTACAAACTAGAAGGCTCGGCGCGCTACAGGGGGTCTTAAGTGCGCAGTGGAGGCATACGAGTGGACACTTGAAACACCACGTGACATGCGAGCAGGCACCTGTTACACAGCGGAGGGTCGAGATACCACGCCCTTCGACACCGCAAGTGGAGGTAAGTTGTACCTCGCATGGCCCTATCTTGTCGTAAGGGTTCACGAGAGGTATGGTTGGCGCACTCGGCTGGAGTGGCAAAACGCTCAACGACGAAGTCTTGCAAAAATCCTGTGTGACACAATCGAGAGGATCCCCCTACGGGACTGATGCGCCCGACATCAATTTGACAGGTTGAAGTCATAAGATACTCAACATGATTTCATAGTAATTTATACAAAAAACAGGTAGGTGTTTCCGTCGCGGAAGGCACGTTCCTTAAGAAGCGCGGAGTTGGGATGAGGGATCAATGAGACAAGTTTTAAATTCTCAATCAAAAGGCGACAGTTAAATAAGCAGAAGACTGTAAAAAAAAAAAAAAAAACAAAAAAAAATGCGACAGTCAATTATAGGGGTTATCCGTGTTTTTCTTTTTTTTTCCAGATGCCTACGGTACTTGTGGTCGTTGTGTTATTTCCGAAGAGAGAGAAGGTCGCAAGGTACGTAGTTTAGACAAGAAGGTGCGGATTGAACTTGGAACAAGTTTTTTCGCATGGTTTATAACTTGGCTATTATATTTCCGTCTAAGAGAGAATTGAGGATGAATCCCGGCATGGAGAGAAACTCGCCGCGAACCTATTTATTTATAACCTCAACTTATTTGTGAATCTTTAAACCCAGTTTTTTTCGAACCTTGCACCCAGGCTAGGTCGACTTACGCATTATTTATGGGTTGGACGACGAGAAGTTGCGAGCAAAATATGACCATGATATTAGATGGTTGTATCTAAGGCTCATTTTGTACTATGATGCTCACATAGACCCTTTCGACAACATCGGGTTCCTCGAGCGGATTCAAGCAATTGTTTCGAAATTATCGATAGACAAACCTAAGATGGGGTCACCTATTGGCTTGAGGTACGTAACTTACGACGACTTATTGAAGCATAGGGTGATTCAGTGAATTGAAAATAGGAAAACAAACTTAAGGGATATAAATATTTAAAGTTCAAGACGAGAATGATATTTACTGATGAGGTTAACGATTCTTTTCGGATGACAGATATTGGGGCAGTGGCGACATTTGTCTATACGTGTGAGGAAGCAAGTGAATGGATGACAGTATTGGACGAAAAAGGGATTGGTATGGTTAAAACCGAGCAGTTAATTTTATGATTCATCTGTCGTCTTTCCTTAGAGCGATAAACCATGGTTTTGGCAGTAGAGTTTGAGAAATCATTCTCGACTGTGTCTTTTTCACACTGACGTTGCAAGGCACATTATCTGTTACGGGTTCACACGTCGAAGACGTAACGGAGTATCTCACCAATTGGTTCAACACATTTATAAGTGTTCTGCATTTGTCAGGGAGACTTAAGAAGTGAAGTGGTTATCCTTTGTACAACTCTTGCACTATAACGAGTGGCATGGACCGTTTGCTTATGTACATTATCGTCACACTCGCGACAACCAGTACCAACGGTTTAGGCGAGATACTTTTTCTACAGAGGAGTTTGAGTGCGAGCATCGGTTTTTTTGGGTAATTAATGCTTGACCACTTGGGTAATTAAACAGGTGGTTTTCAGGGTCTTCGGACCTTTCACCACTTAAGGACCATTCAAGATGGACATCTCACTTGACCACTTCAGGACACCCTTCACCACTTCAGGATGCAGCCTGCCTAAACATGTGGTTTTCAGGGTCTTCGGACCTTTCACCACTTCAGGGTCATTCAAGATTTTCAGACTGCCCAAAACTCCACTTCAGAATTTTCATTCCTGAATTTTCAGCTACCCGATAACCGCTTGAGAATAGTCGGTGTCTGATGTCGTCAACAACTATCTACAAGCTCATACACACAATGCATGCAAGTTACTGGACTACTAAACCTAGATAGTCACAGCCTAAACGCCCCTCTCTACACTACTATACCAACTTACTAAACAATAAGACGACAATACAATTTATGAGTATCTCCACTGACCAATAGCGGAGTGGCTCGGGGACTACCTTTTATAAACTTGGAAGTTCCACAATCCTTGTGCTCTAAATGAGAGGCTTAAGTAAAATAATAATAAATAATAATAAAATAATATTTCGGTCAATAATAGGTATGTAAAACAGTCGAAACTAAGGACCCAACGGTTACTAAGCACCCGCGCCTCTACAATTTGAGCCTGCAGTCCTTTCAACTTACTCTGGAAAGACAACAGGCTCGACGGGCAGCATGGTCCCATAAGAGGATACCGAGCAGTGGCCTCCCTTCTTTAAAAAGGACCAGAGGCCTATCAATAGTAGGGGCCTTGTCCGATGGCAACGAAGGGGCTTATGACCTCGTTTGAAAGGTGATAAGCCTCCTACCGATGCGGCCCCAAGTATCCTACTTTCTTAGGGTCTACCCACGATATCCCCGAAAGGTGAGCAAGTCAAAACTCACATCTGATAAATTAGGAATTGAAACCTAACGTGTTAATAAAATCAAAGAGTTGGATCACCTTAGGCGGCGACCTTATTTTTGAATTCGGTGAGATAATCGAACCGTTTTTTTCCCCCACAAAATGACAGGAGGGGAACTAAAATTTGAGGAGACAAAGTAAAATAAAAACGAAAATTAAATATTATTCATGAAAACATAGCATTACGATCACCTATATCAACTGATTGAAACTAAACTAAAATAATAGTTTGGATTCTGACACAAATCGGATGAAAGGCGTTACGTTTTCTCTTTTACCTTTTATTTTCTCATTCTTCGCATTGCTTTGTCCATAGCAGTGACCACGACTTGTATGCTTATCACATAACTCGGCTAAACACAACTTGCCTCGAAGTAGAAAAGGTAGCATTGAGGTTACTACCTTCTAGTCCTTGGACCGAACCGGTGGCTACCACGATCATGGTCGGTTGTGCAATGTTGTACAGGAGGGCGCCAAATCCACAAACCAATGCAAGGTCCAGTGACGCAACCCTCATTTTCGCCTCTAGGAGTACCAGTCGGACAAGTTCATGAATAGTATTCATAGGGTGTGTCTAGTACACCATGGAGGGTCGAGACATCACACCCTCCGACTGATCATGCTAGAATCGATCATTCCACTCGATTCAAACGATCAAATGGATCCAATCGATTCAATCAAAATTCGATCGATCAATTGAATTGATTCAATCGAGCCGATTCAATAGGTTTTTTCTGCGTTCTTATACACACCCACAAAAAGTAAGGGTTTTTTTTTCTTTATTTTTGTTGTTTTCTTAATCATATACTGCGATGTGTGGGGTGGTAGCACCCCTTCCACACCCTCCACAACCCCACATGTCGAACCCCTCTCCCCGCCTAAAGGGCCAGCCGCAAATGAAGGCTAATGAATCTGGCTGCTGAGATTCAAACTGAGATTCAACTTTGTCCCGCCTAAAGTTGATTCGTAGCTTTGGACCTAAGCTCTACACCGATTATTCCAAGCCTCCATTGCCTCTCACTCTCACAAATGGTTCTTGCTGGGGAGACTTGGTAGATCTGGCCAAGAGGTACATTTCTCCAACAGAGATCGACTATGAGGTCGTGACCGAGTCTTCCGACTTTCTACATCTAAGACGAGGGATCTTCTCACAACCGTATCTTCCTATATTATGGGAGGACTTTTATGCTATCAACAGAAAAAAGTGGTGTAATTGAAAGCGAGTTTATCACATACATTTGCGTATAACAACAGATTGTAAACAGTTTATAAACTGTTTGAGGGAGGGGTTCATGTATATACGCAGGAAGCCAATCAATCTTGTTTGGACAAACATTGACCATGTTCTCTGTGTTGGTATTGTTGTTTTAAACTGTATACAAACAATTTAACAACAGTTGATTTTGTGTTGAAAATTTCATGTATTGAAAATTTGTTAATAAACAGTTGATAATCTGTTGAAATCATGTTGGAATAATATGGTTGTCAATTATGTTAAAAATTGAACATATTTAGGCTGAAAAAACAATCAGAATTACATCATAGCATTGTTTACATAGTATCCTTACGTGTTTAGGATGTGTTGTTGATGTTGATGTCATTGAAACCAACTTCCTTATATTTATGAATCTAATAAATTTACATTGGTCTCTCTCTCTCTCTCCTTCTTTTTTTTTTTTTTCCCTCTCCATAATAGAAGGATGAAACGAAGTTTGTTTCTCATAGCACAAAATCACACACATTCTCTATAATACCCACCATGGCAATTGCAGAACTTCTTATTTAGGTGTAGTTGAATAAGCGTAGCATCAAATCGATATGTGTTTATCTCGCAGCATAATTGTGCAACTGTAGAGTTGACAGATGAACAAGAAAGGTAGATAATATTTTCTAAAGTAAGTAAGAACTCACTTTTTATGATCAGATAATTGAATTTTTATTTTTTTTCTATATCTTTGTTTCTTAGGAACGTTGACGGGCGCTTTGGAAGCATATTATTTTTCAAATTATGAGGTGTGAATAACTTTGTTCTTTCAGGCGACACTTCTTGTAGTCGGTTGGTGCCTACATTTATGTGTTGCAATGACTATGGTAAGTCATAAAATAGTATGCACCTACCGACCATGTACGCAAACACTGGTAGATACGTGATAGTATAAGATTGAGGATGATCATCAAATAAGAGCATAATATCCTTTATGAAAAGTGTTTAATGATGACGACGAAACATATTATTTTTCAGATTGTAAAGTGTGAATACATTTTTTGTTTCATACGACACTTCTTGTGGTCAGTTGGTGCCTACATTTACGTGTTGCAACATATAAGCTAAACCATAAAATTGTATGCACCTACCGACCTTATGCACAAACATTGTTCGATACATGATAGACCGAACGTTCGGGGGCCCCCGGACTGGCCCGCGAACGTTCAGGCGTTCGGGGTCCCGTTCGGGGGCCGAACACCTCCAAGTTCGTCCCCCACCAAAAAATATTTCGAGGCCTAAAAGTAAGTTTTCTTTTCTAATTCTTTTTGTGTGAGTTCTCTATGATGTAACCTACACGCCTAAAAATTTTGAAGCCATTCTCCTAAGCCAACAAAACATTAAAAACCGTCACAGATGGGGGTGTCAAAACGTGCTCGCCCACTCACTATTTTGTTTTTTTTTCACTCTTAACTTTTTGTTTTCACTTTATTTCAGGGCCTAAAAAACTTTATTATTTTTTGAAACAATTTTAATGAGTTATTGATTATGCAAACTATAAATCTGTAAATTTTCAGAGCATTTTTCAATGCCAAAAAATTATTAAAAATCGGCAAAGATGGCGGTGTCGAAAAGGTGTTGGCACACTCACTTATTTTAATTCTCTTTTTATTTTTTCTTATTTTTATCATAGTGTTTATTTTCTGTATTGGATTTTTAATTCAAATTTGGTAAAGAATTTGGATGTAGTGCCCAGACAAATGTTGTTTAGTTTAT
>BFEA01000212.1:2336454-2354078 GCA_003427395.1 Chara braunii
TCCCCTCACTGATTACACTGTAAATGATAATCTACCTTAACCAAAATCAAATTAGACTATCACTCACCCACACCAGATGGAAAACTCTACAGACTTTCGGTTCACACCCCATCACAAGCCAGCAAAACATCCACGAAAAAAAGAGAGGTCTGTATATATGTATATGTATATATATATATCGTATATATATATATATACAGGGTTACCTGACCGAACGTTCACCCCAGGCTTCACCCGAACGTTCGCGCGTTCGAGGTCCTGTTCGGGGGCCGAACACCTCCAGGTTCGGCCCCCGCCAAAAACTGTTTCAGGGCCTAAAAATAAGTTTTTTTTTCTGAATTGTTTTTTGTGAGTTCTCTGTGATGTAACGTACACGCCTACAAAGTTCGAAACCATTCTGCTAAGCCAAAAAAACATTAAAAATCGTCAAAGATGGGGGTGTCAAAACATGCTTGCCCACTCACTATTTTGTTTTTTTTCACTTTTAACTTTTTGTTTTCACTTTATTTTGAGGCACAAAAAAAAATTATTAGTTTTTGAAAATTTTTTAACGAGTTATTGATTATGTAAACTACATATCTGTAGATTTTCAGGGCATTTGTCAATGCCAAAAGATAATTAAAAATCGGCAAAGATGGCGGTGTCGAAAAGGTGCTGGCACACTCCCTCATTTTAATTCTCTTTTTATTTTTTCTTATTTTTATCACAGTGTTTATTTTCTGTATTTGTTTTTTAATTCAAGTTTGGTAACGAATTTGGATGTAGTGCCCACGCAAATGTTGTTTGTTTTATTGTTCTCCATAACATTTGTTATTTTCGAAATTTTTTGATTTTTTTTTTTTTTTTTTTTTTTTTTTTTTTTTCCGCGTTTGGCCCGAACGGCCGAATGCCTTCCGAAGGGGTCCCATACGTTCGGGCGTTCGGGTTTGGGCGTTCGGCCCGTTCCGAACGCCAGTAACCTTGTATATAAATATATATATTTACCGGGCAGTTGTGTTTTTGACGATATATGTGACGATATATATATATATATATGTATATAATATATATATATATATATATATATATATATATATATATATATATGTATACAGAGTTGCCAGGCCGAACGTACGGAGGCTCCTAAGCTGACCCCCGAACATTCGGGCGTTCGGGTCCCCGTACGGGGTCCGAACTCGAAGGGGTTCGGACTCGCAAAAAAATATTTGGACACCTAAAAATTATTCTTTTTTTCTTATTTTGTTTTTTGTGAGTTCTCTGTTATGTAAGCTACCTATCTCTCAATTTTGACGTCATTCTGTGAAGCCAAACAATAATGAAAAATCGGCAAAGATGGTGGTGTCAAAACTTGCTTTCCCACTTACTAATTTGTTTTTTTTYTCTTTTCACTTTTTGTTTTCCTTTTATTTCAGGGTCTGAAAAAAAAAATTATTTTTTCAAACTTTATTTGTAGGTTCTCTATGATGTAAGATACATATTTATAAAATTTCATGGCATTTGACAAAGCCAAATAAAAATAAAAAATCGCCAAAGATGGCGGTGTCAAAAACTTGCTCGCCCACGCAATAATTTCATTCTTGTTTTATTTTTTCTCATTTTCATTAATATTATTTATTTTTCGTATTTGATTTTTATTTCAAATTTGGTAAGAAATTTAGATGTATTGTTGAGGCAAATGTTGTTTAGTTTATTTTTCTGCATGACATAGTTGTTTTTCAGAAGTTTCGGAAACGTTTTTTTTTTTTTTTGTTCTTTTTTTTTTGGTTCCGCGTTCGGCCGAACGTCCGAACGCGTCGAGAGGGGTTCCCAAACGTTCGGACGTTCGGGTTCGGGTCTTCGGCCCGTCCCGAACGCCGGCAACCATGTATGTATATATATATATATATCGTCACAAACAGAACTGCCCGGTAAAACCGTAGGCAGAGAGAGAGAAGAGGACAACAAACGAGGGGTTGTGACAAACTGTTTTGTCGGAGTTATATATATATATATATATATATATATATATATCGTCAAATATATATATATATATATACAGGGTAACCGGCATTCGGGACGGGCTGAACGCACGAACCCGAACGCCCGAACGTATGGGACCCCTTGGGGATGCGTTCGGCCGTTCGGGACGAACGCGGACCAAAAAAAAAAAAAAACAACAACAAGTCATCAAAAACATCTGAAAAAAAACTATGTTATGGAGACAAATAAATTAAACAAGATTTGCCTGAGCATTACATCCGAATTCCTTACCAAATTTGAAATAAAAATAAAATACGGATAACAAATACTAATAATAAAAATAAATAAAAATAAAAAGAGAATTATATTTAGTGAGTGCGCGTGCATGTTTTCAACACCGCCATCTTTGGCGATTTTCCATTGTTTTTTGGCAAATCTAAATGCCCTGAATACAGATGTGTACTTCACATAATACAAAACCCACTAAAAAATTTCAAAAAATAATAAAATTGTTTAGATCCCGAACTAAAGTGAAAACAAAAAGTAAAAAGTGAAAAAATACGTGGGCGAGCACGTTTTGACACCGCCATCTTTGGCGATTTTTAATTCTTATTTGGCTTAACCAAATGACTTGAAAATTTACAGACATGTACATCACGTCATAGAGAACTCACAAAGAAAAAATTCAGAAAAAAATAATTATTTTTAGGCCCCGAAATCATTTTTGGCGGGGGCCGAAGGTCGTCGGGTTCAGACCCCGAACGCCCATTCGTACGTAGGTCTGCCCGAGGACCTCTGTACGTACGGGCTGGTAACCTTGTATATATATATATATACATATATATATGTATAGGCAAAACCAAGTCTGAATTTCCTCTCACAGAACATACTTGCAATCACATCAAAGATCCACATCGACAGAGCACACATTGCACGGGGTCAACTTCAACCACTCTCTGCAATCACACCCCTTCGTCTTATCCATATAAACCCAAACCTTTGTCCAACCTTCCATAATAAAACACTCAGTCCTTTTTAAATTATCATTAATAAAACTCCGCGTAAAAACCCAAAGAAACATTTCAATCCATAGGAGCTAAGACCTTTAGGTTGAGTAGCGAGAATGAATTAGAGTTGAGCCGAAAACCGACCTGTTATCAAAGGATAACTGAAGAATGATCCTTTGTAGGATCAGGCCGAACGAATCAAACCTTCAATCGAATAAGAAGATCTGCATCACAGTAGACGTCAAAAGGGACCAAATACTATTCAAAATAGATGGAGCGCAAACTTCATCCCATACCCTAACTCCTTACTATACTCTTGCTTACCTCCCTCAAAAGTTATCGAGATCTTTGACAAGATATCCCCTAATTAGAGTGGGTTGTCAAATTTCTCTTAGTAAAAAGAATAATCCAACTCTCCAAATTTCACAAAATTTCGGCAATGCTTCCCGTAGGAAACATGTCTTTTCAGAATTTATATGAACTCAAAATGACTAACTTTTTTTAGATTTATAAAAATTCCGGTAGCGGTTCTCGTAGAAAAAGAGGGCTGCCAAAATTTATACGAAGTTAAAAATAAAAAAAGTAAATTACAACTACACTTGAAACTAACTTTTTGATACTTACTTGATAGTCACAACTTAGCGATAATCTACGCGATTCTTCTTGGAAGACGGTATCATAAACTAGAGCTAGACCTAACTCCTAGTAAGGTCAAACCTATCTTATCCCAAGTTTCTCTTTCCACCATCCATTCTAGTTTATCTATGGCTCCAGCACTCGACAAGCATCTAAGTAACTATGGCTATCAAGAGATGCCTCAAACGACTATCCCCAATCAAACGTGCATAAACAACATCTCTCTCATCCGACATTAGCTTTAGCCGAGTAGTTCTTTAATCTCTCAATTCTTTCAAGCCTCTGTAAAACCCCCATTTCTTATAACATAAGCTCAGACCGCCCCAACTTAGGGGTATGCTCAACTTACATGACTGAAAACGTACGCCAAGACTGCCCCAACTTAGGGGTATGCCCGATCCAACATAAAGTATATGACCAGACCACCCCAACTTAGGGGTACGCCCAACTTCTGCCCAACTGACGACATGAGGCATAAGACTAGACTGCCCCAACTGAGGAGTGTGCCTAGTCAGCCTTAAACGAACTTTACGTATGACATAGAATTAAACTGCCCCAACTTAGGGATATGCCTAACCTGCCTGAACAAATACAAATGCCGAATGGCCTGACCGCCCTAACTTAAGGGTACGTCCAACCTACATAAGATCAACGATAGGGGGCATATCGCTAGGCCGCCCCAACTTAGGGGTACGCCTTGTTAGCCTGGACAATTTAAGGTACATAAGGGAATGTAGACCGCTCCAACTTAGGGGTACGCCTGACCTGCTCAACAAGTCACATGCGACGTATGACTAAACCGCCCTAACTTAGGGGTACGCTTAGCCTCCGTAGCAACAGTTCAAATGACCATAAATACTTTCTACAAAATTTACACTCTCTTTCTTCTGAGGCAGATGATCATACCTACCCAACTTAGGGAGGCATCCAACCCGACCTTAGTTGTATTTAAAAAAATAAGGAGATTTTATATAACTCTCTGCCTTTTTGTGTTATCACGGACATAGAACTGAACCGCCGGAACTTAAGGGTACGTTCAGTCTGTACAGACCATCTTCACATTATACTCTCCATTTACTTTCCATTCTCGTTTGTCATACCTGAATTATTGACTAGACCTCCCAACTTAGGATAACAGTTTGTCAGATGAATATAATATATATATATCTGCTTTTATACTTTGGATTACC
The DNA here is from genome assembly GCA_003427395.1 of Chara braunii. Lineage (NCBI taxonomy): Eukaryota > Viridiplantae > Streptophyta > Charophyceae > Charales > Characeae > Chara > Chara braunii. The sequence goes on from BFEA01000212.1 coordinate 2,341,247, forward strand.
GTTTAATTTAATGGCTTATAGTTAGGCCGCCCCAACTTAGGGGTACGCCTAGTCTTATGCCGTTGTCCCCCTCAGAAAAAAAAACACTCACAGAACCGGGTCTACGCAACTTAGAATATCCTCATTCCTGTTTTCAGCAACCCAAAAGAAACATCAGGAATATAAGCCTTCCAACTGAGGGTGTTTGTCCTCCTATTCGGAAACCTAAAAAAGAAACAAGTGACTGGACTGTCAAACTTAGGATAGGCCCAATCCTCAAAAGTCATACATTCAACCCAGTAGACAAAAATAAAACATAGCACTGGATCAATCAACTTAGAGTGATTCAATCTTTTGTTGACCCGGTCAAACGCAAACAAAACACCTCCCTCTCGCCTTCCCCAGTTCATTCTGTTTGTATTCAGACAAATAAATATGAATTCTCCAACATACTTGTTAATTTAGTCTTTTCAGATCAAGTCATGAAATGAAAACAAACAAAAGTAATAGCTTTCTCAGTCATACTTTCATTCAGATAATGGGTAGTACAGTTTTAAGGGATGGGATCACACGTGTAAGACGATCACCATATTTATGTTCCTTGCCTCCAGAATCCCGCCTGGGCTCCGACAGAGCTCCCACAATCGGTGGGCTGACCTCCCACAAGGTCTTAATGCGGATTACGGGTTGCAATCCCTCTTGCCGCCTTCCTCTTGTAACCTCATACTAAACTTGGAGTAAGAAGCCCAAAAGGAGATGCCTTTTGGTCTCTCAATACAAGAGCGGTGCTCTCAGACTCGCGTGAGAGGGCCTTGAAACCTTGACACGCCTGAGGGCCCCACAATGATGGCCAAAACGCTGTAAGACGGCCTCTCTGCGGTCAAGCGCAGAACAACTGCACTCTGACAGACTTCAAAGTCGTGGTAGTAACCCCTTATGCAAGTACTGATAACTCCCCCAACCCGCGATGCTGCTCTTCCTCACCAAAATGCCGCTGCATTGCCTATAGGTGCAACGTTTAAATAGATCACCCCCCCTCCTTCCTTCTTGTGATCTATTCGAAAGGTAAATGAAGTACTCTGATACACAGCAAGGATACAACACACGGTCAACTATCATGCACAATAACAAGAACACAAATGCGTACTGCCTAATGGCACAGACACAATACTAGCGTCCAAGAGTTGCACAACAAGTATACTACGACTACACCATCCAACTCCGCAAGTCGCAGTGCGCATACCAAAGCATAGCGCACTTGGCAAATATATGCAGCAACAACACCATAATAAGGTTCAACTTTACATGCGACGGAGCACATCGACAGTCAACAACTCAGTCCTTTGCAGCAATCAACAATCTGTTATTTGCTTATGAAGGGCAGTGGTTCCCGACTGATGCAGTAGTAGCTTGTCTTGAATAGTCGTAGCATCAGTCCGCTGAACAGAACCAACAGTAGCAGTATACTCTGAAGACTCCACAATAGTCATGTCATGCCGCAATAACTACCTCAGCTACAATAACTTCAGCGACCCCTAATCCGTGTCAACAACCTAAAAGTCCACAGTTCTGTAGCCGCAAGCTCGAAGAACTCTCAATCTGTCAAACCTTGCTAGGTCTTGAATTGGTGAGCTATCAGAACGACCAGGCGTTATCACCCATGGAATCAAGAAAGAGGCTTTCTATCTGTTGGTCGAACAATTTCCTTTGTTAACTCAGAATGCCCCCCCTATACTCCTTACCGCTGGAGTCCAACAAGGAAAGGTAAATAACAGAGATTTGTCCCCGATTTATACGCACCATCCTTGTGTAGGGACCATCCTAATCTTCTCTGTGCCGCTCCAATTTTAACGGTCGTCCCGAAGGACTATACCGTGTGCAACAACCCACGATGCCACTGTGAAACAAACGGTCCCAGGTAATCTTGGATTAAAGTATCTTACTCGTCTGTTCCCAGCGAAGATCGAGCTCAAGTTTGTGTTTTCAACAATTCAAGGGAGTATCAACTGAGCTAGGCTCTTGGGGCTCAGCACCGGTCCCACTGTTGCCGAAAAACGGCTGGCAGCAACCCACCTACCGGTGAAAGTAACAAATGACGCCTTGAAACTTCGTACTGCCGTTCACTCCAGCGTCGAACACCAACCCCTCGTCATGTGAGGGAGCCTTGCTTTGGCAATAAACAATAACACGAGAAAGAAAAACAGTAATACCGAATAAGATGGCGATGCAGTTGGACTCAGCAAAGCGTCCGTGTTTCGACAGGCTCAAAGGCACTTAGACACAGTAGCAACCAGTGCTCCAGACTCAAACAACGACAGTCTGCGTTGTGAGCACAAGTAATCTGCAAAGAAAGACAACAATACTCGAATATACGACAACAATATGTTAAATAACAACAGTTTGTCGCAACAGACCTCTGAAACAGACGACAACACTTCTGTGCTAGGTAGCGGCATCATCAACCATGTGGGGGATGAAGACGATGGTGACTACAGGCAAGGGTAATTACATGGTAACCATTGACAAAAACTCAATAACGGCGACAACCTCCATGGCGAGCACTGTGCTTTCTCGTACGAGGATGATCACGTCAACCCCCAAAACCATCATGATGACAGAGAATCCGACGATCTCTATGAGGAAAATGAACGCCTTACTGACGAGCATGAAGATGACGAGAGCGAGGCTGCTATAGGTTGTTCCCCAATACTCACCAGATATGCAAAACGAGAGTGAATCTTTCGCAAGAATGCAGACACATACATTTTCTTCTTAGCACCAGAGCTTCCGCTTCCTTCTCGCACCATATTGCCACTACACCCCCCAGGTAAGCATCTCTTTACCCTCTTTTTCTGTGTGTGTGTGTGTGTGTGTGTGTGTGTGTGTGTGTGTGTGTGTGTATGTGTGTGTGTGTGTGTGTGTGTGTATGTTGCTCTGCTCGTGGTACACAACTCCATAAGAAAAGCATGATTGTGCCAAACTAGCCTGAAGATCGCAAGTCTGCAAAGGAACAGAAGACCAGACGAGGGAGCGAGGAGACAAAACAACGACAACTACCAACGAAGCGCTCTCCCTCTCTCTTGCATGCGCCCGCGTCCCCAAAACAATGAAGGTCACCTTGAAGCTGCTGCAAATTGCCATGACCTCGATCTGCAGTATCGGATACGAAAAACTGGGCTCGAAGCAACTGCGCATCTTCCCCTGATCACCACAGCGAACACGAATAAACCCAGCCTCGCTCCCACGCCTACATTCTTTGTAAATAAAAAATAAAAAAAATAAGACCGAATCTTCTTCAAACATGGGAAGATACATCACCTGCCTATACTTCAAAATTAACTTGACTCCTGGGCGTAGTCCCCACAACCCATTTCACCCACCCCATAGCTCAAACCCGTAGTCTGGTCAGCTCACTCTCTCCACAACGTCTCAAAACCCCCATCCCGAGCTTTACTTTGCTAAACTCTTTAAAGGAGAGAGCGAGATCTGATATTTTCTCCATCTTTCTGCTCGTTGCCCCTATTCCACCATTTTCACACATCCCTTTTTATCTCCATCTCCTATCCTTCTAATCCAACAGCCAAACTAACCCCGCCATTCAACTCGCCTTACTACAAAACCCCAATTTCAAGTTTTACTTCGCCCGGTTCCGTCAAGGAACGGGCGAGCTATGACTTCTTCCTCCCCACCACTTTGCTTTCACCATCTTCGTCGTCCACGTCGTCTTCTTCCTCCCGAATATAGCACACCCCTACCACTCACGGTCTGATAGCAGTTCGAGCTACCAAAAGAAAATTGCTAACCAAGACCCACCCTCGGTTTATACTTGTCATGTTTGCGCAGGGGCCATGCTAATTCTGTCGTTCCAATTTTCACGGATGTCGGGAAGGACTGTGCCATAGGTAGTGGCTTGAGATACCGGCATCGAATTGGCCGACTGCAGGTAATTCAAAGTAGATTTTATTTGTATTCATCTGACCACATCTGGATTGGAATTCGGGCCTGTATTTCAACAGCTCATGGGTGTACCAACTGAGCTAGGTCTGTTCGTTGCCTGTCCAACCCAGGTACCAGACGCAGGGGTCACCACAGTCCTCCCCTCCCCTCAGTGCATGGTCTCACAACTGCGCAGTAAGACTGTTCCACAACTCCAGCTATCCCGAGGGAAAACCACTAAAGGAACCTGCTACTCGGCGGCCTGGCTAATCTTTCGCCCTATACCTAGGTCCGACGAACGATTTAAAGTCGTATCGCTGTGAGCCTCCACTGGCGGTCCCTATGGAATCGCCGTGCTCAGCCATAGTTCACTATCTTTCTGGTCCCACCAGGAATGCTCACACTGCGACCCAAAATCTGCAAAATATGCAGATTTGGGACAGGCCAATTCGAGGTTTTGGGCATGGTTCAGGTTACACCGCTGTATGTTTTTAGATAGGACAAGGCTCTGGCCGCAACAATGTCGAAATAGTCCTTTGCTGGTCACACTGTGCCATCCACAAGTTGTGCAAGAACTCTTGTGAACGAATTTTCACCAATTCCCAAAGATAATGCTTAAAAAAAAAAAAAAAAAAAAAAAAACACCATTTGCGGTCAACTCAGCGGTGGCAGTAATTCCCTTGGCCCCGTGGCTCTGCAGGCCGCTGATAAATGGGCACACAAATGGTACATCCCGGACTTCCAATCTTGTCCTTCAAGGGCCCCAACGAGTATGCTCACACAAGTACGTCTCACGACAGATTGTGGGTGTACCAAGTGTGCTTGGCAGCAGGCCTCAGTGCTGGTTCTAAAACCAGCACCGGCACCGGCCCCATCGACGTGCCCACACTCAGTTCTCTAAGCAAATCGTGGTTGGCGGATGGTGCATCTGCGGAGGGTTTCCGCCACTTAGGTTTCTTCCGCCTCGTGGGCCAATCACCCATCGGCTTACATACACATTGTCGTACCAAATACCCTCACAAGGGTATTTGGCGTGTTTCCTGCAAGACGTGCTAGTGCAGCCTCGTCCGCTCGAAGGTGCGTGTACGAGAGGAAGTTTAGGCCCTTGCCAGAATGGGCGGCGCGCGTGGGGTATCGGCGGTAAGCTGCATCCATGCGCGACAGGGAAGGGCCCGGCGGGGCTGTTCCCCTTGGTTTTGCCGTTAGCGGCGTCAGAACGGTACTAACGCTTTCTTTTCCTCGTCCGCCATATTCTGACAAGTAAAAGTTCTAAATATTTTGATTTATTGTCATGTTATTATTGCGCTCCGACGTTCTTTTACTCAGATACGATACCGGGTTTAGTGGTCGTCGCGGCAGACGAGGACCTCGGGTGCGCGCCTCGCTCGACGGGCCCGCGGGTTCAGGATGCCGACGAAAGTCTATCACCACGCCATTGCTGAGAACACGGCGCGGTCAGAGCTTAAGTATGTAATTGCACTTGAGGCAAAAGGGTCGGTAATGTTGGCTGTATATGACCTGCGTTTCGGGTCCGGTGAGGTCGCATGGGGATGTGTGGTATCCGTGGGATTGCCAGAAAAGTGGTTACAAACAGTTTTGTGACTGCGCCGAGGTTACCCCTTCATGATATTACTGGGAACCCCGTTGCAGCCACATCTGTGCTCAAGCCTCCAACGAGGGAATATGTGGAAGCTGCACCCACCGAGCAGGTGCAATACCTGCTGCAGCAGGTGGGTGGTACCGGCCAGGGGCCAGCCGGTAGCATCAGGGCCGGGCTTCTTCGATAGGCCAGTCATTGTGCCTCCCCTCCGGCCCCTCCCCCTATGAGCATCAAGGTGGTCCCTGCTCAATGCCACTCGACAGGGACCAACGACATATGCCTAAGAAGGCGGGCCATAGTGAGTGACGGGGGCAGCGCTAAGGCAGCAAGACGAGGCAGCGCAGGCACAACGCTAAGGCAGCAAAGCGTCGGGCAGCAGCAGGCGGAGCAGAAGAAAACAAGCGTAGAGTGGGCATCGGCCGGGAAGCAGAAGGGAAGAAGTTGGATGACCCCGGATGCGAAGCTGTACCGGGTGCGTTCGAAGATTGGAGTAACGCAAAGAAGGGCGGAGCTGCGCTGAGCGAGGAAGTTCGGAGAGGCACCGGAGGAAACTAGCAACAGGCAGCAGGGGGGACAAGCGCTAAGGCAGTGGGGTGTGAGGCAGCTAGGAAGAAAACGAACCTGGCGAGAATTTGCGCCGGGTGCAATGGAGATGGTGGAGAAATAGGCTGAGCACGGTGGAGAAACCCAGAGCTCGCTCTGTGGTGGGTAGCTTTGGGCAAGGAAAGGGGCGAGGAGGCACGAGAGGAAGGAAGGGGAGTAGAAAGGAGGTGAGTGAACCCAGACAAGAATTTGCGCCGGGTACATTCGAAAAGTGGTGCGCCGTGGCTATGGCGGAGCAAGTGGGAGAAGATAGGAACAAATATCTCCCTCGATCCTCGACCAATTCGAAAGAGGGAAGAGTCGTTTTGGGGGTTTTCAGGTGGGGCGAATCTACTGGAAATGTTATATTGGTGAAAGGATTAGTGTAGAGGGAGTTTAGTGGAGAATATGGCGTGCGGAGATATGGCGGAAGGGAGATATAACGAAAGTAAAAATCGTATAGCCCGCCCGTTCCTTGATGGAATCAGGCGGGGAAAGGTGAGATATAGGGGTTTTTTAGTGGGGCGAGTAGGATGGTGAAGTCAGTTTTGGTGCTAGGTTAGTAAAATAGGTGGTAATAAAGGAAAGGGCCGCGCGGAGGAGTCGAGAAAGAGAAGGAAGAGCGAGAGTCAAAAATGTATATCTCGCTCGTTCCTTCGCGGAATCGAGCGAGGTGAAAAGCAAGGTGAGGGTTTCAAGGCATTGCGAGGCGAGTAAACATGGAAGATTTTGATTTGGTGTAGCGGTCTAATCGGGATGGCCAGAAAAAGTTGCGCCAGGGGTAAAAACTTCAGTGAGTATGAATGGACAATGAATTTTTTCGTGCATTAAGGAAAGATCCATCTTTATTTATACATCCTTATCTGTGACCGCCGTCATGGTTAGTGTTGACGTGGTGCTTACCACCATTGTCGTGAAACCCATCATCGCGATTTTGTTTCCATGGTCCTGATTTTTGTTATCATGACTCGTCGTCATTCCACAAATGCTTGATTCCGCTGCTTGATCATCTTGCCGACTCTCTGAACACGACTCATAGTCGTTCTCTCGTAGGCATCGTTCCTCGCCCCGTCCCGATCAAAATGTATCTACCCGTACCTTGGCGGGAGATACATTTCTTTCTTCGTGTGTCCTGTGCTAGGAGAAGTACTACTTTAGCTAGAAAGTGAGGGCTGAAGTGTGGGATTCTAATTGACGTATCTTTTCGCGTTCTAGCGCAAAATACATTCTAATTTTGCTCATCCTATCGATGGAAGGAGGAGAGTTGGGGAGGGGAGGCGGAGAAGTCGCGGCCACTTTCTTGCAGGGGGGGGGGCGAGTGTAGTAGCTGACCGCGACTATTTCGGTCCGGCCGTATGAGTCGTTGGGAGCATGCTTGAGCGTAATGATGGGCAGATGCATGCTAAGCGGAGGAAGGGAGTGAACGTATGTGGTGAATGCGTACAAATTTTTGTCGTTGGTCGAAATACGTTTTGTCGCACTGAGTGAACTGACTGCAGGCAGGCCGCAAGGAGCAGGCCTGATCACGGGGCGGTGCGCTGTTCATGCTAATGGATGGAGTACAGGGAGGGGAGTCATGGGACTGCGGATCTATTTGTGGCCATTGGGTTTTAGGTCACGAGCTTGTTAAGAGAATTGACATCGTTGGAGGGGAGTCTTCAATGCGAATTTGAAAGGTTGTCAGAAAGTCAAACAGTTGAAGGTTGACTCCAGTTTGACCAAGTTGTTGTTGTGTCCTGACCGTCATTGAGGGACCCTCAGGCGAGTGAAGATTGCAAGGCCCTCTCCTGAAAGTTGAGTTATCCATCTCCTGTATCTCGAGCGTCTGAAACCCCTGCTTCTATCCTTACTCTAAGTCTAGTCTGTAGTTACTAGAGGAAGGCGGCAGGCGGGATTGCAATCCGTAGGACCGCATCAAGACTCTCTGGGGTGTCTGTCCACCAATCGCAGGAGCTTTGCCGAAACTCAAGAGGAGTTCTGGAGGCAGGGAACCGAGAGGTACATGTTTCCTCCACCTTCTATAAACCCAGTTATAACCCCTTTCTGTATTTATTGCTATGTTTGACTGAGTATATTGTGTGCATCACTATCTTTGACTTTTAGTTTGACTTTCAGGACACAAACCAGACTTCACAAAAGAAATGCATGTGCAATGTCAGTTTCAATTTATTGTTTGACTGAAAGCAGACTAAAGGTTAAATTGGGGGAAGGTGGAAGGAAGGCAGTTTGCATGCGTTTGACCGGGTCAACCAAGGACTGAACATTGTTTCTAAGCTAAACGGCCCAGAACTATGTTTATTTGGCTGTTTTTTAAAGGACCGGACATTGTTTCTAAGCTGAATGACCTGGTTGCTGTGTTTATTTTCTGAGAGTTTGCCTGATTGGAAGAGTTTAAGTTCTTGTTTTCTTCTGAGGGAGAATTTTTGTATAAGGCTAAGCATTGTTTCTAAGTTGAATGGCTTAGCCTGAAAACCAGACACATAAGTATAAATTGAGTATAAACAGGAAGTATTTTATTTATACTTGCATGTGAACCGACAGTTGGACATTGTTTATAAGTTGAATGGTCCAACGTTAAGCCATATCACTAAGAAAAGAAAGAAAAATACTAAATATAATTGGAACTAATCTGGGCAAGTTGAGCATTGTTTCTAAGCTGAAAGACTCAGTCCATTGCCCATATTTTAATATTTCCTTTTGAGAACAAAGTCAGAAAATTATTAAATTTTGGATATTAAACAGTTCGGGGCAACTAGACATTGTTTTCAAGTCGAATGGTCTAGTCATATGCCCAAAGAAGAGAGAAGTAGTAGTGCAACCTGTTCGTGTATATCTTAAGGCACGTTGGGCATTGTTTCCAAGCCGAATGGTCTAGCATTGTGCCATATGTAAATTGGGTATAAGGGTTGAATCATCTGAGAGTTTCATGAACTATCTTATATAAAGTGACTTGGGGCTGGTGAGAGTACTTACCTTTGTCGTTTGGCCTTGCATATGACTGAGTGAGATTACTACTTGGTCCGACTTTCGGTTTGATAGGTAGTTGCTTTAGATGTTCGCCACGTGAGCCATATAAGTTAGTTTCAATTCCTGCATTTCCTGAGCTAAGTTTTTTTTTTAGATCAATTTTTGCATTTTCTGATAACTTTTATTATACTAGGTCTTGTGTAAATCTTGGTAAGCCACTTTCTCTAAGGGAAGTGCTGCCGAAATTTCTACAAAACCAAGGAGTTAGTTATATTTTGTCATTTTCAGGGTCCAATTTTTTTGATTTTTTTACTTAGTAAAATTTGAAAAACCTAATTTTCTAAAGGGAGTGCTGCCCAAATTTTTGTCAATCCAGGAAGTTAGACAAAATTGAACCTTGAAAAGTCAAAATCACTTCATATTCTGAACTTAGCTTTGTATAAATCTTGGAATAGGCACTTTCTCTACGGGAAGCGCTGCCTAAATTTCCACAAATCTAAGAGGTCAGTGAAACTTTTGTCTTGAAGTCGAACTCAAGTCTAGTCTCTGAGTTCCTATCCGACTTATAATAAATTTGGGAAATCTACCTGTSTAAAGGAGATGTTGCCCAAAGTTTTACTAATTCAGAGAGTTAGACAAAATTTTGACTTTCCAGAATAAAAGTTTGGTTTTTGTTTTGATATTTGAGTTATTATAAATTCTGGAAAGACACCTTTCCTGCGGGAAGCGCTGTCAAAATTTTCTTAGTTAAAAAAAAATAGATGATATTTCGACATGTGACGATTCTGGTAATCCACTTTGTATGGGGGAGGTTTTGCCATAAGTCTACCTTTCTTTGGATACTGACTTAGAGATAGACCTAGGCTTAGTTATCAGGAGAGTCTTGAATGAGAATGTGTTATGGGGATTTTTTCTCCATACACTGATGATTTAGCTTGGGCATTGATCTGTCTTGTGTCACAAGTCCTTTTGAGGACGTTTCGATTTAGGATTGAGACTAGATTTAGTTTAGTCTTACAAGGATCACCTGCTGTTATCACTGATAATAAGTCGGCTGGTTGATCGCCGACTTGTCGGCTCACGACACAACTTTGCTTACACCTGTACCTCAACTTGATTGCCTTACCCCTGAGATTTGATATGTTTCTTTGAGGGTTCTTAACCGGATTTATTTTAATGGCCATTATAAAGAACTAATGAGATTTATGAAAATATGAACTATGACTGAGGCTTGAGTATGCGAGGCGCGGTGTGAGTTACAGGGAACAGTAAAGTTGACCACATTGGTGTATGTCAACGTGACTATTGTGTGTGTCTGTGTTTTATGAAGGTTATTAGTCCGGAGTTTGGTATATGAGTCATACTTTGGAGGCAGTGAGAATGACAACCATGTTTCGCACGATCTGCATATCTGATGGGTTTATGTTTCCCCTTCTTTTATTTTATGGCGAGTCTTGATTAAATACATGAGTGTTGGGATGTCTATTTACTTTGATTTTACTTGTTAATTTTTATAGTTGGACATTGTAGTCCGCGACAACCATCAAAGTCAAACCCCTCGACTTCTCTCCAGACCCTAGATGAGAGAGCTGGTCTCCATGGCAATAAGAGACGGTTGCCACCAAAGGTATGAACCTGTGTACCACCCACTCTCCGCGAGGTGCAGAAGCGGGTGTGGTTTTCAACCACACTTGGCGATTGTCCCGCGTCGAGAGATTAATCCCTCAAAGCGCGTGTCAGTCGACACTTGAGTGTCGAATGCGACCCTCGAGATTAACGAGGACCGCATAACTATGGGTACTACATAGTACGCCATCGTTGTGACTGCTTGCGTAGGCATGCATTGTGAGTAGATATGAGTTAGCCCTGCATCCGCACGATTTTATATTAAGTCTCACGCGCGACGCCTATCTGATTACCACATCGGGGAGTTATGAGTTGACTACTAAGGGACTAGGAGTGTTGTCACGTTGTTTGTCTTGTGTCGTTCCGTTCTGTATGCATGCGTTTTTTAACTTTTATGTTCCTAAAGTGGTGTACGTGTGGTGCGTGGGATGCGTCATAGTCGACCGACGATGAGTCGTGCTTGGGACTTTAGCCCCTCAAGACGTTGGTTCACGTCCGGGTCCGATGGAGGCGTAAAACTGCACGTACCCCCTATGCTTCAGCAAACGAAAAACGCCCTCTGCTGGTCCACCTCTACGATTGCAGTTGATTAACTTTCGTTCTGTGGACTGGTAGCTCGGCGGGGATACGCCCACTGAAGGGAGGTGACAACTCCCGTAAGGTAGAGGTAAGTCGTGCCTCACGTAGGCCCTATCCTGTCGTAGTGGCTCGCGAGAGGTATGGCGGGCGCACTCGGCCGGGGCGGCTTGCGAAAGCTCCATATGCATTTGCAACGAGGATTAAAACCAAGTCCTGCGTGACGTTGTGTCGCACTTTTTCCAGTCAGGCCACTTCAGGCGACCGGAAAGCCAACAGGCTGTCACGCAGGATTTTGTATGCGCTTTGCAATAAATAAAATAAATTAAATAAAGCAAATCCCTTCCTATTGTGTGCGTCCAGCTTCGAGCGAGACCCTTCAATTACGGTTTTCGTCGGTCTCCGATCTTAGAAATCTTTTATTTTGATTCGGAACAGCAGAGAAACATGCAAATAAAATCTCAAGATTATGATATGTCATGCACGCATCGTTTTGTCAATTTTCTGGTTTTGAGAACTGTGACAAGATCATCAGAGAAAAATGCAATCATCAGTAATGAAAAGCAAAGAAGCACGACTGACTGACTCAAACAATGACAAAGTAAGATGAGAGAAGAATGAGAACTTATAATAGTCTCAGAGAGTACACATGAAGGAGAGCATAGCTAACACTAATCTCGAGTCCTCACTCATCCCTCTGGATCACACTCTCAATCTCTCATTTAGCTATCTGTTCCTTGTGCATTCGGTCATGTCTCCGTACTTTCTGAGATTGTGGTCTATGTATGTAGAGACACCTGAAGCCTGCAAGCTCTGAACACTTCCATCCAAGTCCCATGATACGGAAATCAACCATAGCACAAAACTCCTCGCACAGTGTGGGAAGATATGGTTGAGAGAAAATTCCCCGTCTGAGATGTGGGAACTTGGAGGGCTCAGTCACTGCCTCATAATCGATCACTACAGGGGAGATGTACCTCTTTGCCAGATCAATCAGGTCACCCCAACATGAGCCGTTTGTCATAGTAAAGGGTACTGGAGGCCTGGGATAGTCAGATTAGAGCTTTGGTCCGAAGCTGCGGATCAGCTTAGTACCACTCTCGTCGAGCTCTCTCTCTCTTTCTTCCAAGTACCTGGCTGCTGCGGTCCAGACTGAGTCAAAGTGCTCATGAGTCTCTTTGTCTTTCCTCAAGTAGGGTCTCAAGTCATGAACGGTACCTCGGACGAACTCAGTGTGAACCACATGCAGGGTTGTCGACCCCCGGCCCCGGGACCCCACCGGGGTTCCGGGGGTCGGCACCCGGGACCCCGGCCCCCTGTATGGGGAAAAAAAAAAAAAAAAAAATCGAAAAAAAAAAAAAAAAAAAAAAAACAGAGGGGGGTGCGCACCGTTGGCGTGCAGCCCCTGGCATTTTTTGTGTCCTGCAAAAAATGCCCCGACACGGGGTCCCCCCGGGGGGCGCGGACCTCCCTTGGCGGGAGCGGGGTTGCCGCAGCGCGGGGGCGGGGATGTGCTGGCGGGCATCTGTGTCGGGGTTGCGGAGCCGGTGGTGCGGTGGCGGGGGT
>BFEA01000213.1:0-11412 GCA_003427395.1 Chara braunii
ATTCTTGTCAGCAGGTACTTTTTCTAACACAAAATCATACGTCCATATATGAGTTATCCACCTACTGACCGTAGCATCTACTTATTGATGTCTCTTAACAGCCCCAATTACTGYCGTGGAATYCRTTTTTAAGATGAAYCTTCGTCCCATAATGTAGTGTCGAAACACTCTGAGACGGTGYAGGATTGCCARAAGCTCCTTCCTAAGCTGGATATAGCCTCTCTCAACCGAATTAAGGGTGCGACTCTCAAATCTAAGTGACATTTTTTTACCATTCTCATCTCGCTRCAMRARCACTCCTCCTAATGCTATSGGGCCGCCGYCGGCTTCAATGATGAAGGRCCTCTCCCTTTCATCGTCGAAGTAGGGTACTYCTAGTACGACCCCGCCATCTCTTAACTTAKCTTGAAGTGTCCTCGCAAYCTTCTCTCTTTGGTCAGACCACCCTAAASTAGCYCCTTSTCGCACMATTTTTYTAAGAGGCTCTGCTATCYTGGCAAACCCGGGAATGAAGATCCGCCAGAAGYTGCAGACTCCCAGGAAGCTCCTTACTTCCCCAAMTGTCYTTAGAGGCATAGGYCAGTTCAGGATTTTATCCACCTTCTTAGGATCGGGGTTTCTCCCTTCCAAGAAACACCTGAAACCCAAGATTGTTACCTCCATCTGAAATAGTAGTGAGTTCGGCCCGCTGGCCGTAAGGTTATACCTAGCCAGCCTTTCTAGTACTTTCACTACTCCCTGCGCATGTTCCCACACGAATCGCCCAACTCGTCCGTCCACTAAGGTCTCGTCCTTTTGTTTCGGTCCTTTAACCGGATTGTCATCGTTGTATGGGAACGTGACCTCTAGGCATATGTCCTCCATGACCTTCAGCATGTCTCGCTGGACAACCGCGACCCCATTCGTCCACCCTTGAGGCACCACACACATTTGTATGAGGCATCTAGGTGTGTGCATGGCGGTCATAGGTCSACTAGTAGGATCTATGGGGAACTGGTCATAGCYAGAGTATAAGTCTACTAGGGAGTAAATGCTCCTTCCGRCGAAAGACTCGGCCAGTAGATCYGCGTTCGGTRAACTACCCGCATCACRAACAGTTACYGAATTCAACTTTTGCAAGTTTTGTATCCAGCGCARGTCACCTCCTGGCTTCCAAAAAAAAACCAGTGATTAGCATAAGCACCATCCGCTGGTTCTGCAACGTTGGAGGCGATCTTCTAGTTTATGTACTTCATTACCCCMTTTTCTTCCTTTTGAGCATATTTYTTGGGTCTATCATTCCAAGGCGTGTGAGGAACGGTCCRRATCTTAACCATCTTGATCATGTCAACGTCCAGTCGTCCCCTCTTCTCATCAYTAAASGAAAAGGCACCACTGTACTTCTGACATAATTCACATATGAAATCCCTCTCAGCCGGYAGGAGRAAGTCATCGGCTCCCACCTTCATTATCTTGAACMTCTCTGGAGTAATCCTTCCCCYTTTTAATGCAGTCTCTCTTAACCCTTTAATTATCTTCCTTTTCTTCTTTAATGCTTCATTATAGTCCTTTTCTATCAAGACTGYCACCTGATTCTTCTTAACGCCCTTGCGCTTATACTTCCTCTTGGACCCGGTGACTATTTTCCTAAAAAAAMMCAGTTGCAGAGAAGGTAAGCTGCATCGTGCCAGCTTTTGCCGCCCTCACAGCTTCCTTGAATCCTTCCATCTCTCTCTTATCGTCCAACTCCTTCTCTTTATCTAGGAGCTTGAACATCTTAGCGATATCATTTACTCTAATCGTTGTCTTCTCGTCTACCATTTCACTTTCTTTCAGCTTTGCTCGTACTTCCTCAATCAACTTRTAAGATTGTCCATGCTTAAGAGAATTAACATGTCGCTGATGACGAGGATGATGCCTGCCACTTATCACAAAAGYCTGTTCTTGACCATTGTTAGGATCCTGGAGCGAAAGCCAAGTCGCCCCATCWTGACCAAAKAACGCACAAACCTCCATTCTACRTAGGAAAGGGGCTCCGAWAATRCAGTCATGATCCAAGTTGGGGACCACAAAACAGAGGATCTCGGCCCGTAAAGTTTCAATTCGAATAGRCAAATCATCAATGAATCCTTCCAATGGCAGAAATCCGGCTATATTRGAGAGTTGGTGATTGAYTTTCCTATCTATTCCAAGCCCACATGATCTCATCGTGGCCGAGGATATAAGCACCATCTCGGCCCYAGAGTCCACTAGGGCTCTAACCTTCACGTCGTTTACGRAGATATTCAAGTACCCATACGACATGTTATCAAACCTCATCTTGGTACCARGCGGGGCTCTTTCCACATATTGAGGAAARAGTCTTAGGCTATTGATTTCTACCTTCCGCCTTTCAACCATSTTTTTAAGTTCTTCTCTAAACTTTGGCACCAAGGCTACTGCCTCCTTCCAGGATAGGGTGATCTCGGTTTCTTCAAGTAATTTCTTTACTACTTCCTTTATCGAGACACCCTCATCGGCCTCGGATCTCAAGACCACCTTCCTCTTTTTCTCGGTAGCTTCCTTTCCTTTCCCTTCCTTCACTAGGTCCTTGGTCCCATCAATTAACTGGTYTAGCTCTCTTTGAGTCTTCTCCCGTTTTTTCTCCTCAACCTCTCTATGGCTGATATAGGATACATTCAGGTTTTGGCTTCCAGGATTGTCGTCTCGAGCCACTATCTCCGGAGGTAGCATACCGTCAAAGGTGACAACATTAACCCTAGCCTTCTTYTTTTTATCCTTATTGGCCTAAGTCTTTTYTAGGATAACTGTCCGCATTCCTGCTTTGACTCGGAAGTCTACCTTGTTCCAATTGGCATCACAGATGTGCCCATTGGCGTTCTTCTTGACAATCCCTTCTTCGAGCTTTTTTTCTAAAGTCGGACACCGGGTTAGAGTATGACCTTCCTCGTCACAATAATAACATCGGAAAGGGTCATCTCTCCTTTGCCAATCTCGACTCTTATTATCTTTCTTCCAATCTCGATCACGCTTCTTTTCTCATTTCTTCCTTCTTTCCTTTCTCCTTTGCCTAGCGTCATCGTCGTCACTACTTTCACTCTCACTTTCACTTTCTTCCTTTTGTTTCCCCTTCTTTCTTTCTTCCTTACCTTTTTCGGCTCCAACAAGTGCTTCAGTTGCTAGGGCAGGAAGGGTTAACTTTTYGAAGCTACCAAGCTTAACGAGAAGACCAAGGATCTCCTCGGCCTTCAAGTTYCCCYCCGTAGCTGCCTCAACATTTCCCTCTCTTGCACTAGTGATTGCTTTCATCTGTTCCAAGGACMATTTTCTGTTGGACACCGAAGRCAACTCACGGAYCATCTCAACTACTTCATCCCACTTTAGAGGATAATGGGYAACGCGACTTACCACACTCTTCCTTTCGTCCTCTGCGAAGTTAGTCAGTAGGAYATGACATTTTTGGGYCTCGTMTAGGAAGGGTACTCTCCGCGTAACCCTTTCAAAATCCTCTAGGAATTGATCGARGGTAGMGTACTTGGAGYGTYGTACGTCCAACAAATTTTGCATGGTTGTTGGGASGTCATACTTAGCGTACTCTTCCAGCAWYTTTTGCCTTACGTCCGTCCATGTTGTCAGTCCTTGTGTCGTCTTCGTTACTGACACTCTCATCTTARGTTCAACATAGGCTATCAGAGCTTTCAACTTCTGTTTATCCGACCAGCCATGACTCATACCGAAGACATCATAGTCTTCCAGGAACTCCCTAACCTTRGTTCCATCAAAGCAGGGTATGTTCTCTGGAGGTACCTTAACTYTTGGAAGGTCTAGACRGACATTCATAGTGTCCATCCCGGTCTTCATGGCCCCTATTCGGTTCAACATCTCTCGAAGAACCACGGTAGTAGTCACTTCTCCATCCCCAGCAGAGGAGCTAGCACGGCTCCGCCGTGCGTTAGGTGCTTTGACCATCTTGTCTAGTTTACTGATTACGCTTCTACTTCTTCCTGAACCTTTCCTCTCTTATGATTGCGTTTAAAATTGGTTCCCAGTTTCTGCCGTCAGTAAAACTTTCTGGCAGATGGGGCTCAGGAAACCTATCAAACACAATCGGTGTTAACTCACTAACTACTCTTATCCCTTTTCTTTCTAATTCCCTCTTCTCTTGGTTAACTATATTACTAATCCAACTTCGAAGAGACTCACGATCTGTCCCTTTCTCTYTCAATGAGGGAAYGTAGSGCCGAATATCGTATTCATCAGTATCAAGGAACTTCACTACAAGGACATACGCCTTCCCAGGTGCATGCTTCTCCTCCAGGGATATGCAGCGCTCTATCTTGTACGGAAAAACTCCCCCACTGGTAATAGGAACTAAGGCATCTAGTGCCGCCGTGATCCTTCGGCAGTATCCAGACATTGTCTAGCCCCTAGCGCCCCCCATGATCCATTTTTATCTTCGATCCGTCTAATCTCTTCCAGTGCCTACTAAGTCTTCCGACCTGAATCATCAATGTTGACACTGCTCCACTTCCTGTCTCTCAAAACAGCATTAAGGATAGGTTCTCAGTCCTCACCGTTGACGAAGCTATTCGGAATGGGAGGACTTGGGAAATTTTCATACTCAGTAGGCTCCACACTCCAGGTAACTTTCTTTCCTTCCTTCTTGAGTTCGTTCCTGTATTTGCAGACGTGACTGAGTGCCCATTCGTGACACCAGTATACCGCTGCCGGATTTTTCTAGTCACTGTAGTGTATATACGTATGTCATACTCATCGGTCTCTAGGAAGCGAGTTACTAACACATTTACTTTCTCCTCTGCTTCAGGTATGACCAAGACAGTGTATCTCTCAATCTTATAAGGAAACACCCCTCCTACCGTGAAGGACTTTAAATCCCGTATTAAGCGTGAGATGACCGAAAAATTATTATCAGGTAGCGCCTGTCCTTCAGCCTTCTCCCAAAGATGCTTACTTCCTAGAAAACCAGCATACTCCTCAGCCATAACAAGCTCCTTTCCATTGTCAAGTGATGAAAAATTCAAGAGAAGCTTCGTCTTGAAATTCGAATCTATGTACAAAGGTCTCAAGAAACAGCGTCTTTGGTCGTATGACTAGGTCATTCTCTCTTACCTTATCAACCACGACAATAGCTTCTAGAAGAGGTGCCCAGTCTCTCCTGTCAGTGAAGCTATCCGTAGTCAAAAAACTAGGGAGTCTTTCAAATTGCCTAACTCGTTTCCCCCAAGTCACTTTCTCATACAATCTTCGAAGTAACTCCCTTACCCTTGAAAGGTGAATGTACACTTTCCTCAGACAATCTAAATAACCTTCTTCTTCTTTTACTCCTTCCTGAACATAAACCCTCACATCAATCTCATCGGTCTTGATAAATCTGACTATTGGAACATAAAATACTAAACACCCTTCCTTACAGACGTCGTGTCTTAATATCCTGAACGAACTGTCAGTCTCAGTTACTTTGTCTAACCATCCTCTACTAATGGTCACAGTCGCATTTGAYATAGAATTTTCACATTCCAGTATCATTGCCTTGGGCTGCCTCTAGCGCCTCTAACCAGACTATCCGCAGKACGCTGTCTAKGTAGGATGGTCTCGTCTCTCGCATGTAGCATCACTCTCCTGCCATCCGAACTATTGCAATCCAGCAAATGCCTAATCTTAGTCTGACCCGTAACTGCTATAAAAGCAGCCGCTCGCATAAGCTSAMGGTAGTGCTCTACCATGCCAATCTCGTCGTGCCTACCTAGCCTAGTATCGCATCCTCTCACAACCCCGATGAYAGTCRTTTGCTGGTAGTCTAGATAGACCTCAAAACAGAAGCTCTCTCCATCATCGGGAGTGTAGACATCGATCGGCATAGCTCACCACACTCGATCCCTTAATACCGCGTTGAGGATTGGTCCCCAGTCCTTCCCGTCGCAGAAGCTAGTAGGCACAGGAGGGCTTGGGAATCTCTCAAACTATCTAGGTAGAACACTCCACGTCACTTTTTTTCCTTGTTGTTTCAACAACAACCTTTCATCTAGGATATACTCAGCAACAACTACCCAACACGCCTCATAGTCAATCCGTCTTCTTGTTCCAGCAGATACGTACGGCCTTACATCATACTCGTTTGTATCAAGGAATCGAACTACAACTTGAAGGACGTATAGAATCACTGAGTCGTGCTCACAAGTCACACACCTCTCAATGACGTATGGGAAAGCACCGCCAGCAGTTATCCTGGTCAGTGCCTCTATTGCTCTAGTTACTGCCGACATGAGCTGCCTACCAACTCTGCCTCCTCAACGCCGCATTGATGATTGGTTGCCAGTTCCTACCATCGCAGAATCCTTTGGGTATTGGCGGGGTAAGAATCTTCTCATAAATTCTAGGCAGTAAGCTTCAACTCGCTTCTATCCCTTGCTGTCTCAACTGATCCCTCTCGACTTTGACACACTCCACTATGACATCCCAGTTGGTAAAGAAACCAAGGTCCCGCTCTAGGACGTAGGGTCGAATATCATAATCATCAGTGTCAAGGAATTTCGAGACAAACACATGCTTAGTCATTGTACATTTCACACAAGTAATGCATTTGACAAACATATAAGGGAAGGCACCACCGCAGGTGACACAAGTTAGGGCTTCTAGGACATTATACTCTTCAGTCATCATCTGGTTTCTGACTTACGGACTTGTCAAGCGAAGGATTCAGAAAACAAATTMYSAACCCTTGCTTGCAGGTCTGAGTCACTTCAGATAGACTTCTGCAAGAGGCCCCTCCTCTCGAGRCTCCTATAGCTGAATAGTCTTMCYGACCTGAGTYAGATCTTGTACGAAATATTAGACTGMTGCCTRGTCACTGAATACTGTGWCCAACGTCCGCTCCCAGGAACTCAAAATTTTTAAGTACCCGGCAACGGCGCCATTTTTGTCGCGCCCCCACCGTTCCAGGGCCTGGTTCGATGTCTCTCCCCGGGCCGAGTGCGGTGGCTTGGTGGACTGGCAGACTGTCACGCAGGATTTTGGAGAGGTTAAGGAAAATTGGGAGTGAAATCACAAGCAGCCTTTGTCACACAGTCGAGTAGTCAGGGTCATCCCTCCTGCCAGCGTCGACACGGCTTAGAGTGAGGCGTTCGGTTTTATCGCCTGCACCTGACCCCGTATAAAGGTTAGAATCAAGGTCACCGGAGTCCCTACTATCCAGGAGTCCTTCGAGTAGCCTTGAGTGTAACCTATTATGATAAGGAGTGATAAATAACTTGTTATCTCATGCACAAACATTCTCATGCATCATAAATCAAATGACACTGAAAGGACGAAAAAAACAGAAACCAGACTCTGTAAGAGTATGACCAGAGACACGAGACTGAAGAGTAGTACACAAAGAATGGAGGAAGCAGCCATAAAGAAGAGGGCTGCAGTTACTGATAAATCATAATAATGTCATAGTACATCTCAGTGACTAGAAGATACGAGCCTCAATCAATAATGACAAGTGGTACCCCCTCATGAGTGGGCTCGACTATCTGGGACTCMGKATCTGGTACACGCTRGTCCTCCTYGTCATTGAGAACCTGAGTGRCCATCGACTCTGGGACCACATAGCTGATGTCAAAGGATGCCGTAGGATCGATCTTGCTGATATATGCCATACATCTGGCCATCTCCTCGTCCGCAATGCTCCGAAGGTACAACTCCTCAGCGAGGGAAATGCTGTCAGTGGCACCGATCAAGATCTCGATCCGCCCACTGCCGTAGATGTAGTCATATGAAACCTCCAGAAAACGGTCTCCATAGAGAGGTTTCCGAAAAGCCTGTATGACGAAGTCTGCTCCCACCAAATGGCTGTAGCCTTCCCCAAGATATGGGACATGTCCCTTCCCCCTTGAAGGGTCGACTACCTCCTCTGACCTGGGTCCTCCTAACATGTAATGTCCGAATCAATCACCCTCAAGCAAATATCGTGCCAAAAGATAAGCAACCCATCGTAGGGCTGCTTTCCGCCCGCGTCTCGCTCCAGTGACCAATGTCATAAGATCCAAACTCAAGTGTACTCAGTCCCTGTGAGTATCCCAGTCAAAATAGTCCCCCAGGTCAACATTGCTCACGCAGCAAGGCTCCTGGCCTGACTCGTCCGTCTCTGACCTCTGTAGACAGGTGGTAATAGGTATCCCGGATCTGGCCACCTCGCTCCTGATCCTCCTATCTTGACGCCTCTTCTCCTTGCTGCCACCTCTCCTCAGAGGTTTAGGATTACAGCCGTCAAAGTCATAGAGGGCACCACCTCGTGCAAARGGGATCTGGGGAAACACCACATGTAACCAGTGTTCCCTCCAGTAACTCTCCCTGCGGAAGATATAGTCAGCAATCCGGTCATAGGTGGTTCCCTTCACTCCCTGCCCAACATCTCTCACGTGATAAGTGATCACTAATGTGTACCTCGATGTGGGAGACTCATTGGCCCGAACGACGAAGCTCTGATGCCCAATGTGTCAATAGCAAAACTTGTCAACCAGCTTACCCCATGTAGGGGTTGTCTCATGTTGAGGAGCCAGCTTGATCAATCTGCAAAAAATATAGTATGCCCCTGGCAAGCTGCTATGCCAAGCAATGATGTCCTGGAGATGAGGGGGATATCAATAGCCCAGGAAAATAAAAGAACTCGATAGGGTCAAAGAGGACAGCACCTCAACAGACCCTTAAGCAAAACTGGTGGTAACCAACTCAATATAGGGGCCCGCCTGAATGGGCCCTGCTGAACAGCAATCAACTCAGTATAGGAGCCCGCCTGGATGGGCCCGGCTGAACAACAACTCAAGATAGGGGCCCGCCTGAATGGGCCCAGCTGATCAGCAACAACTTGATATAGGGGCTCGCCTGAATGGGCCCGGCTGAACAGGAACAACTCGATGTAGGAGCTCGCCTGAATGGGCCCTGCTGAACAGCAACAACTCGATATAGGGGCCCGCCTAAATGGGCCCAGCTGAACAGCAGCTCAACAACTCATCATAAGAACATCATACAAACATCTCTGCAGCGAGTGGATTAGAACATGAGGACTGGACTGCAAGTATCGTCACTGAGATAGACTGATCATCAAGATATGATCTATGCAAAGGCCAGTTGCAAACTACTGCGCGTGCAAACCGGACTGCTCTAATATCATGTGTGCAGGAAAAATACCGTCCGCACAGGGTCTGATATGAATATCGTCCATGCAGAGACTGATTAGCAAAAAATCAAATCAGCGGGGGTTTGGGGCTAGTCATACCATCAGAGGCATCCAGTCACGGCCTCAAGACTAATCATACTCGCAGGACATGCATCCCCGACCATCATATCAGCGGGGCGCGCGTTCCAAAATCATCATAGCACTCACGCACATAGCCTACCCGAGCCAGGGCGCACTCATGTGGCAATACCAAGCGTAGGCGCGCATGGACGCACACTCAAGAGCAATACTAAGCTTGGGCGCGCGTGGGCGCGCTGTCGGTGCGAATACCCTTACAAGGGTATCCGCCGTGGTTTTGCAAGTGACAGAAAATAGTTTTAATCTAGATTTTAAGTATACCGCGCTAAGCGCGGCTGCGTCTGTAATTGCGTTGACTAGGTGGTTGACCACAATAGCGAGTGCGTGGGCGCGCAGGTTTAAGGCGCGCGTGATTCTTTTCTATTGTTGATCGTAAAGCCGGCCCGGACCTCGGTCGCTTTGCTTGAGATATGATTATTATTTATTTATTTTTAATTAAGCAGGAATTAAGGATATTTTCGATTGATTGGTATATATTGACCGAGTCGAGCGCGCGTGCGGAGAAACGACCCGACGACGGCATCAGCAATAACGGTGCGATTTCGTGCGGTGAGAAGGATGTAGTAGGATGGCATGCGGGGCAATTATGACATGRTATAAGCAAGYCGGCGCGGGCGCTGGGAGCCGCGCAGCCGTTTTGGTTGGTTCGAAGCGCCGCGCCRCACTGCTTTGTATGGTACTCTGCGGGCGCTGGTCTTAGGCTTGGGCTTTACCCTATTGGTTATGACAYTGGACTTGTGAGACGGAGGTACGGGGATCAAAGCCAGCGAGAAGCGGCGCAGGGGTATTTGGAGCGGCATTAAGAAAACGARGGGTTSAAGGCTTGACGGGGCTATCCCCCTTCTTTTTTTATTTACAGGCGCGGAGAAGGGGGGGCCGATCTGTAGGGYTRCCCGCAAAAATCCCGTTTCAGTTTTGCTATTTTATTTTTGTCTARCCTCCTTTTTATGTTTGTTTTACTCGCGTCTYATTYTGGGACGCGATATCGGGCCGGATGCAGGGTCGCGTGGGATGTGTTGTATTCACGGGGTTGCCTGAGGCGCAATTACAAAACTGTTTTCGTGGCTGCGCCGGAACCGCGCCTCGTTTTGGGACGCGGTGCAGTGGGCGGAGCGCGGAGCAGGGAACTCGGCTGGCATCTATGCCGGAGAATGATTGGCCGACTAGGGGAGAAACTTATGTGGCGGGGACCAGCCGTGGGTGCACAGTCGACCCATCGCTGATTTGCCGCGAGGGGTTTGAGTGTGAGCACGCCCTCTGGGACCCAAAAGTTGAAGATGGGGGAGTTGTGCCCTGGGAACCAAGGTAGAGGCAACAGTGGCGCTGACCGTGCGCAGGAATTGATCTGCACGGGACCCCCTCCACTTCAGTCTTCAAAGTCCTCATTTTAATATTTGCTACTACTACCAGTATCAGCACCGGGGAACAGCTTTACCCAGTATTGCAGGCTCTATGCCTGCTTACTTTGTGCGACGTCGGGGTCGTGGGGACCAGGAACAGGTGGGCGATACCGGCCGGGGGTCAGCCGATAGCGTCAGGACTGAGCCTCTTTGATAGGCCAGTCGCTGTGCCTCCCCTCCAGCCCCCTTCCCCCTATGAGCACCAGGGGGGACGCTGCTCAAGTGCCAATCACAGGGGCTGCTCTCGGCAGAGGCTTGGTGATACTAGCTCGCAGCCTACCTGTCGGAGAAGGGGTATAGGGGCGGAAGACTAATCGAACAGTCTAGTTGTTGGTTCACTCCGAAGTTCCCCTCAAGCCGCAGGCGCGGTCGGGTAGTGCTCTGAGACGGAGTCGCGGATGGGCATTAGGGAGTAGCCGGCGGGGATGAGTAGGGCGCTGCGCTGAGATGTTGACTGGCCGGCTCTGAGTAGAGCAAGCAAGGCGGGCAGCGGTAGAGGAGAAAGGCGGAGTGAGGTGCCAAGGCGGAGAGCGCAGCAAGCGGGCGCAGAAGAGAAGAAGGCACCCAGACGGGAACGGTGACTGGATCCATTTGCAGGCAGAGACGGGGAAGAAAGGAATGAGACGGAGTGTGGCCAGGCGCAGCAGAAGTGTGGCTGTATCCCGGCACAAGCGGGAAGCGACAGGCAGCAAAGAAAGGGCGGTGAGAAATGGG
>BFEA01000213.1:27819-41875 GCA_003427395.1 Chara braunii
CTCTCTCTCTCTCTCTCTCTCTCTCTCTCTCTCTCTCTCTCTCTCTCTCTCTCTCTCTCTCTCTCACATATCATTGTGACGTGAGTTACAAATACGCAGTTCCACCACATCTTCAGTCTTGTCGCCTCTGTGGAAATAAGACAAGTCGCACTGCCATTCTTTTAAGGTCTTGCGCACAAACCCTGTGGATGTGTCCACGGTGCTAATATCTCAAATTTGAAGTCATTTGATGTGTTGCTCATCTCATCGACTGCACCTATCTTTTTTTTTTTTTTCCCATACATTGAAGTATTATGCTGCCATATCGGTCACACATGTGTCGTGATCGAGGTTGAAAATGCGAAAACTCACCACCGTTGAGTGTGACATCCACACCCCCCCAATAATCAAGTCTCACTTTGGTTTCCTTTAGGTCACACACGACCACTTTCTGTCACAATGTTTTGTAGTAAGGGATATATAATCACACTAAGGCACCGCTATCGTAAGAATGTGGCACCCGATACTAAATTTATTTTTCATACATGAGACCATGTTATACTCTTGCTACTGTGAACTTCCATTATTTTTGTTTTGTCCATTCTGACTCTCTCTGCATATCTCCTCTTCACACTTCAAAGTTTTCTCTCTGTGTAATATATATATATATATATATATCAATGTCCGTGTCATTGTGACATGAGTTACAAACACACAGTCCCACCACATCTACTGTGTATAAGTGTGTGTGTGTGTGTGTGTGTGTGTGTGTGTGTGAGTGTGTGTGAGTGTGTGTATGTGTGAGAGAGCAAGGGGGGTGAGGCTTATGGAGAATGCAGGCCTCATACCTTAATACAACGCATGGTTGAAAAGTCGGCAGGTTCAACCTCCTGATGATTCGGTGAAACTTGGATGAAACAATCGGTCATGGGTGTTCGACGTTGTCCCCTCCTCTCCGTGTTTCCACGAATGCGTGTAGCCTGAAAAATGGTAAGGATACATTAGTTTCTATACTACTTATTTTTCTTTCATTTCCTTTGATAGATTTTATTACTATTATTAATTGTTATAATTGTCACCAAATATATATATATATATATAAATAAATATACATATATATATAAATATACATATGTACAGGGTCGTCAACCCGTACGTACGGAGGTCCCCGGGCAGACCTCCGTACGTACGGGCGTTCGGGGTCCCGTACGGGTCCGACCCCGACGGCGTTCAGCCCCCGCCAAAAATTATTTTGGGGCCTAAACATAAGTATGTTTTTCTGAATATTGTTCTGTGAGTTCTCTATGACGTGAGGTGCATGCTTGTAAATTTTCAAGTCATTTGCCTAAGCCAAATACGAATTAAAAATCGCCAAAGATGGCGGTGTCAAAACGTGCTCGCCCACGTATTTTTTCACTTTTGACTTTTTGTTTTCACTTCAGTTCGGGGTCTAAACAATTTTATTATTTTTTGAAACTTTTTTAGTAGGTTTTGTATTATGTGAATTACACATCTGCAATTTTTCAGGGCATTTAGCTATGCCAAAAAAAATGAAAAATCGCCAAAGATGGAGGTGTCGAAAACATGCTCGCGCACTCACTAAATTTAATTCTTTTTTTATTTTTATTTATTTTTATTATTAGTATTTATTTTCCGTATTTTATTTTTATTTCAAATTTGGTAAGGAATTCGGATGTAATGCTCAGGCAAATCTTGTTTAATTTATGTTCCTCCATAATTATTTTTTTTTCAGATTTTTTTTATGACTTTTTTTTTTTTTTTTTTTTTTTTTTTTGTCTGCGTTCAGCCCGAACGGCCGAACGCATCCCCAAGGGGTCCCATACGTTCGGGCGTTCGGGCGTTCGGGTTCGGGCGTTCGGCCCGTCCCGAACGCCGGTTACCCTGTATATATATATATATATATATATGACGAATGGGAATATGGAAGAGGAGAATGGCGGGAGAAAAACAAAAGACAACGTCAAGCACGCACGCAAGTGCAGAGGTGGATTGTGTGGTGAAAATGCATGCGATGGATATGGTGAGGAAGCGTGGCATTAGGAAGAAGAAGGTCAGTGCCCAGATATAAAAGGAATAACGTAAGGAAAAAAGCCACAACTAGCCCCGTAGTAGATGGCGAATACTGAGAGGGAGTGACGAGGAAGGTGATGAGCCAACTGGGGTAGGAGCGAGGTGAGGAGGAAGAAGTGCACGTGAAGACAGTGCGCTCATGGCTATAGAAAAAGAAAGTGAATGGGGGTAGATTGGGACGAAGAAAAGAAAAGAAGGAGAAGGGGGGGTGTCGACTTCCCTCATTTGAATGAAACCTGGTTGACATTGTGGCCAGGTACGATGCAAGACATGGTGGTGAAAGGAAGTAGTGAGAACAAACTAATGCGGGAGCGAAAAAATAGACGAGCGATCATAAAAAAAAGAAGGAAGTGAAGAACGCCCAAAGGAACAAAATGTATAGAAGAAGAAGAAGGAGAGGAAGAGAGAGAAAAAACGAGAGAAGGAGAAACGCACCTGGTTGTGGGTACGTAATCAGATAAGTCGGCTCGTGCGCCGGATAAACTTTCACTTGTTCTACATCTTTCAAGTCGTTTCACAAAGTTGAAATTGAGGGGGGGATCGATATGATCTTCCTTTCCAATCCCTGATTCCTCCAAACGCAGTTTGACTAATGGATAGGGACGAGGGGAATCTCGTAGATAGTAGATTGCCCGAATTGTCAACGTCACTCCGCTTGCAGTACTTGGATCGGATGGAAAAGATAACTTGTATGCATTAAGTTTCTTTTATTATTATTATTATTATTATTATTATTATTATTATTATTATTATTATTATTATTATTTTTGTATCTGGTCTCAACCATAGACCAGATACATGTAGGGGGTCGGAGCAAAAAATTCCGATCGGATTTTGGCAAAAAAAGTCAGTTTTGATTTCGTTCAAAAAATATAATATGTCCGTTTTGACGAAATGGCTGTTATTGTTATTATTATTACTAATATTATTATTTTGTTGATTCCCCGACAACGTAGTTGAAGGGCGATGGAAAACAAGGAATGAGTGAGGAGAAGGGATGAGCATGTCACTGCCATATCTGAACACCGCGGCTGTTATATCGCCCGTTCCCCTATCTTAGTGACAAGTCTTCACAATCGTTGCTTTGTTCCTGGTTCGTGTGCCCAACTGCTCATTACGTTCCTACCACGTGGTCGTCTTTGTGCTCGATCCACGCCATGCTTAGAAATGTCGTTTTGCAAGGGAGATAGTGCTTAGAAGGGGTAACAAGAGAGCAAGGAAGGGTGAGAAGAAGAAGAGACGAGCTCACGGGTAGGAGAGGGTAAACAAAAGTCACACGTGAACGAAAATAGAAACAGTAAACAAGCTGCATCCGAGAAAAGGGGTGTGCAGGCAGCAGACAACAAAGTTAGCGAAGCGCAAGCAAAGTAGGACATATGCACAGGTGGACGTAATGAGAACCAGCGCGAGACGTAGAAAGCAAGAAGACAGAGGCGCGAGGGGGAAGGCCCCGGTCCCCTCCAGTCTCCGACGTGGATTTTGTGTGATCTCTCAATTTGTGTTTGTGTCTGTGTGTGTGTGAAAGAGAGAGAGAAAGAGAGAGAGAAAGGGAAAGAGAGAAAGAGATGAGGGTGATGATGTAGGGGGCGTACCTGATCTTGGCGATAGCCTACAAGGGTCGACTTCTCCATATGGTTCGGTTCTGCTGCTGACGACAAATAGTTGCATTGTCGACTCGTAGGCTGGTAGTAGCTACATGATAGTAGTCTAGGCGTAAAGCATCAAGTAGGAATAAGACTTTGGATACTTATGTTGGTAATAGCGACAGTATGCTCTCACTGACATTCGGATTCAGTGCTTTGGTTTGCCGTTATGGTGGAATATTAGTGGATTATTGCTTTCTCAACCGTGTCAGACTTCCTGACTTTCAATGTGATTTTGCCATCTGGAACCTGTATGTTTATTTCCTCTACTTTGTTATTATTATTATTATTATTATTATTATTATTATTATTATTATTATTAAGTACTACTACTAGCATAACAACCCCAGAAAGCCTCGTGCCCGCCCTAAGTGAAGGTGGGCCTGAGTACCCACGAGAGTGGCTTGTCTCAGCATCTTCCAATGTGGGTCTCAGACAGATGCTGCACGCTAACTGGTTGAAGTATAGTCGGGGCCTCACCCTGGGCTCTTCCAGTACAAGCAGTTGCGTCAGGCAGCTGAGCCCAGGACCTGGATTGTTGCGCCTTGGGCACGCGCAGTATGAGGCCGACACATTACGAAATGGCCACAGGCCAATGAGAATGCAGCATTGTCGTCACATCCGCCCTGCGGGGCAATGCAAACACAACAAACGTTTAGAGTCTGGATAGTCCTAGGTGTGGCCAATTGTAAAAGGCCTGGACCCTCAACTGTAGACATGGGCCTGGGCACCGACACTAGGGCCCGACCGGAAGCTACTAAAAATTTCCACGACCAGGCACAAACAGTCCAACAACAGCAGCATCTCCCATATGGGGAGGAGGCCAGCCAGTCTCCCACATTCTGGCCTAGACAAGCAATGCGGACATGCTGCTGCAATAGCGTGTAAGTGTCTGCATGCGCCAATGCTGACTGGGGTACGCACGGGTGTTGAATGGTGTGGGGTACAACAGGGCAGCGGGGCGCTAGCAGCTATAGCCGGACTGCAGGATGCGAGGAGGTGATGAGCGGTGATATTCTTCATGAAGGAGGCACAGTGTGAGTGAACAAGGGTGATGTGGGGAGTGGAGAGTACGTACCTCGTGTCTGTGGGAGGTCGGCATCGGTGTTCACGTCATGTAGATTGATCTTCGAAGTCGATGTGAGCCTGTTGCAGGAACGTAGGTAGGATAGGTAGGATGAGTAGAGTAGGCTAGATACTGGCACCAGACAGTACAAGCGATATTAAATACTGCATTGATGTGGCCTGAGGGTTTGGACTTCGGCTCACGAGGTCGCTATATCGTTCATATTTATATGAAACCTTGGTGCATTTGACTATCTGGACTTCTGCATAATTATTGTAACTTAGTTTTCTGTATATCACGCTCATCTATATTCATAGCATTATTATTATTATTATTATTATTATTATTATTTATTATCATTATTATTTTTGTTATTATTTCATTACCTATACTGTTCGTTCTAACCTGACTACGAACACAATCAGATATATGCATGTGAACCCCGTACCTGGTTAGAGCCATGGTCGGGTTCGCGCACGCTGACCTAGAGCGAGTGTAAGTGCACGCAAGGTCGCTTAGACAGGAGGACAAGAAGGTGAAAGGAAAGGGTAGAGAGAGGAAAAAAAGGAAGAAGGCAGAAAAGGGAATGGAGAAAGGGAAAAGGAGAAAGGATGAGGAGGATGAGAAAGAAGAATCGAGGCACGAAACAGAAAGACAAGCGAAGGTTTTTTTCTCATTCTCATCCTATAAACCCTTGTTTGTACTACCCTCAACTACCTTGTATCTGATTAATGTATGGATATAAAATAGTGGTACAAAACGGTGTAGCGCCTCATCCTATTAAACTTTTCAGCCTAGGTCGGCCCCACTGCGGGTCCCAGTGGGCTCGGCTTCACCCACGCACATGCTCAGGGCACAGAGCCATTCGTCACAGGGTCACCCCGACCTAGTGCTTTGAGATGGATGAGGGTGGGCCATCGGGCGAGAGAGCTTTGACATTGGGGATGTAGCTCAACCCTCTCGCTAGGTGGTAGCCTCGCTGAACCTTCGCAAGCACAATTTCCTTGATACTTAGTTGTGTTTGTAGACAATTGCTTTTTCCAATACTCAGGCAGTCTAGGGAGTTCTTTGAGTTTTTTCTTCCATTTTGTGCAGGCTAAGCGTCATCCTTAGACCACGCATCCTTTCCCTAATACAGTAGTCTTATAGCTTCATTGGGGTGCGACAATGTCGTCTTCTTCCTTAACCCCCCGTACGCACTTCGCAATACACACATTCCATTCATGACTTTTGCTCACACCCCTTAGTCTTTTCGGGGTTGCCGCCCACATGCAAAGGGACTAGGTCACACTTCAACTATTCTTAACTCCACTTTTCGTTTTCATCCGTATTCAAGATTCCATGCACAAAGGTCTCATTCATAGGCAGAGTTTACGTCAAAGGCCGCTTAGCCCTTTGCCCCTCCATTTTTCTTTGTCGTCCCGCACACCCGGGCCCAGTCCCGCTCAAGTCATCCCAGGGCCAATTACCTGCACAATCAACATAATACAAAGACCGATAGAATTCCCCATTTGAGATCAACACATAGTCCCTCCCACATGCCTACTTTTCCAAGTCCTTGGGTTATTTCCTCTCCCATTTCCTTCGCTAATCCCAATCATCCTCTTCTCTTGGTCATGCAGTCTGGGTTCTGGTTGAGTCAACTGACCGTGCTTTCAATCAACAACTATTTTCTTAGTCCTCTTAGGACAAGTCCACTTCCAATTTCACAAGTGTTTTATGCTCACAACTCTTTCCAATCCTCAAGTGTTCTCTCTTTCCTTCTTGGTGGCGCAAGGGACCGACACCCCCCCCTTTGCCCTCTTTCTTCACCAAGCAAGGTCAACTTTCTTTCACCGTTCGTCCCCTGACAAGGTAACAAGTGAGCGAGAGAGGGTTAGTTGCATGCCAAGAGGGAAGGGTGGAAAGGGTACGGATTAGACTTAGGGTATGGGAGTGGTGGAGGGAAGAGAACCAAAGGAGGAGAGAGAGAGAGAGAGAGAGAGAGAGAGAGAGAGAGAGAGAGAGAGAGAGAGAGAGAGAGAGAGAGAGACAAACAAACTTTCTCCGCCTAATCAAGTCTTTATTCCCTACTCGCCCTACCGTCCTACTTGAGACCCCCCTTCTATGTGTCACCGCCCCTCATTCTTTTGAGCAAGGCGCGGGTCGGCCAACAAGATGGAGGAGGAAGAGGGTGCGAGGTGGTTGGTTATGGCGGACGGGTGAAGAAGATGGAGGAGTAAGGTGATGTGAGGTGGCTGATTATGGTGGACGGGTGAAGGAGATGGAGGAGGCGGATGGTGTGAGGTGGTTGGCTATGGTGGATGGGTGATTGAGATGGCGAAAAAAGAAGATGTGAGGTGGCTGACTATGGTGGATGAGAGAAGATGGACGAAGATAATGTAAGGTGGTAGGCTATGGTGGATGGAGGAGGAAGACGGTGTGAGATGGTTGACTATGGTGAATGGGCGAAGGAGAAGGAGGAGGAAGAAGATATGAAATGGTTGGCTATGGTGGATGGGTGAAGGAGACGGCACTCGCGGTTAACGACCACTTGAAATTTCAGAATGAAAAATTCTGAAGTGGTCTGAAACCGCTGAAATGGCCTGAAGACACTTCAGGTCATTTCAGAAGTTTCGGGTGGTTTGCAGAACAAGTTTTATGTTCTTTTTTTTTTTTTCTGTCTGTTTTTTCAGCCACTTCAGGTCATTCAAGGAATTTCAAGTGGGGACATGAAACCGCTGAAGTGGCTGAAGCTTCTGAATGGGGTTTCAGGTACCCCCATCCAAATGGTTGGATGGGGGTACCTGAAACCCCTTTCAGAAGCTTCAACCACTTCAGGTCATTTCAGGAATTTCAGGTGGGGATCTGAAACCGCTAAAGTGGCTAAAACTTCTGAAAGGGGTTTCAGGTACCCCCATCCAAATGGTTGGATGGGGGTACCTGAAACCTTCTTTCAGAAGCTTCAGCCACTTCAGGTCATTTCAGGAATTTCAGGTGGGGACCTGAAACTGCTGAAGTGGCTGAAGCTTCTGAAAGGGGTTTCAAGTACCCCCATCCCACCATTTGCAATGGATCTGTAGGCAATCTGAAAGTGGTGTATCAATCTGAAGTGGTTGAACTGTCTGAAGGCGGTTTCAAACAACCCCATGTATAGATCCACACACAATCTGAAAGTAGTGTAGTAACCTAAAGTGGTTGAACTGCCTGGAAAGGAGACCTGAAAATATATGCACCGGTTAACCATCTCTCGAAGACGGAGGGGGGAGATGGTGCAAGGTGGTTGGTTATGGTGAATGAGTGAAGGAGATGGAGGAAGAAGATTACGTGAGGTGGTTGGCTATGGTGGATGGGCTAAGGAGATGGAGGAGGAAGACGATGTGAGGTGGTTGGCTAAGGTAAATAGGTGAAGGAGATGGAGGAGGAAGATGGTGTGAGGTGGTTGGCTATGGTGGATGGGTGAAGGAGATGGAGGAGGGAGATGATGTGAGGTGGTTGGTTATGGTGGATGGGTGAAGGAGATGAAGGGGGAAAAAGGTGCGAGGTGGCCCGACGCCCCTCTCTATTCCTAAGCGTGGGTCCACCTTCCTAGAGTTACTCAAGGGTCCGGACCATCAGAAAACTCAGTCCTTCAGCAAACAAACTTGCAACAGATACCCAGATTTGCAAAAAACACAGATTTTGCAAAAAACACAGATTGTCGAAAAACTCAGATTTGCAGATGTGCAGAGATCGAGTTGTTAAGGCGGTGATGCTGGTGCATCTGCTCGTGGTCCAGAGGAAGGTTCATTCTCATTAGCATACAATGGG
Source organism: Chara braunii (assembly GCA_003427395.1). Classification (NCBI taxonomy): domain Eukaryota; kingdom Viridiplantae; phylum Streptophyta; class Charophyceae; order Charales; family Characeae; genus Chara; species Chara braunii. Next base: position 36,388 of record BFEA01000213.1, read on the forward strand.
TAGTGGGACGGGGCCACACGCGGGTTCGGGATTACCACTGCTCAAGCTACAGTCGTGCTCATGCTACTCGGGACATTCTAGCGAGAGTCGATTCCGTCCGCCCTTTAAGTTCGTCCGTGATCGCCATTATCTCTTCAATCTGAGTCGTGACTCCATCTCCCGGATTGTTGCCTCGCTTCAATCCGATACTGAATTCTGACCTCGACCACGGTCTAATACGTTTAAAAGAAGCAAAGTCTGCAGAAACGTGCAGTCGCTGCGCTGTAAAGGAGAAGGAATATGCCCACACCGACCGGCCAGATCCATTAAGAGAGAGAGAGAGAGAGAGAGAGAGAGAGAGAGAGAGAGAGAGATGCTCAACTGGCATGTGCATGAGCTCATGACCGTTTTGCTGCTCACTGTCGAGACCGTGCTCGAAGTTGTTGTGCTAATCGTCGATCCCAATGTTGGTCGAGGTCCTGTTGCTAATCGAGCACGTCCTGTTTTGCCTTTGGGCGCTCTATCTTTCCATGTTCTAGCAGAAGATTTAGTCTCATTTTGCACATTTGGTGGGCAACGGGGCGCCTTGCTGATTCCTCACCACAGACTTGTTCCTCACAATGGTTCGTTGTCACAGTCTTCGTCAACATGGGGTTCGCCTTTATAGCACTGATAATCCCGGTAGTGTCTTTCGGTGGTTATCGTTCCTGTTTCCGTGGTGATGTTCTTTGTCGATCTCGATCGTGGTATCAGTGCTTATCGTGCTTGTCGTGCTCATGACCTTTATCCTTGTGGAGCCCATCGTCCATGAGTATTGAAGATCCTCGCTCGCAGGTTCGTCATCAACATCACCTTGGCCAACTTTCAAAGAACTTGTACGAGAGGGGAGACAAGAGACAAACGCAGAGGTAGGGCGGATATAGGGGGAGGAGATACAAGAGAAGAAGAAGAAGAAGCGAGGCAACAAGGAAGAGGGAAAGTAATCAGTGTCAGTTCGCGGTCACCATCCTCGTTTCCACCTTTTCTTCTCGGATGCCTCCGTGGCCATTTTTGGGCTCCCACTTCTAGTCGAAGCTCTTCTTTGTCTCAACCGTATTCGACTTCCGAAAGTTGAGCACGTCCTTCCTCCACAATCGCATTCCGCCAGTTGATCTAACTTAAGATAACTCTAGTAATAATCATAGAATGCAGTAGTATATCTGATTGTGTTTTAGGGGCAGATTCATTCTCAGAGTTTGGTGGTGTATTCTCCCATGTTTTAAGCCGGACATTCATGCCCGTTTTGTGCATTTGGTAAGTAGTGGAGGCGAGCTCGAAAATTTGTTGGCAAGGCAATCGTCAATTGCAGATACGGCGCTACAATAGGGACGACGGGCTTAGCAGAAAGGAGGAGATGAAGGTGTTAAGGTGTATACCTCGGATGCTTTGCCGACCCACCACATTCTGTTGTGAGAGGATAGAATGTGAATATGCCCGATAGAGCCTAAAAGGTGTTAGGCAAGAGTGAGCAAGAGTGAGCAAGAGCGTGATGTCCCTATAAGCGAGCGAACCCCGGGGAAAAAAAAAGGGAGAACATATGAGAAAGGAGAATCATGGAGTAACTTACCTTTTCAACCAATGTGTGAGTGGTTTTCATATTGTTGCCAAAGCTCGATAGACGTGTAGGGATTAGGGAGAGTACAGTTTGTTGGTGGGGCCGGGTCCGTTGCTGGTCAAGCTGTTGCTACCTTCCAAACCTATTGGTTCGCCGTTGTTCTTGGCGTTGTGCAATGATTTGTGCTGCATCTACTGAGGTGTTGTTGTTCGTTGCCGCAGCGAAGTACTGCTCGTTCAGGAGGCCGAAGCCGACTTTCAATCTATTGATGTTGCTGACCACAACCACTATGCTAAAACTGTTATTGCACAGACTAAGGCATTCACGCTGCTGAGACAAGTGTTGAGGACCTGGACTATGTTTGGGATACGAGGTGGGGCTTGTTGCGGCCAAAGTTGGAAGGTTGTTACTGGCAGGGGCGGTTGGTTGTTGGTCATAGAAGTAGGCTGCTGGTCATAGCAGCAAAATTATTGGTGGCTGCCGCAGGCCGCTGTTTACAGTGAACTCTTCGTAGTAGGAGCTCGTTTTTTTGCAGCAGCAGACTTGTGGTTGGGACTGGTGAAATTGTTGCGGCCACACTCAGCAAAGTGATCGTTGGTAATTGAGGGTCGGAGCTGCTGTGTTTTTCTACTACGAAACTGCCGAATTCTGTTATGCTATTGTTGTGCTTTGATTGCTGCTTCTTCGTTGAGGTTGCTGCTTCTTCATTGAGGTTGCCGCTTCTTCATTTGAGATTGTTGATGCTTAGGACAGCTGGCGTAGTCAACACTGGGGCCACTACTGCATATTCAAGTGGTGCTATAATCGTTTTTAGCAGTGGAAAGTTGTTGTTGCCATATGATCAGGTGGTGGTAGCAGTTGTTCTCAACATTGCCAGACTGTTACTGGTTGTGATAACTGCAGTTATTGCAATCTGGTCATATTGTTGATTGAGCAATGAGAGGTTGTGTAGCCAATGTGGTTGGTGTGATCTTGCTGCAACTGTCTTCAGTCTGCGTGTCGAGGTTTTTTGTGTCTTGGTTGACATTGGACTTTTATAACACAATGACGTTGCCGAGCTCCGTATTTTTGGCAGCAAGTTATGATCTCGAGGTGCTACCAATGTGAAGGTGGGTTAGGGTATGAGGTTGTTGCTGAGATTCTGTTGCGGCATCTGCATCTCATAGATATTCGAGCTCAACGACTTTTGGTCACCATTGCGGGGCCTTCAGGACAGGAAGGCAAGAATGCCTTCTCACGCGAGTTTGAGTGCACCCCTCTCGTATCTGAGTGTCTGAATATCTCTCATTTTGCCTTTCTCACTCCCAGTCTAGTTTTTTGGTTTAGAAAGGAAGGTAGCAGGTGGGATTGCAACCCACAAGACCGTAGCGAGACCTTGTGGGAGATTCACCCACCGATTGTGGGCGGTCTGCCGGAACCCAGGCGAGACTCTGGAGGCAGGGAACTTTGAGGTAGACCGACGCGATCTCCCTTAGGATCCCGGATCCCGTATATATATATTTATAGTACCCTTCATTCAGTTTGACCGAGTTTCAACTTTTTGTATATTTTGTTGACTTTAATTCAAGACTTTAATTGAATCAGAATGAAACTTTACTTGTTTGTTGAATTTCATCTGCCTGAAATGAAAATTACGATTTTTGCATGCGCTGATTTAAATGGGGCTGGAGACGAGGTCTTCCTGACTGATCCGGTCGCTTTGCTTGTTTGCCTAAGACATTGAAATGAGATTGGAGATGAGGTTCTCTTGACTTATCTGGTCGCTTTGCTCCTTTGTCTAAGACATTGAAATGAGTCTGGAAATGAGATCCCCCTGACTGATCTGGTCGCTTTGCTCGTTTGCCAAAGATATTGAAATGAGGCAGGAGATGAGGTCCTCCTGACTGATCCGGCCCCTTTGCTCATTTCCCTAAGGCATTGAAATGGGGTTGGTGATAAGGTCCTCCTGACTGATCCGGTCGCTTTGCTCGTTCGCCTAAGACATTGAAATGGGGTTGGAGATGAGGTCCCCCTGACTGATCCGGTCACATTGCTCGTTTGCCTAAGACATTGAAATGAGGCTGGAAATGAGGTCCTCCTGACCGATCCGGTCGGTATGCTCGTTTGCCTAAGACATTAAAGTGGGGCTGGGGATGAGGTCCTCCTGACTGATCCGACCGCTTTACTCATTTGTCTAAGACATTGAAATGGGGCTGGAGATGAGGTCTTTCTGACTGATCCGGTTGTTTTGCTCGCTTGCTTAATACATTGAAATGAGGCTAGAGATGAGGTCCTCCTGACTGATCCGACCGCTTTCCTCGTTTGCCTAAGATACTGAAATGAGGCTGGAAGTGAAATCGTTTCGACTGATCCGATCACTTCGCTAAGTCAGTCAGTTTTGCTTGATAACAAAACTCTAACTTTTCTCCTTGAGAGAGTAGTCCAGGCTAGTGTGTCAGTGATTGCATGGGTTTGACTCAGAACAATTTGGAAAGTTAAAAATTAACTAAATAAGATACACGACTCATATCTTTGTGAATCAGGAGAAGTAAAAGATGAAAACTTTGGATGAACGAACCTTTGTTTTGAAATGGTTGAATGAGTTGTTAGAGTGACGTGCTTGCTGGGCAATGCCTTGTCTTTTGCTCAAGCTATACCTGTTTTTTGCTTTAGTAGGGTAGTCTATTAGTGTTTGCCTTGTGTTTGAGATACAGACAGTTAGATGTCTACTTTTGTTTTCGCATCGTCTCTTCATGCATGATTGCTTTGGTGGGACTTCGGCTAGCCTCTGAGTTAGTAGAAACTCCGGGAACCTTTTTTCCTTAGGGGAGACGCTGGCAATTTCTGCTAAATACTCAAAGTTAGTCAAGATTCAGAGATGTCAGGATTAGTTTAGTCTTTGGGGTCAGTAGGGACTCTGAGTAACTCGTGAAGCATTGCCATAATGATCGGACGAGTGTGTAGCACTGTGTACACATGGTTGAATGTTGTCGCCTCCTTTTATGCATTTTTATGCAGGCCGCACCCTGATATTAGGACGCACTTGGAGTTATGGGTTGGAAAAGGGACTAGGCATAGAGAGATAATTTGTCGAGTTAGTTGAAACCTGTGGTAGTTGCGATATCCTAGCCGACCGGCGTAGGGACGCACTTGGGAGATTAGCGCCTCAAGCATCGGTTCGCGTGCGAGTTAGATCAGGCGTGACTGCATGTACCTCCTATGCTACAGCACACGAGAAAACGCCCTCGGCTAATTCACCTTTGCGATTGCATGTAAAAGCATTTGTAATGTGAACTGGTAGCTCGGCGGGGATGCATCCACCCAAGGGATGGTGACAACTCCCGCAGGTGGAGTTAAGTTGTACGTCGCGAGACCCTATCCTGTCGTAGGGACTCGTGAGAGGTATAGCTGGTGCACTCAGCCGGAGTGGTGAAGCTCCCTAGTTTTTATCCGACATGTCAAATCATGCGTAACGCGACCGAGAAGGTTCCCGCTAGCGAGGACCGTGCGCTCGACAGCGACCTTTCTTGCTGATACAGGGCCCAGTAGGATTTTCCGAGGCTTTTAGCCTCGCTGAATGAGCAAAAAAAAACTATACAAAATTTAAAACAGAAACGAAATATATATATATCGTCAAATAGAACTGCCCGGTAAACCGTAGGCAGAGAGGGAGAAGAGGACAACAAACGAGGGGCTGTGACAAACTGTTTCGTCGGAGTTTATATATATATATATATCGTCTATCGTCAATATATATATTTTACAAGGATTTTTTTGGCAGGGAAAAGGTGGGCAAAAAATAAATTAAAAAATACAAGGTTGTAGATCATTTCAAAACCTTCAAGACCATGTTTTTTATTTGTTTTTTTCCCTTTATACATAGTTTAAAAATTCAAATGCATAAAAAGGAAAAAAAACAACCCCCCCCCTCAAAAA
>BFEA01000213.1:42009-54745 GCA_003427395.1 Chara braunii
TGTGTGTGTGTGTGCGTGTGTGTATGTGTTTGTGTGTGTGTGTGTGTGTTGTCCCCACACACACGCATGCACACACACACACACGGGGAATTGTTGGGGGGGAAGGGGGGGGGTTCCCTTTTTTCTAAGTTTAATCGTGCAGGGGTGTTCGACTACATACCCGAGCCCCCATAAACCCAATCCATTGAAAACAAAATGGTCAGAGCCCCCCCAATTTTTATTCGACGGGAATTTAATGGGGGTTAGAGAAATTAAACAGCTATTAACGGTCATTTAACTTCACCCCCCACCCCCATTAAAAAGACACTCGGCGTAAAACAACCCGTATAGCCCTTAAGCCGATACGAACCAGCATACGACCGAATCAGTGTTGACGCAACGAGGGGCCTCAAGTCTTGAGAATGAACATGCATCTCGTGGCCACGACGTCCGGTCCGCGTCATTAAAAAATTATTGAGGTCCTTGCCGTCAGACCTTAAACAACTGGTTGGCCACCAACTCTCTACGGAAAGAATTAGAGGTTGTAGGGTTAGCAGACCCCGATTTAGATCCTAATTAAAATTAAGTGTTTAGGTAAGTAGTTCTTAAGGGTTACGTTTATGTGCTGAGGAGGTGGCGTTTGCCTACTATACCCGTACCTCACCATGGATGACTATCCTATGTTCGACTTTTTGGCCCTCAGCGTAATATTGGGGCCCCTTCTGCTCATGTTCTTCCCTTTAGGATTCTGCCATGCCTTCGGGATGGGTGTGGTATCTAGATCCGGTAGGTCCACACAGCCATATACCCCAAAGGAGCAAGCCAAACTTGATGTGAAGTTGACATAACAGAAGGGAAAAAAGGCGGAAAGATTGAGAAAGGAGGAGGAGGAGATGAAAAAGAAGTTGACGGAGAAGAAAAAAAAGTTAGAAGAAGAAGAGCAGAAAAACATAGAAGAAAGGATAAGGAAGGTGATGGAAGAAGAGACATGGAAGATCGTGGAGGAAAAAGAAATTGGAGTTTAGAGGGAGAGGACGAGTACAGAGGAGTAAGGCAGCAAGAAGAGGGGGAAAGCAGCCAGATACAACACGATGAAGCACATGAGTGGCTGACGAACTTTGGCTTCCTCAAGGAGAGGCCGATCAATGAAACGGAAGAGGAGTTGGAAGCTTTTCGAGTGAAGCTGAGGGTTGCAGACCCTCGTGAAAGACCCTTCCTGACACAAGAGCATAAGAGTATTATTAGTATGAGAATGTTGGCAATCCGGGAGAGAATTTGAAGAGGAAAAGAGCTTGAAAGAAGAGCGGGAGGTGATCCGGCAGATTCTGACAGAAGTTGAAGGAGAAGCAAGAAGGAGAAGTCTATGTCAAAGCCCGATTAGACCTCCTCACCCAAGCAACCCTCCACTCCGCTCAAGAGAACGCCACAACACGCATTACCGAAGAAAGGATAGAGGTCCACCAAAAGGAATTTAAGAGCAAGTGGAATAACTATGTCGTGACAAACCTCCGCCAAATAGATCAGCACTTCCTTCGTTCAAGGTTGTCCGCCATGCACATCGGTAAGAAGATATCCTTGTAATGCACCCCTGTTGGTCTTGACACTGACAGCTCCATATGGTCCACGATATCGTCGATATCCACCTCTCCGTCCATGGTTGGGGGCAGCATTGAGCGGCGAGATGGAAACTGATATGTTTCTTTGAACGGTGCAAGCTTGGAGGCGTGAAAGACAAGGTAAGTACGGAGATGACCAGGGATCCGGACTACATAAGAAGGTCCATCCGGATCAGTCCCCACAATATCTAAGACTTCCCATGGTCCAAAGTACTGTGGCATGAGCTTGCGGGAGATCCCGTGCTCCTGTCCCAGTTCTGAGGACTTAACCCAGACTCTTGTCCCCAACCTGAAATGAAGACTCACGACGATGTTTGTTCGCAGATTCTATCATAGCCGTCTGTGCCTTTTGCATTAATTTTATAGCATGCTGCATCTTCTGTTCATACCGGTAAGCAAATTCTAAAGTACCTGGTGCAACAGTGACTGATTCTCAGGAAGGAGGAAATCTAGGGGTAGTCTAGGCTTGAAAGTCAATAGCAAATTGTTTGGGCTCACCCCGGTGGCACTGTGTTCCGCATTATTGTACAGACTGGCGATGAGAGCAAGCTTTTCATCCCAGTCCACCTGGTTGGGCTTGATGTAATGCCTCAACAAGTGTTGTACAACGCGATTCAGTTGCTCGGCCTGACCGTTGGCCTCGGGTGATTCCCATAAGTCATCTGCAACTGGGTTCCCTGTTCTACAGCAGCGGCCTTGCACAGTTCGCTGGTAAATCGGACATCCCTGTCATGGATAATGGATTTCGGTAAACCAAAATCCCTGACCCACTTCTCTTTAAACATCCTAATCACGTACTCCGTCCTTGTTGTTTCTGGCATTGCTACTAACCTAGCATACTTACTAAATCTATCCACGATAACGAAGATGTGTCTCATCCCACTCTTGTTGGTGATCAGCGTATCCATGGAGTCCATGGACAAACTCTCACCACGCTTTTCCGAAATCAGAAGGGGCTTCAGGAGCCCAAGAGGCATCTCGCATCATCGTGGGCCACCAAAACCGCTGCAGCAGATTAGTTGCGGTCTTTTTGTACCCAAAATGGCTGGTGGCATCGTGATACTCGCCTAAAAATAAACTACGCAAAGACTCCCTATTAGGAACACACAAACATTTATTCCCAGCCTTCTCGAGGAACAGCAAGCCTTTGACCATCTCAAACTCAGCAGAAGTCACTTTGTCCTTCGCTTCGAGTCTGCATATGATCTCGGACATGAACGGATCCTCTCGATAGGCTTCCACCATTGACTGAGTAACGTTCTCCTCAAGCCCAAACTCAGCGATCAGCGCACCTGAGAAATCAGGTCTACGCGACAAGGTATCAGCAACCTTGTTGTACTCGCCCTTGATATACTGAGGCTCGAAGTCATATTGCTCAATAACTTCGATCCAACGCTTGAGAGCGTCAGAGAGTACCGTCTGAGTTCTCATCCATCTCAGGGTCTGATGATTAGTCCTTAGGATGAAGGACCTCCCAAGGAGATAGTGTCTCCAATGGGTTAGAGCCTTGTAAACCGCATAAAGTTCCTTCTCGTAGGTGGACTTGGCCAACTTCTGAGAGGGCATCTTTTTGGACATGTACTCTATTGACCTCAACTTTTTCCCCTCCTGTTGTGCAAGTACAGCGCCTATGCCATATTGGCTAGCATTCGTAGTTACTATAAATGGTTTGTCAAGATCAGGAAGCTTCAAGACTTCGTAATGCGTCAACGCATGCTTCAGATGTCTGAAAGCAGCCTCGCATCTCTCAGTCCACTCCCATGGGGTGTCAAGGCGGGTCAGATCAGTCAAACGGGCGACAACTATGCTACAGTTCTCCACGAAGTTGCGATAGTAGCCGATCATCCCTAAGAAACCTCATCTCAGTCACAGACTAAGGACGCGGCCAGTCACGAATGTTGGCCACCTTCGCGTCATCGGGCTTCAACCCTTCTGCGGAAATCTCATGACCCAAGTACAAGACACGGGTGCGGCCAAACTCGCACTTCTCACCGTTGATCTTGAACTTGTGTTGTCGCAGGAGACTAAGAACTTTGTCAAAGTGTGCAACGTGCTCCTCGACAGTCTTACTAAAAATAAGTATGTCATCGAGGTACACGATGACAAACTTATCCAAGTAGTCATGGAATATCCGATTCATAGCGTGCTGAAAGGTGCCAGGAGCATTGCAAAGGCCGAAAGGCATCACCACAAACTCGTACAGACCGTACGTGGTCTGAAAGGCGGTTTTGTGTTGATCCTCGAGCCGGATTGCAATCTGATGGTACCCAGATTTCAGATCTATCTTACTGAAGTACCGACACCCTTGCACTCTATCTAGCAAATCGTCGATGCGTCGTAGGGGCTTCTGTTCTTGACAGTGATGGCATTGAGGCCCCTATAATCAATGCACATCCTAAGTGTTCCCTCCTTCTTCTTAGGTACGAATAGTACTTGAGACCCATAAGGAGAGACACTCGGGCGGATCCAACCCTTCTCTACGAGTTCCTTGAGTTGGCGGCGAAGCTCATTGAGCTCGCCTGGAGACATCCGATAGATCCTACCCTTCGGGATGCTAGACCTTGGGAAAATCTCTATTGCATGGACGACCTCCCTCTCTACAACCCCTGTTGGCTCTTCAAATAGATCAGGGTACTTGGCAACTACTCCCTCTATCTCCGGCGGCATTTTCACCGGTCCGCCTTCAGCAGAGACATAAACTAGGTACATACCCTCCTCCCGATTTTGCTTATAATAGTTATAGAACGCGGCCACACACATGCATCCATGGGACTCGATCAGACTACTAGCTTTGAACTTGTGCAATCTGGCGGTCCCTCCACCTGGCAAAGTGTGTTTGACCACTTTTCGGTCTCAGTCAAACTGAGGTTGTGCTACAGAGAGGTAGTACATACCTAACAACATGTCCATGGGGAGTTCATCGTTCACTAGGAACGAGACGCGATGTCTCAATTCCCCTCCCGCATACGGGAAACAACACTCAGTATCCTGAAGGTGGTCGTTGACTACCATGCGTTGTTTGTTGGCACAAGTCGACTCCACAGGTCGACTCAGGCGCTGCACTTGCCCCTGTAAGCGCAGCCTCTCAACGCACGCGTGGCTAATAAAGTTCCTAGTCGAGCAAGTGTCATAATAGGCCCCGACCTTGTGGCCGCCAATGACTATCTCGCTGATGAACATCTCACCCTTCGGGGCTTTGACTAGGGTCATCCAAAAAGCGGGTCTGATTTAGACCACTCCTCCTCTAGCTCCTCGAAGGACTCAAACACATTCATCGAACAGAGGTTCGATGGGCCTGAATGCGTTTGCGGGACGACACTGGAGTCAGTAGCTTGGGCCATCTCTCGAGATGGTGAGGGTGTCTCCACCACCGCGACCCTAGTAGGAACAACTACTATTCCTACTTGCCCGACGTGTTTTCCAGAGCAGTGCCTGAAGTGCTGGCTACATTGCTACCAACGGGATGAGAGGATCCTACCGCCTGCCCCATCGTAGGCGGGATCTTGTCGGTCACCTTCTTGTTACGGCATTTGAACTGATTATGGCCATATTGACCACAACGAATGCAGGTCTGTCGTATGTACCGATCTCTCCACACGTCCTCTGAGAGACCCGCCTTCTCCCATGGGGGAGCGTTGGGGTCGACTTGACTCCTTGACCGGGAGCCTCCACGGCATCTACCGGTCGCCTTACCTTTTCGAGCTACGACAAGACAACTCCACCCCCTGAAGCTTCAATGCTGCCCGCCTTTGCACCTACTCCCTCCTAGAAGTTGTCTTCTAATTCGATGGTTGAACCATCGTTATCGACAAACATAATACGTCCTTTCACCTTCCAGTTGGAAGGCAGTGTTTTCTTCCTACTATCCGTAGTGGGTGCCTGTCCATGCCCTATCTTCGCCTCGAGGTCTAGGGCCTTCTTGCTAAACGAAGGAAAGTTGTGCATATTGATGTTGGCCTCACCTGCCAACTGGTTCCTGAGAGGCAAAGAGAAGCATCTCAGGTAGGAGGTGAGTAGAATCTGGGGTCATAGCGCACCCCTGGGACACAGATCAAACGCTCAACAACGACGGTGGCTTCCCTTACTGACTTGAACTGCGGCATGTGCAGTGTTAGGATTGCGTCAGTGGCCCTTTGGGCCTCCTGAGGATCATGCCACCTTTCCTCCACCAGCGTAAGGAAGTCATCCAATTTCTTGGTGACTGTCGAAGCGTGGAAGTCATGACCATACCCCTGGAGTTGTACCAAACCAGTCAACCATCTTGCTGCACTACCCTCCAGGTAGGAGGCAGCCACAAACACTTCTTCGTGCGGCAAGGTAAGTTTACACCTAACATAGACTGGCACTGCCCTCAACCACGTGTCGAGGTCTTCGCCCCTCTTATCCCCTGTGAAGGGTTTAGGAGCGGCGATGGCCGTCTTGGGCACCCACTGTGTTTGTCCCGGTCCCTGCATCACTACGGGCTGTGGACCCTGTGACACATATTGTTGTGCTAACTGCTGGGGTTGCGTGCGCTGCGGCTGTACAGATTGCGAGACAGCAGGTTGCGTGGTAACCGCAACCTGCAACGGAGATTGGGTGTACACTGTTTGTACAGGAACCTGCAAACTAGATCCTGCTGATACCCCTCCTGATAGCGGCATGCCCAGGGAAACGATCGCGATCGATGATGGGGCTACATATGGGGATACCCCAGTCACAGGTGGGACAAAAGGAGGAGGTTGTACAACGGGTCAGGCACCAAGCCCGGACATTGGCGACGTTGCCTGCGCTCGCCCAACCAACAGGGCCAGACTTTGCTGAATATCTTGAAGGATGGTTGTCTGATGGTCCTGAATCTCAACTACATTTAGCAGGACGGACCGTATGATCCTCACATCATCAGTCACTTGCATCAGGTCCATCTCCTCTGACTCACTAACGCCCGCTTGTCTACGCTGCGTCCTGGCTCTTCTTTTAATCATATTTTCCTTCTCCGCTTTTATCTCTCCTAATGCCTTATGTAGTTGTGCCTCCTGCAATGTTGCCTGTTGTATGGCGATCTCGTCAGAAGTCAACACTATAGGCTAGCTTGCCATTACGCCAGCGGACTGACTCTGGGTCTGCGCGACCGTTGACCCGACAGACCCTGAACTACCGGCCTGAGTAGTCTGCTGCGCAGAAGTGGCCATGGCTTCTGAAGCTGCGGCCTCACTCACAAGTGCCCTGCTAGCCTCTACTGCTCTAGCCCTCCTCTGCTGCTGCTGCCTCTCCCTAAGTTGGCGGAACAGATATCTGCCTCTCCCTAAGCTGGCGGAACAGATATCTGTCGCCCTCTGGTCCTAATGCCAAGTGGGCAATTGGGCGTCTAGCCGATCGCAATATCCTCCGGTCGTCCTCTCCAGTGTCCTCCTCATCGCTCATAAGCTACAACCCTGTACACAATCTGCACTAGTGCACTCTAAATGCCTACCGCAGCGTAGTGCACATACCAAGTAACTGGTGGCTATTTCGGAGTAGATACACTTGGGGTCAACAGGTAAGTCAGATTCCTACAAATAAAACTATTTTTAGTTTGACTAATCCGCAAACAGAAGCACCATGAACAAGAAACAGTTCTAACTAATGTTGTCTGTCATATGTCAATGGTCGTACACCTAACTAATCAAAACATAAAAATAGAATCATTTGTGTGGATAGGACAGTATGGATTTTTTCTCGAACTTATCACATGTAATCTACCCCTCCCTTAGTTCCCCTGAGTATCTCTTGACGTCAGCGTCCCTGAGCAATCTGGAGAGCGTCGCATGTCTAGAGGTGTGTGTTCGGCCCACCCCTGTGCCCCGAGTATTTGCTGAGCTGGCGAGCCCTGCAGTGGATTATCCTCGCGTGCAGCGAGCCTTACAACCATTGGCTAATCCAGAGGCAATTTAACGTCCGCCCCCAAGTGACTCCAGGAATTATTTTACGTCGCAGCTAAACGACGATCACAGCCAATGGTTCCCCTTCCGGTGCTTATTTAAAGACGCCCAGTCTCGTCTCCCTTAAAGGCTGGCCTGCCCTTCAGTACCCATCTAACAGCGCAGCAAGCCAAACAAAGGACAAGCAGCAAAGCATGCGTGCTCTACTCCCGGTGGGTTGGCATGGTGACCGTGACCCAGTGCTTCGTCCAGGGCCCTTCAGAAAGCTCCGCCCATCTTCTCCCATATGCTCCACGTGAACATTGCCGACTCTCAAGAAGTGTCGAAGAGGGTAGATAAGGTTAAGAGCAACGTACCTCAAATAGCTGCCCCCAGCCACATAGATAATCTCACCAGATGACCTGATGCCGATTGTGATGACCAGTCATTGCTTCAGCACAACCAGCATTGCACGCCGTTCCACCTCAGCACCAATCGCACATTAGATAGTTCTCATCACACTGTCCAACACCCACGTTATAGTTCTCATCACACTGTCCAACACCCACATTACAGTTCTCATCACACTGTCCAACCCCCACATTACACCACGTAGCCTTCCTGGCAATCCCCTCACCGCCTAGGTCGCCTATCACTCGTCTCCACCCTCCTCACTACACACCACTTACGGCCAAACTCGCCAAGCAGACCGCATGTATGTACCGCATAAGGCAGAAGACAAGCGTCAGATGAGCGCAATCGTACCACAGCTCCGACACCAAATTGCAAGGAAGATGAGCAACAGTGAACTTCAGCAATCAAACAGCATCATACATATGAGTCCAGATCGTCGTGACCTCGAACCAACAGCAAAATTGCATCACGAGATTCACCAAATAAAAACACACCAAGAGTTCATAATTGACAATGCTGAAATAGTCCCATCATCATCAACAAAGAACCAGAGTTGATATCCTATCTGGCGCTCGGCGCCCAGACTACATGTGGCAGATCCTATCTAGCCTATACTACAATGCCAAAGTTGACGACAACAGCTCTCCCGAAGTACGAGCATACAGCGACCAATGTCGCACGCTTCCAGCACCAGGTATGTCTCTCGCCTCACTCACAACCTCGTTCCCCAACACACAGATGCCACTTGCACCCAGGGACCACCCTGCGCCACACCCAGCTTACAGCAGCACAGCTCGACTATGGCTGCCTGCTCATTCCCTGCTCGCCCGTGAGCGCCAGCCAGCAATTAGCGCAGCAGCGCTTGCGCAGCATGCAGCCAGCACCCGAATGGTGAATGCGGAGGCAGGCCCTTCGCTATATCGAAGTGGCCTGCCTGCGTCCAGTCCCAGGAAGCTTCCAGTAGGCCCTCGTAGCCTGAGGCCCAGCACGTACAAGAACAGGCCTTGGGCCTGAGGTGGTTGCATGCACCCAACTGCCTTTGGCCTGTGTTTGGCCCAGTACCCGTATCCAGCCCAGGGCCTGCTTTCCATACACTCACACAGGCGGCCCAGGGCCTGGATTCTCTCAACCCACTGGCGCTGCGCAACTGCCTGAATTTCCTTGAGTTGCGTGGTGGCCAGAATAGGGCCCTGAGGGCCTTGTCGAGCCTGCCTTCACTTAGGGCAGCCGACTGGCTTCAAAATGGGGCCTTATGGGGCTCATAGAGACAGTGGCCTCGCACTGTTGAAGGCGCATCATGTAACAAGCCCACTCAGTCAATGGGCTTCGCCATGCTTCAACAGGGCACGTCTTTCCACCCACTTCATCCCCCTTGTCACCCTCACAACTGGCCACTTTTTCTCGTCAGAGGAACAAACCCCTCTAGCTCCGTCAGCTGACCAAACTCTGCAGTGTCATGAGCTGCACACTGCCGAACAGAAAACACCGGAGGGTACTTCCCCTTCCCTGCCACCCTTGCCATTTTTGCCTTCGCCCTCACTCGTTTCTTCACTCCCACCCTCCTTTGTTCCCCTTACCTTCTCTAACACTAGCCTCTATTCATACATAGTGCCATCCATTTCCCTGCACCCTCCAATTGTCCTAATCACAGCCTGTGGACACTGCATTCTTTTTTCCATTACCCCTCTCGCCCTCCTCTGACCCTGAGAACTCATCTTCCTGGCAAACCTCCTCTTCTTAGGGCACCCTCACACTGGGACTGTGAACAAAGCTGGCCATGAACACAGTCATACGCATATGGGAAAGCCATACTGTGCATACACCATGAGCTCTGACACAATCCTCGTCCTCCTCACCCTCCCTCACAGCTTCGCCATATGCTTCTTGGCTCAAGAGACTCCTCCATCTTACTCCTCCCGCCCTCCCTTCCTCTCTTGATGTAAGGGAGCGATACTGTGCATACGCCATGAACTCTGACACAATCCTTGTCCTCCTCACCCTCTCTCACACCTTCACCATATGCTTCTTCCTCCAGAGACTCCTCCATCTTACTCCTCCGCCCGCCCTTCCTCTTTATGTAAGGGAGGCAGAAGATTTCGCTCCTCTCCACCCCCTTCTCTTTCTCGTTTGCATACAGGATCGACCGTTTCTGCACTCCGGAAGCCCCTCCCACAGCCATGCTCATCCCTACCCACTCGCCACCGTTGCCGGGAAAGTGCCTTCTCATGCAAAGTTCGCGATTAACAACTTTTCAGATTTTCGAGGGCTTGCCAAGACAGCCACCTCCACGGCTCCAACAAACACACCAAACTTGACACACACAAACCTTGGTCAAAAGCAAAACAGGGCAAAAAACAGAACTAGAAAAACTGAAAATTTTATCCCCAAAATGCCCTTTTCAATGTTTGCGAGGCCAACCTATGTATGGACCTAAAAGGGGATATCCTTGTGAACCACTCACACGCCCATCATGGCATTCCTCGGTTGACACGATCTGCTTGCCGGGGTCCAGGCTGCTTCTTCAGCAGCACCGCTCACCACAGACAGTCGTCAAAGTCTGTGGCTCCAATTCTCTCACAGCCGCACTGGTGGCCCACTTACGCAGCATCCACCTCAGCCATTCCTCACTCTTCATCCATCTCAACCATTCTACCTCAACAACTCATGACTACTCATCCCCCCCCACCAGTCACGCATCAAAGTCTGTTCGCATAAGCCGTACCCTTATATGGTATAGGACATGCAGATGACTGCAGTTATAGAACACTCCAGTTAAGCCGTAGCCATATATGGTACAGGACATCCAGATAATTGCAGATAGAACACTCCAACTGGATGCCACTATGGCAAGGCTAAATGCAGAAAGACAAACATATAGCGCTCCCTAAGCAGATTCAGAGTTCAGTCCTTGCAGGGTATCAGTTGTCGGGTGGTCTTTGATGGTTAATCACAACTGCGGTTAAGGTGGAGTAGCATTGGTTTGGGGACTCTGCAGACTGTAGAGGAATCAGCCTCCTGATAAGAAGCATTGGTTAGGTGACTCTGCAGACCGTAGAGGGTTCAGCCTCCTGATGACTTGGTGAAACTCATCAGGAAGCTCAACATGTTTCACCAACTCACCAGGAAGCTGAACCTCCGACGAAACAGGCTGCCACAGCCCCTCGTTTGTTGTCCCCTTCTCTCTCTCTGCCTAAGGTTCACCGGGCAGTTCTATATGACGATATATATAGAGCCAGAACGAAATGTGAAAGGCAGAAATTTAGACTACTACACACGAAGGTTCGCCATTAGGGCCGCCCTGCGAGAGGCCCACACTACCTATCAAATCCTACAGGATGCAGGGAGGTGCCATCAACCTGAACTCTGAATGAGTAACCCGTGACATCGTTCCCATTCAAGGAAGTCTATATACAACACAAATTACAATACATACTCCAGTTGGCATCTATCTATCTGTACATAGTAAGTCAGCAGTGGTAGTGCGTTCGATATGTATATCGTGGATACGACACGATGACCTTCTGGGATGAATCTGATCGCAATGATGCCCAGATTCGGTAGAAAATCTCTCTGAGTCTTAACACCCCAGAGGGGTAAATGGACAGACTCTTCGATCGTACGACAGGACAAACACACACATCGTCAAAGAGGATAAAAGGAAGACAAAAAGAGAGCAAATTCTCCCCTCCATACAATCGTTCGGGCCAATTTGGCATTGTCATGCCATGACGTGCCGTGCCGTTTGAAAAGTCATACACGTGGCAACTACGCCCACAGTAGTAAGACGACGCTTACGGCCTAAAGAGAGGTTTTACTGCCCTTCTTGTCATCTATGATACTCTCTGGTCTTCCGTCTCTGCCTATCCCCCTCCTCACTCCGTCTTTCACCCCATACGTTTCATCCTTGCTGACACATACCCAAAATCGAAGCCTCGTGTTCAGGTATGTGAGAGAGAGAGGAGAAGGAGAAGACAAAGGAAGAGTAGGAGGAGAAGAAGAAGAAGAAGAAGAAGAAGAAGAAGAAGAAGAGAGAAGAAGGAGAAAAAAGGAGAAAAAAAGCAGAATCTCTCACACAATTGACAAAGGTCATCAATCCATCTATTAAAGAGACAGCCCCTTGTTCTGTATTCGTGAGAGAGAGACAGAGAGATTTCAAATGGAATCAAGCTATGCCTTCATCCTTGTTGGCACGTACTTGAACGTGAACCTCATCCGACGTGGAAAGCCAATTGGGAGTGGCTTCAATTGGCTTCGATGGGTATTGATGTTCATGTCGGCAGTTTAGAGCTTGATGTCTTGGGGTACAGAGCAGGACGGGCGAAGCTAACGACGGGAAGACCTGCTGCTTTTCCCTGCGAAGCCAAGTGATTCGGACAGGTGGCAAAGAAAATGATAATACGGGCATCGCAGTGTGCACAACCGCCAATTTCCACCGATCCCTCAGACGACTGATAAGCGCTGGAACAGAGAGCAGAAGAACGTCTCTCTCTCTCTCTCTCTCTCTCTCTCTCTCTCTCTCTCTCTCTCTCTCTCTCTCTCTCTCTCTCTCTATGTGTGTGTGTGTGTATCCGTGTGTGTGTGTGTGAAGACCATCTCACTGGAGATTGCACAGCCATCCATCCAACCGGTCAGTACCTTCTATTTTTTCATGTGGCAATATGATCTCGTGGGGTACAGAGCAGGGCGGGCGAAGCTAACGATGGGAAGACCTGCTGCTTTCCCTGCGAAACCAAGTGATACCGACAGGTGGCAAAGAAATTGCTAAAACGGGCATTGCAGTGTGCACAACCGACAATTTCCACCGATCCCTCAGACGACCGATAACCGCTGGAACAGACAGCCGAAGAA
>BFEA01000213.1:64589-97792 GCA_003427395.1 Chara braunii
CTCTCTCTCTCTCTCTCTCTCTCTCTCTCTCTCTCTCTCTCACGCACACACACACACACACACACACACACACACACGCAGAAACGAGCCACACGCAAACATTCGGCGCACAACACGAAGATGGAGCGCCTCCTCCTCCCCTTTCCTGCGTGTTTTAGGGTTAATGGAATCTCCCCTAAACTAAACTTCCCATACCTCATAGCCTACTGCACCGTTCCCTACATTCTATCCACCTATTTACTTCTGCTCGTTTATACAAGCCTATGGTTTTTCGCAAGGTAGGGAGCAAGTTGCGGCGATCTCTCTTGGGCTTGTCACGCCACTCAAGCGGTAGATGGCACGTTCAGCACGTTCATTAGCAGGCCCAGGAACATGAATGCTACCATAGGGCTGACGTCCAGTGCTCCGAACAAAGGCGGGATGTAGTACCTGAACAGATTGAGGAAGGGATCACAGAGTTCTCTGAGCGCTAGCCATGGCTGCTTCTCCCATGGAATGTTCGGGAACCAACTTAGCATCACTCTGATCATCAGCACCAGCGAGTACATCTCAAGCCAATGAGCCACTCCCCTTGCTATGATAGGCAAAGGGTTGTTCGAAGCAACCACAGCTGCTGCTAGCAGCACCCCACGGCCATTCTTGTTGGTCAACGACGCAAACCAACTCCCCTCGGCATCGGTCAATTCCTTCTCTTCAGGAAGCCCTAACCGTCCACCGACTTCCCATAGTTTTTTCGCCGCCATAGCCATAGCTTGCGCGGTGATGGCCGCGGTTGCGATCGCGAGAGACGCAAAGGACGCGAGACTCGCCACCGCGGAGTTGCACTGCGCGCCAACTTGGGGGAGAGAGGAACTGGCGCCACCATCGACAGTCTCATCGGAACTACTGAGGCGAGGAGAGCTTGACGAAGATGGCGATGGCCGACAGGAAGAGGTCGAAGACGAGGAGCTTGAGCTTTGAATCCCAAGACGGCTGGAGAAGGCAGAGCAGGCAGAGCGCTCCGCGCTGCCTCTCGGTAACTGGTTCCAGCTCCGGCCATTCGGTGATCGACTCACCCGCTGCCACCCCTCTCCCCTCCAAACGTATCTACTGCTGATTCCAGTTGCCGACGCCGCCGAGTGACACGTCAGCAGCACATTGCCACGTGGCTTGTTGTACCAGAGTGGCGATCTGAAACCCAAACAGAAGCTCGTGGATCCTGTCGATGAGGACGGCGTCGTCGAGGAGGAAGAGGCAGCGGCACACCTCGCGGCTGTCGTCGTGCTCGTGAGATGAATCTCCGCGCAGTGGGCCACCGTGGCCGCCGCCATTGTTCGTCAGCTCGACAAACGCTAAGCGGTCACTGCAAACACGTGCCGGGGAGCCTGTCGGCCACGTGGAATTTTCCGTTGCGTTAGCTACTCGTCGATAGCCGAATCACAGTCGCAACTTGGGACTCGGAGGAAGGCTTTGGCCTATCAAACCACATACCGCCAGCTGACAGAACGCCGCTGTGGAAGCGGCAGATCCAGACGAGTGAGGTCACCCGCGCCCATAGCACGTGTGAGCGAGTCATGCACGCATAGCCTAGGAGTTCCAAGCCAGGGCCCACCAGTACAGACTTCTTTCATTCACTGCGGTCTTGGAGCCGTCCCAGCAACAAGCAACACACACAGCACTGCCAAAGCTCAGTTGGTACACCCAATGAACTGTAGAAGTGCAGACTGGACCAACGGGCCTACCTCAGTTGGTACACCCTAAATTCCATTACGGAAAAAACATGAGGCCGGGAATTCCTCACAAACAACCCGGATGACACAATCACGGTACTGGGACCCTTACCCAGCTTCGGTTCTGTGGGGACTCCCACGACAAGAGGGCTGGTGTCCACGAAAGTGGTCCATCCCCTACAACACTCAGGGGTTTTACCCCTGTAAACCAGTCCAAAAAAAGAGAAAACGTGGCAAAACAAAAAAGGGGAAAAATCTATCTATACCAAGTACGTTGTAAAACAACAACAGAGGCCCATGGGATGGAGGGGGGCCCGGACCGACGCGCCTCCGCTGGTGCAAAATAGCGCTCGGACCAGACGCGGTCGGCCAGTAACAGAAGACGGGCTGACGCAGGGAACTACCGCCAAGATAGCTCCCTGGCAGAGGGTAGGGCCGCCATCGCGTGCATCGTCACGAGATCATGGCGCTTGGAAAGGCCACGAAGGTACTGCCCGCAGCCACTTGGTATCCGGACCCTAGATAGGTAGACGAGCGGTAGGTGAAGAAGTAAGATAGGAAGGAGAAGAAGACCAAGCACAACAGACAAGGAGTTAGGTAGTGAGCAGGGCTGTGAATTGCGAGTACCCAAAAAAAGACTGGGGAAGGAGTCGTTGAATGGGAAATGTCGAGAAGATGGTTGACGTGGAGGAAACCAGGGGAGGGGCACGTTCCCCCCCCCCCGGCTCCGGAACAATCAATGGACGAGGACGAAGATAGAGTACGGGAACTAGCGAGACTATGCTATGACGAGGAGATTCTACCAACTTCTATTGACCCTGGGGAAATGACGGTCAACGGGAGAGAAGTCACGTTTAAAGTTAATAACCGGATTGACAAGATGAAAGTGGAATGGCTGAAGGAACACACAGTAACGGTGATCTTCCGAGAAGCTGCAAGGTTCCTGCCGAAGAAAACGAAGGATGACATCGTGAGAGCGTATGAAGGCGTGCGTACGGAGGATGGAGACTTCGAGGCAAGTACGTTTCAATGAGGAAGGATTAAAGTAGAAGGCCCAAACGTGGTCTCGTACGTGGTGAAAAGCACAACAGTGAGACAATGGTTGCTGACTAAGGGAAGAGATGAGTTAACACTAGGACATACTAGGTACGTGTTGGACTTCAAGCCTTGGCTGACGAGAGCGCAGCTACGGGAACAGAGGCAACAGGAAGAGGAGGCGACCTTCTGGGTGATAGCGGTCCAAGTACCGCTAGATGCAATGTTCTACTTGGAGGCTCAAGTGGCGAAGGCGATTGGGACAGTGGTCCATGCACACCCAGTTGAACAAGACAGACAAAAGCCAACACTCATTAACCTGAAATTCAACTTGGATCCGAGTGCAAGGTCGAATATGAAGGACAAGATCTTTGTCGTCACGTTCAAAGGGGACACACTAATAGTGAACCTCGCTTCATCCGATACCCCAAGATGCAGAAGATGTAAAGCGTTTTTTCATGAAAAAAGTCAATGTTGGCGGAATAGACAATCTCAACAGGGCGGCTCTCAAGGAGGTCAGGGAGGAGGTCAGGAAGCGTCAGCAACCCAACCATAGTATTCGGGGTTGTTGGGCCCACGACCAAGTCAAACGGAACCAAGACCAGAAACATCAAGGGAACAGCTGACGCACAGGGCAGCAAGTAACTATTACAACGCTGCATCACCGGACACACAAATACGACATCCGTATCTTAAGACGGGACTATCCCCCATGGGGATGTCGAGTATGACTTCGGGAGCGTCGAATATGGCATCGAAAATACCGAACAACCTGTCGGCGTTCGGACCATGGCTTGGAGAAGGTGCGATGAACTATATAATGCCATAGGGAGGTTATGGAGCTCGATTTTACATCCAGGAAGAGTTGGGAGGATACGGATGTGGAGGACAGACAGGAGGAGGTGTACAAGGAGGAGGGGTTCTCTACGCGACCTTTGGAGGACTTAGCATCGCGGCACAGCAAGGGAGCGGTGGCCAAAAACTTGGGGAACAGGGAAGCAGAGGAGGCGAAGTCAGTGCGAATCGAAATTCAAACCAAGAGGAAACGGGAGAAAATAGAGGGATACGAGGCACAACAGAAAAACGACGTCGATTAAGGCAAAAAGACAGCGCAACATCAGAAAGTCGGGGTCAACAGCCTCGTAAGGGTCACAGAGACAGATAAGGGAGATGGTAACACCAAAAACAAAGACGACGAGAAGGAGGATACCAGTAGCAGCAGTGAGAGGGCAACAAGAGGGGATCGAACCAAAGATCCTCCCGCTTTTTTGCACAGTAATAAGGAACGAGATGTTCTTTATCACCTAGACAACTCAAGATAACACCATATACCTGATGTCGCTCCCATCACCAAAATCGCGATTACAAACATGGTCTGAATAACAGTATCATACAGGGTATTGTGCCGCTTGATTGCGGACTTGTTGACGCCGAGGTTATTGGTGGATAATCCGGAGAATGGTATGAAGATCAAGTACTTCGTGTCACTCTTGGACGTGCGCTTCGCGGAGGGCCAACTTGAAATGATGGAAAGAGAAGGGATGAGGTTGTGCCCAGTGTGTTGGATTACGGAAAAAAGGAAACAAGAATTGAGCAAAAATCAGAATTTCGCCGATCAGGTTCACAAAACTATTGATCGACGTGGGAAAAAAAATTGCCAAGTGAGAATAAATTGTCATCTACAATTATGAGGACGTACTTGACCAAACCATGGCTTGGAGGACCGTCTTCTTCCCTGTGATCAATCAGTGCACATAAATCAGGCCCGATTTGAGGAGGAATGTGGAGCAAAGATGGGGAATCTGAAGGTGGCTACGTGGAATGTACGTGGCTTGGGAGACAAATCAGGAAAGTTAAAAAAGAAAGGTTGAGAGCGTGGATTCATGAAAAAGGACTCCAAGTAGTATGCCTTCAGGAAACGAAACTAGGAGAGGAGAAGATTAATGCATTAGAAACATGGTGGGACGGACTTCAGTTATGGTCCCCGACACAAGAGACAAGGGGAGGGGTAGGGATTCTGATTCACAGAAGATTGGAGGCTACGATAATAGACTTTTACGTGCACCTTTGGGGATGCTGGGCGTGGGTAAAGCTGGGGATTGCAGATGAGGAATGACTAATAACAACTATGTATGCTCCTACGGAACAGAAAAACCGTGCTAATTTTATCAAGGATCTGGCCTTCGTGGTACCAAACTGCTACCGAGTCATTATTACCGGAGATCGGAACTTGTCGTTAGACAGTACTAATTCGAGACAAAATAGCTCAATAGATAGAGACACGCTGATAAACATGATAATGGAGTTTCAATCAATGGATCCATACAGACTTATGCACCCAGATAAGGAAGGATACACGTGGCACTCGAACCCAAGACCAGAGATAATACGCTGTAGGCTAGACTACTTCTTGATCTCTACTTCACTATGGACTTCAGTTGTAAAGGCGGAGGAAGTGGAACACGCCCTCTCAGACCATAAACCAGTACTGTTGAACCTGACCACTTGCAAGACAAGGCGGGGAAGAGGACTGTTCAGGTTCAACACATAGAACCTTGAAGACGCGGGGTTAAGGAAGTGGATGACAAAGTTTTGGGAGTATTGGGAAAAGGTTAGAAACTGTTACGGCTCCAAAGAAGAGTGGTGGGACGCAAGGGCTGCCCTGTTACCAAATCTGCTCAATGTGTTCTCTCGTATCTTATCGTACAATGGGGACAAACAAGAAAGAGTAATCAAGAGGAAGATAGCCTACGTTGAGAAACGGATGGGAGAGCATCTGATTTCTAACATAATTTGAGGCAAGGAACGGGTGAACCTGATGAAGGAGTGATAGGAATCTCATATTAAGAAATATGAGGTTTGGGCAGATAGACTTCGAATAAAAGGGGTGGCAGTGTACGACCGCATGACCCGCGAATCGTTTTAGAAACTGACACCAAGTCGTACCTCATTACCTATGACTGAGTTGCAATACTCATTTAACAAGGAAGCAAGGAACGCAGAGGAGCTAGTGGAGCTGTGTAACTATGCAACTATGTACTACATAGACATTCTGACGTCCCGGACTCAAGGAGCTGAAGTGGTAACCGACTTATACGAGGGGAACTCACACTGAGCAAACACAGAAACCAGACTCTCACGAGGAGGGAGGCTTGACTTGGATAGACCGGTGACAAAGGAGGAGGCAAAGGAAGCATTGAAAAACATGTTGAAAGGGAAGGTGCCAGGTAATGATGGGTTACCAACAAAATTGTACCTCGAGTTATTGGAGACCGTGGGAGATCACTTGGTGGAGATCTACAACAACATCCTGACAGGTGGGAAGTTATCCACAGGAATGTGCAGCGGGGTCATATCGGTGTTGTTTAACAAAGAAGACAACACATAAATAAGAAACTGGAGGTCTGTGTCACTGCTAAATGTCTCACACAAGGTACTAGCAATGATCTTGGCCCGTAGATTGGGCAAATACCTTCCAGACTTAGTGAAAACAGATTAAGCAGTGTTTATTAGAGGAAGATTGATCTTTGATAACATCATTACTGCGGTAGAAACTCTATAAGTGGTGCAAAAGGAGGAACTGAACATGGTAGTATTGCTGGTAGATTTAGAGAAGGCGTACGGTCGGGTGAACTGGTCGTACGTTTTATCTATACTGCAATGGATGAATTTCTACGGAAACTTCATCAGTTGGGTCAAGGCACTCTACACTCTCTCAACAGCAGCGGTCATAATGAATGAAAGACTCTCGGAGGAGTTTAACTTAACAAGATCCCTACGGCAGGGATGCCCACTGACACCCCTACTGTTTGCAGTGTTAAACAATAGCAGGGTCCATCCACAGATTAGAGGCATGCCAACAGGCCCGACAACGTACAAGGTGAAGACCTTAGCAGACGACTTATTCGCAGTCTCAGAAAATACAGTGGAATCACTAACTGCATTGAAAGGCTGCTTGGACGAATTCTCATTACTATCAGAGGCCACCATCAATTGGCACAAGTCAGCCTACTTGCTTCCAGAGGCGTTTAAGCTGGAGACAGGGTGGGTTATGAAGAGAATCGATCAAAATAAGTCAGAGAGGTTTTTGGGAGTACAAATAACATTGATGGATTGTTCGACAGCCCAAGATGAGATCTTGCTTCAAAAATCGTTGCACCGACTCATAACATGGGGGACGGCACTGCACCTGTCGATATTTGGCAGAGCGATTGTCTTGAACGGGGCATTGTTTGCTCTTCTGTGGTTTGTGGGTTCAATTAGGAAGATTGGGGATCAGACCTATAAGCAGATAAGGAGAAGGGCAGTAAGGTTCATTTGGAAGCCGTTTGTCAAAGGAACAAGAAAACTTCATCTCAAAAGTTGTCTGGGAGATGCTATGCCTACCCAGATCAGAAAGGGGACTAGGAATGCGAGATCCGGCAAAACAAAACGAGGCAATATTGGTGAAGTGGATTGTGAGAGCCTGTCTAGAGGAGCCAATCCCGCATTGGGTACACCTGACAGAGAGGATCTTGGCAGAGGAATGAAATATGTCAATAACGGGCGATGTATGGACATTTGTCTTCCTATACTCCTACCAAAGAAGGAAGGTAAAATCACCATTATGGGGTGCATTGATCTAGGCCTGGAGCAAACTGCGGCCGGATGTGAGGGTGGAGCCAGTCATGAAAGGAGAAGTGTTGGCACAACCGATCTTTGAGAACCCAAGAATAAGGGGAGAAGAAGATCGGTGGTTGGGGGCAGAGGCCCAAAGTGTGGGAAGAAAGTGGATCGAACGAGGGGTACTAAGAATAGAAGATTTTGGAATGTTTTCTCAGAAAATTGGCGGATAATAAAATAAGTAAAAGAAAGCCTGGGACAAATGCGGCAGGTGGAAGAGAAATTGGTAACATTCGTCAAGGCTATCCCAAAGGAATGGAAACAAACTTGCTCCGGATGCAGTCGACCCACCGGGAACCTGGTACATTCAAGAGGCAGAGAAAGAACAGAAAGTGTGGGAGTTGTTGGAAATCCGACCTGACGAAAAGAGAATCTTTGAGGGTTGGGAGTATGCAAAGGGAGTCAACGTATTACTGAAACCAAGGAGGACAGCCCAGTGCTTGGCTCGGTGTTATCCCAAGTTCGGATAATCACGGAAGGAGTAAGCCGAAAAACTCTGGTTGCCGGAGGGAAGCCGATTGTTGGGATGGGAACAAACCTAGGAATGTGGGAATGATGAGCACAAGGCAGAGGTAGGGAAAACATATGCCTGCTAAACTACACACAACAGTTGGGATACAGATTGTTTACCCCACAAAAGCAACCAGAGATTGTAGCAAGATCAAGGTGGATGCAGCTCCTAGACTTAGACGCAGACCAAATTGGAAAGGCTCTAAGGAGTTGTTGGGATCAGCTGAAGTTGATCCACTGTCAGAGACAGGCCTCCACGACGTGGTTGCTATCAATGGTGGCAACAACGTCAACAATATGGCTAACGGAACACGGCGTGAAGGTGGACTTGACATGTTCCAGATGTGAATAGGTATTTGAATCAACAATGTATCTGTGGTGGGATTGTCCAGCGTCGACTAGAATATGGAAGTGGTGGGATAAATTATGGGAAGAGTGGACAAGGGGTTCGTTCCTATGGATGAAGGAGTGGACCTTGCTAGGAGGGGTGAATGAGAAAATCACAATCTCAAAAGGGTGGGGCTACGTGGCCCAAGTGGCGCGAGCAATAGGATGCGCGGTCATTTGGCAGGAAAGAAATGAAAAAGTGTTCAAAGGAGAGGAATGGACAAAAAAACAGATGAGAAGGACGTGCACTCAGTTACTGAGAACTTGAAGGTCAGTGTTGGCGGATTGGAGAAGAAAGGTCAGCGAAGGAGGGAATAGGGAAGCAGGGATCAAATGGTTCGAGGACGCATGGAGGATAGATGGAAAAGTTACCAACATAGAATTTGGAAGAGTGGTATTAAATGACTGGTTTGCAAAAGGGTAGTGGTAGACAAAATAGGGGAATAATGACCTGAACACTCGGTCAGCAGGTATCGAAACAGTTGCAGGAGACAGGCAGAGCAGGCAGAGGGGAAGTAAGTGAAGGGAGTGTTGGAAAACCGACCATCGAAGTTAGATGACAAACATTGAAACAAAAAAGATAGGAAAGAGACTAGAGGCAGAGAAGTAGTTAAGATAGCTAGGATAGTGAGGCCGAGGTTTTGGCGTGCCACAGTTCGCGTTCCTGCTTCCCCCCCCCCCCCCCCCCCCCCTTTTTGGTTCCCTTTTATTATGTTTTGGATTGTTAGGTTTTGGAGGCCTTGGAGGCAACATTCGTTTTAAGCTCAGAGTGGGTATACCAGGACAGAGGTCCTTGGGACTGAAACTGTTTTTAGTCTTAAATACTCATTTGAAGCCTAAGCTAACCTGACTGATGCTGTCAGTATGTTTATCCGGGTTGAATTGTGAGATCCCCGGCCTCGTTGAAACAATTTGGTCCGGCATGATCTTCGAATGAAAGAGTGTTTTATTCCTTTCTTTCCAAATCACCCAAAAAACGATTGCTCTCGCTGCCTGCGCAACATACCCCCATCCTTGATTTAATTGGAACTTGTCGGGGATACCACCCAGTAGGACCCATATCTTGTCCCACTTAAAGTCTTTTTTCTGTGAGCTCCTCTCACTTCTCCGCCTACCCTCTCCATATTCTTGAGGATGCAAAACAGTCCCACCATATGTGGACAGTCGATTCGAAGGCCCAGCAGCACCGTTTGCAGGATGGTTCCACTTCCAAGCCCCTGCTAAGGAGCCGGACCGCCGAAGGGGTGGCTAGGAGGGATGCCAACCAGAGTAAGACTGCTGCCCTGGGGAACGGAGGATTCACCAGTTGCTTCCAAAATTTTTCCAGGGAGTGGGCGATTATCTCTGTGTCTTTTGTGCATACTTGCATCCAACGAGCTGAGGCCTTACTCAGAGGCGTCCTGTGTGCAATCTGTTTATTGTATCCCTTCTGTATGGTGTAGTCCCAAAGCTCTGCATCCTCCCCCTTAGATCCCAAACCTCGCCAAGACCATTGCTTCGGATCGGCCCGGAGTTAGGCAAACTTATCTCCATTACTCCACACCAATGCCGCCCACTCCCCATCTTCATTCACTATTTTCCATATCCGGACCTGGGTCAGAATTGGCGGCGGCCAAGACAACTCCTCCTCTTCCAATTGAACTAGTTTATGTGTAGATCCTTCCTCTCTCTACCAGAGTTGGAAGGTTCTTTTGCCATCCGGTTGAATTTCCACCAACTTCCAAAAATTGCCCTTCCGCCGCTAGGGGATTGTCCGTGCTCCCGTTGGAAAACCAGGTGCCCGACGGGTCGAAGTTAGTTGGATGTAGAATGTTAAGCCAAGATGAAGGGATAGCGTCTTTAATGTACACCAACTTCTCTTCAATTCCCCAAAAGTGTTTCATGCGAGTTTGCATTGCCCTCCTGATGTATCATTGCCCTGTATCATAATCCCAGAGATCTCCCAATCTCGTCACTCCCTTTTCTATCCAAGCACGACGAAAAATGACCGCTGTTGAATCTGCTCAGAACATCTCCCCATCTGTCCGCCTGATGAGATTGTTCTCGAAGATGATTTGGGATAACACCTCTTCTTTTGTCGTCGGTTGCGGCTGGTGATCTGGTTTTACCTTCCTCCAAGTTGCAAGTACCGCTGACCAAAAGGGGGATGAAATCCTCCTTCTTTGATACGAGTCTATCATGATACAGACCCATATATTTTCGGCTCTTGTCAGGTGTCATTCTTTCTGTAAAATTCTGATTCTCATATCTATCCAATGTTTCTCCTCATGAGACCATAGAGCCCAAATCGCCCATCTTGCCAGCATGGCGTTAATCTGCTTGGTGGGGTCTTTCAGGCCCAGACCGCCCTCCTGCTGTGGGGTGGTGATCAACTCCCACGCTACCTTAGCGGTATACCCCTCATTCTCATCAGCAAAGGGTTTCCACAAGAAACGGGTAGTTATTCTCCTAATTATGGTTATTGTCTTTCGGCCTAAAGGCCTGACGTTTCCAACATACCATAAAAGAGCGAACAATGCTGCGTTCACCACCAGCGCTCGACCAAAGAGTGACAAATGGGGCGCTTTCCCCCAGATAGATGCCCTTTGAAGCACTCGACTTTGTAGCACCTCGTCCTGTGCTGCAGCACACGATTGCAGACTCACTTGGACACCAAAGAATCGCTCCGCCTGATCTTCCTTAATCCTCTTCATCCCCCACTCCACCGCCGGTTGGTACTTCATTGGCAACAGATATATAGACTTTGACCAATTGATCGCCGCCTTCGAGAGAAGTTCATATTGCTCTTAATGTTGTCAACGATGTTGCCAAGTTTTCCGAGACTGAAAATAAACCGTATTCCATTAAAACACGAATAGAGTCGAGAGTTCCACCACTAGGCTCGAAGAAAGAGTCGAGCCTCGACGATTGTAACAAGTGCTCTCCGAACCGTGCAAGATGGTCGCCCATCACACGGCTCTCCAACTCAAGTTGCCTTATTATTATATAAATAAAATAAATAAATAAGCCAGAGTGGCCTTCGCGCCCTTATTTGACTCATTCTGACCCGCGCGCGTTATTTCTTATTTATAAGTTTACCGAGAATGAGTTGAGTCAATTCTCATATATGAATCATCCTTTGGCCTTAAATGTCAAATAAGAGAGGCTTCTGCTTCCCGTTGGCTCGCCAGAGTTCAGATGCAAGAGGCGAATAACGGGAGTTGAACCCATGTTTTCAAATTCACAATCTGACACTTTGACCTATTAAGTTATATTCGTCGTGGTCCCGACTCGCTCGAACCGACGAAGTGTTTTAGTCTATCGTGTTTACCATTTTCACCAAGTGAGTATGCTCACTATCGGACTTGAACCGATAACCCGTAGGAACAGATTTTAAGTCTCCGCATCGACCTTGCAGACTCTTGGGTCCAATCCCAGGCCGCAGATGCTAGCATGGGCTCGAATATTGTTGAGCGAGACTTCGAGCTGAATGACAAATAATAGAGGCGCGAGAGAACATCCTTGTCTGAGCGATCAAGATAACTAACACGAAACAGATCTATGACCATTCATCATTACCGAAGTTGTGGAGAATGCACATAGGGTGATAACCCAGGTACAAAACGAGTCCCCCACCCCCATTATCCGAAGGGACGTATGACTAGTTCACCAAGCCATACTCCTTCTCCATATCTAACAGCGGAACCGTCATGTCAAAATCCTCTCCTGCCACTACTTCCAAAGATTCTATGACAATCACAATATTCTCAAAGATTGACCTCCCCTTCACGAAGGTCGCTTGGTCATTTTGGACTAGGAGAGGGAGATACTTACTGAGGCGCCGAGCTACCTTCGAAAGTTTGTAGACAAGACAATGACACAGGGCATGGGATGAGACTAATTGGGAAGAGAAGCTGTGAGTACAGATTGACGAGCAAAGCAAGACGTGAATGTTGGTCGAGTACAAGAGAGGTTAGGGAACCTATGGGTTAAGGGGCGTGAAGAACACTCCTTCCCTAGGAGCCTAATCCAATTGAGTTTGAATGAGTCTGAAAATAGCCAAGAGCTGATAAACCAGAAAGAGTGAAAATAGAGGGGGTGCCCCGGTCTTTTGCTATGGTTGAACGACCGGGTAGGCTAGGGCTGCTTGGGGTCGCGAGCCCCAACTCAAGTACTAGACGCTAACTCGGATGTATGCATGGATAATAAATTGCCTTGAGAATGGATGAAGGAAACCGCACGGAGAAAACCGAAAAGAGATGGTCACCTTCTAACCTCCGAGACAGAGATGAGATCCGTGTCCTCAAGGCCCACCCCCTCGGGCGCTAACATTGAGAATGGAAAGGAATGACCCTAACCAGGCTGTTCGACTTGCGAATGGAAAGGAATGGCCATAATCAGGCTGTTAGACTTGAGAATGGAAAGGAATGGCCCTAACCAGGCTGTTCGATTTGAGAATGAAAAAAAACGACCCTAACCAGGTTGTTCGAAAATGGCCCCTGACAAGGGTCATTTCTTTGGAGATAGGCACTGGGGTCCCCTGCATAATTGATTGAGAAAGGTTGATTGAGAATGAGCTGGAATGAGCAATGTGAGATGGAAAAGGCCGGTGGGTCGGTCATTGAAATAGCCATGAGGATGGATGAAAGAGAATGATATCTTGGAATGAGAAGGGCAGGATAAAGAAAGGTCGAATCTCGAGACGAGAAGGGCATAGACTGTTGGGATGTTCATAAGGATTGGATATTGAGGAATGTGAAAGTTGAGGATTGAAGGTGGGCTGAAGGGTCGGTCTTGAGAAATCCTCCAATCTTTTATTCCTTTCCTTTGCCCATGTTTTTCTGAGATCGGATGTGCCTTCATTCTCCTTTCCGCCTCCTCTACTCCCTTTAGATAGCGTCGTTCCTCCTTGCTTCTTTCTAGTGCCTCTACTTTTGAGAAAACATTCAGCAGTCTGGAGAGAATACAGGAACCTACTTCCCACCAGTCTGAGGTTGTCGAGAAAGATTCTCTTCGTTTTTTCCAACAACTCCAGTACTCAGTGACCCATCTGTTCAAATAATCCAACTTAAGATGGAGAGAATACAGGAACCTACTTCCCACCAGTCTGAGGTTGTTGAGAAAGATTCTCTTCGTTTTTCCCAACAACTCCAGTACTAAGTGACCCATCTGTTCAAATAATCCAACTTAAGATTTTGTGTCCAGTCGAAAATATCATGGACCCCTCCGTTTTGTCTGTCCTAAGTTGAGTAGGGCGATAACTAGTTTATGGTCTGAGACTGGATTGCTGGTCGCCTCTAAGCTAATCAGCGCTTGGACAACTTTCTCGGACATCAATAACCAATCCAACCTCTTGCCCACCCCTTTGTGCGAAAACCAAGTATAACCTAACTCACCAGGATGATAAAAATCAAACAGGCCATGCAGATTGTACTCCTCCATTAGGTCTAATAGGATCTTCAAATCACTAATCAGACCTCCTCTTTTGTGCCCTAGGTTATCGTCAAAGGTAGAATTTCAGTCTCCCTCAATAATAATATTGTCCGTCTCTGAAAGGACTACCTGCAATTCCTCGAAGAAGGCTATGCGCTCTCCTTTGTTTACCGATAAATAGATATTATTGCCCAATATTGCTCATTCATCCATAGGACTACCCATGCCCACCGTTCCCAAATATATGCATAATAGTCAGTAATCTCTGCCTCAAAGTTTCTATGTAGTAATATTCCTACACCCCCTTTCGTTCCTCTAGCTGGATCCCACAATTGTTGGTCATTCCACCATCTCCCTAGGGCATTTAACTTCTCCTCATTAAGTTTTGTTTCGTGGAAACACGCAACCTTAATACGGTTCTCATGAAGCCAGATTTTAGCCTTATCTCGTTTTTGTCTGCCCAAGGTATCCTTGAATCCCTGTAGGTTCTACGTGGCAATTTTACACCTGACCATGGGTAGGGTTTGTCCCTGTTCGTACTTGGATAAGGAGGGCGGAATCTATGGCTGTCGACCACTGTTCTGTCAGGGCAGTCTTTACCACCATTGCGTCTACCTTCTTTTCTTTGGGCAGTCTGATTCTTAACTCCGACAAGCATTCAATAGATGTCATGCGAGGCGAAATCAACAGGCGAGATAGTTTTTGCCATCTACCATGGATAAAGTATTTTTCCTTGCTCCCTGGGGAACCTGCGATAATTCTG
Organism: Chara braunii; assembly: GCA_003427395.1. NCBI lineage: Eukaryota > Viridiplantae > Streptophyta > Charophyceae > Charales > Characeae > Chara > Chara braunii. The sequence continues at coordinate 79,068 of BFEA01000213.1, forward strand.
GCCATAGGGGTATCCGGAATAACCCTAGCTGGGAACGACTTTAGGTACAACGTCCTCACTGCATCAACGATTGTGGAGACTGTTGACATCTCTGCTACCGATTGACTGAAGGGGCTTAGCGGGTTGTGGGTCGCCGTGCATAGGAGCAGTAATAAGCATTGTTCCATATCTGCATTCTGTCCCTTAAGCTACTGTACCCAAGCGGCGGGTCCTTGTCGTCTTATTCCCTGGGGTGACCATCTCCACCTCGTGACTATCTGCTTGCGCTGAGTTGCCTTGAGATCCTCAAGAGTCTTTCGTCCACAATTCGCTTCCTTGCTGCTCGGCTCTGTGAACCTTGATGTGACATTTTTGTGTAGTGCATTTGATTAGTCTCACTATCCCGTCCTCCAGCCCCAACTCCTCTTCCTTCCGGTTGAGGAGAAGGTTGCAGGGTGGCGTACTCGCTTCCTTGATCCATGCCAGGTTCTCGTTCCGGAGATGGGGGGTGGTTGCTCCTCCCTGTCCTTGCCCTCCTCCTACAAGGCCCTGCCCGAATCCATAAGTCCCGACCCCGCCACAGTGTAGATTAGGTAGCAGCCCCCCTTGGACATTCATCGCTTCCCCTGAGGGTATGCCCCCCATTGGAACGACTACACCTAGATTTGCCCCATGAACATGTAGCCAATCCAGGTAGTTTACCATTGCGCTCCAATTCCAAGCTTGTGCCGACAATGGTTGATTATACGACGGTGGGAACCTGAAAGTCGAAATTACAGATTGTCCATAGGGATCCGAGCCCATGTGCTGCTGGGGGGGAGGATCGGCTCTTCCTCCTCCACCAGGGGAGAAGAGTGGATTCCTTACATTCCTTGAAGTTGCCCGTTGATTACCTACACCGGATTTCGCTGGAGTTGCGACCCTTGATATTGTTGGTTTTGCACCCGCCTCCGATTTCCTTGGGATCTTGAACGTTGCTCTGATGAGTTCTCCGGTTGGAGACAATTTTCTTGCTCTTGATTCCTTGCCCTTCTTCCTCATCTGCACTCGTCCTCTGTATGAAACAAATGTTTGCATTTCCGGCATTTAACGGTGCTTGCAAAGGCTAATATAATTTACAGCAGGTCCCCCTTCAAAGTTTCAATCCACAACTTGTCCTTCATATTACGGATCAATGTTAAATTTGGCGTTGACCAAGGCAGGTCTCGACGGATCAACATCAGGAGGGTGCGCCATGATGATCCGACCGATTGCACGTTCCAATTGAGCATATATGAACGACATATCGTCCAAGGGGACTTCAATTGCAATTACCTAGAAGGTGTTCTTGTCTTCCAATCTTCTTAGTTCCTTGAACTCCGCTTTCCTCATCCACGGCTTGAAGACGATTTTGTATGCTCCATCACGAAATTGAATCTCTATCTGACCTTCCCCCACCATGTATTCTGCAATTTCTCTTATCCTTGCCACATAAGAGAGAATGTTTGGCCCTTCGTCTTTCACCCTTCCTCTTTTCAAATTCGTCTGAAACTGCTCGTTACCTAGCACCCACCCATCTTCGAAAGCAAGGACCACGTCGTCCTTGATGTTCTTGGGTAGAAAACTGGCCTCTTCCTTGAAAATCACCGTGACCGTCCGTTCCTTGAGCCTTTTACTTTAATCTCATCCAGGGAGGTGTTTAACTTAAATCGCACCTCCCTGCCTTCCGCCGTCATCTCGCCTTGATCTAAGTCTGTCGGGTAGATGCCGTCATCAAAACACATTGCCAGAAGATATCTGATCCAGTCTTCATCTTCCCAGTAGTCTCGCTCATCGGACGAGTCTGGTGGCGGTGAGCATCTCGTCTCCTCTTGCGCTTGAACACCCTCCATCTTGTTATCTTGTACCTTGCTGTCGTAACCTGAGCGTCCTCAAAGTAGCTGAATGGTAGCTTTACAACGTAATCCTGGTTCCAATGGTCTTGGGGAGAGAGGCGCGACCTCTATCATTCTTTTGAAAAACTATGGCTGGCTAGTGCCTCCATATCCGACTTCTCATCGAGGCGGTGGTACAAGAGACCCGGGATTGTATCACGTTGGTACTTTTCCGGGTGATAGCGCGGGCTCGCAGGAGCCGTGTAACGTAGCGTCCGAGTGCTTAGCACCAACCGGTCCCGGTTCACCCTTTCTTCCTCGCCCTCCACATCAACTTTGCATTTCATTAAAAGCAAGAAAGAGAATCCTACCCAAGAGGTTCAGTGAGTACACACATGAATTGTTGAAAATACAGACCTGTGTTTGAATCCAGATGATGAAACTTGATGAGTGAAAACCAACTACTAATGAATTGCTTGGGGCCAGTCAGCTCAATGATAATATCTCAAGGTCGTCGCCCTTTTCAAAATAAAATAAAAGAAAAAGAAAAAGAAAAAGAAGGGGAATCCCATACTTCGGGATATCCGTTCAAATTGAAACGATACAAAACGATACAAAGAAGATTAGCATGACCCTGCGCAAGGATGACACACATAAAGCAAGAACGGGAATCCCTCCACAAACAACCCGGAGGAAAAAAAAAAAAAAAAAAAAAGTAGCCTTTGGGACCATTAGTCAGCTTATGGTGCAGGCATTGGGGTTAATAGTCTAGTAGCAGAATTGACTGAATCCTGACCGCTGCTCTGACATTTCCCAACCCTGGGAATAATAAAAAAAATGCCATCACGGCCTTTTAACTACCAATACTTGGCCAATACATCGGCCGCAGAGCGTTGTCGTTAATGCCCCGCAAATTACGGAGGCTCGGGGTACCGGCCTCAAAGGCTGGCGCCGCCAGCCAAAACAATTTTTTTTGTCGCGCTGGCGGGTCGGCGCGAATTACCGCGCAACCCGTTTTCAGGCTCGACATCGATAGTTGGGCCAAGTACTGGTGGTTTAAAAGCCACACAATCCCCAAAGTAATGAAGTAACCACAAATCCAATTCAAAAAGCCTAATCTTTCTTCTATCCTAACCGAGGGACAAAAAGTCCTGGGAAGTAAACCAATCAGATATGATAAAGTTGAAAAAGAAAATCAGAAAGCAATTTCGGACCTAATAGAAACTACCTACCCTATTACTCTTTATATCCTAATATGCTAGAGCTTGACTCATTCACTTGGGTGCGGGCAATTGCCCTATGTTGCCGAACACCAATCCCTATCAGCGGGGTAGAGATTCTACTAAAAGATACCGCTCCCTCCTCCGTTCTTCGTCAAGACTGCCTATCTACTGCGACCCTCCAGGTGGAAACCACAACAACCGAGCAGGCCAGGTTGGATTCAATCTTGGAGGAACTAGCAACAGAAAAAAAGTTGATTTCCTTTCACCTTCGCAATGGTGTTTACGAGGACCCAGGTCTCTTGAAACCATTGTAGAGCTGAGAGTGAAGGCTTATGAGGTCTCACTTTCCTCCGCTAGTCCGCTTGGATAACTCATCTCATCCACAAACAAAATGTGCTACAAAATTGTTTATTAGTCCAATCTTTCCCATCAAAGACAATTTCATTCCAATGTTGCCAGATGACCGCGAAGCCTGTGGCTCAAAAAATTTGGGCTACGTAACCCCATCCTTTTGACTTGGAGAGTCCTGTTGGAAGACCGCCTAACAAGTTTCATTCCTTGAACCATTCCATGATAGAGTTTGAGATTGAATTCCAGAGCTTGATAATCCATTTCCAGACTTTGCTAGAGGTCGGACAGTTACACCATAGTTGGATGAAGGATTCGAACACCCAGTGGTATCTGAGGCATTTTCGAGTCAATTCTCATTCTCGTTTTGGCGAGCGACACTGCTTAAGGGGTCGATACCAAGGACACTAACCACAGTAGCGAAGCATGTCTTTGATTTGGGATTTGTATTAGTTGTGCCCAGCAGAAGCTTAATGCTAAGTATATATTAGTTCCAACCGTTTGCAGAAGTTGGGCTCATCGGGCTCGAGCTACCACTATAGGTTATTTCAAAGGTTGAATGATGGCGTACCCAATTTTAATCGAGTATTCAACCAAGGTGGCATTGGAGCCTCTGGGACCGATGACGACCCATTTCCAAAGGGCAAGGTCCAGTTTCAATTGTTGTACCGATTTACCATGGTTGAATAATTGATAAGTCACTTAGCTATCAGAATCCAAATGTTTATATACTCTGATCTGTTATAAGGTCATACCCAAAGGAGGTGGAGAGTTTTCCTCATCTTCCTCCAATAGGTTAGGTTGAATAACTGACCAGTACTGAAATTTACTTGAGCTTTCGTCATTGATAGAGGTAAGTTTCCACACATGCTGCAGTGGAGGATCTGAGTCAGCAAACCAGGTACCTGGGGGATCTATCCCGTCTGGAGCTAACTGTTCTCTCAAGGCTTCGTCAGTAACCCATGTGCCCATAATTTGGTCCCATAAGTCCTCAATTCGCGAAATTCCTCTCTCTATCCATGATCAACCGAAGCTTGTCGTTGTTGAATCATCCTTAAGCCAATCCCCAAATTGATCTCGAATTTTAACATTTTTAAACAACGGTTGGGTTAGTACTTCAACCTTTGTCTGAGGCTCAGTCTAGACGTTTGGTCTAAACTTTTTCCAGGCTAAAATGATCATTGTCCATAAAGGGGATTTAATCTGTCGTCTCTGATACGAGAATAGCTGGAGACAGATCCAAACATCTTCGGCACGACTAAGATTTCATTATCGGCTCATAATACATTCTGCCAAGCATACCGAATGGGGGGTTGGGGTAACAAGACTCGCTTTGGTGATCCAATTGAAGAGCATTGCCATAATTTATCTCTGTGGATGTAGTATTCCCAGAGCGCCCTCGCTGCAAGGGCAACAAAGCACTTCCCAGACAACCTTAGAAATGAAATAATTATCCTCTTCTGCATAAGGTTTCCAAATCAGCTTAGTTGCTCTCCGTTAAATAAGAGAGTAGGAGAGATTGCCTCGCATACCACAAAAGGACGAATAAGGCATTATTCACAACTAATGCTCGACCGAACAGGGACAGATGGGGTGTCTTACCCCAGGTGCCTAGACGGTTAAGGATTTTTTGAGTGAGGATACGACCTTGCATTTCTGGGTAATACCTCAAGGTGATATGAATGCCCAGAAAGCGCTCATATTCATCATCATTTACGCGCTTCATGCCCCATTCTATGCATAAGGAGTAATCATTTGGAAGGAAGAATACTGATTTGTGCCAATTCAAGGCTGCCTTGGATAGATCCGACTATTCATTCAAACAGGATTGCAATGCAGAAAAGGATTCTAGTGTACTACGAGTGATAACAAACAAATTATCCGCCAGGGTTTTTACCTTATACAGAGAAGGGTCCGCCTTCAGGCCAATGATTTGGAAATGAATCCGTATATTATTCAAAATACCTTCCATCTGAATAGCGAAGAGCAAAGGTGCTAGTGGGCACCCTTGGCGTAATGAGCACATTAAAGAGAATTTACATGAAAGGCGACCGTTTACCATTACTGTTGCTATAGATAATGTATAGACGGCTATTGTCCAACTGTTGAAATTATGGTCGAATCCCATCTAGTTGAGTATGGTGAGGACATAAGACTAGTTTACCCGGTCATGTACCTTTTCCAGATCCAACATAAGAACGACAATGTCCAAATTTTCGTTTTGAACTCTCCAATGTTTCGATGGCAGTTATGATATTATCAAATATGGATTGGCCCTTTATGAAGGCGGTTTGGTCAGAGTGTACTATAAAAGGCATATACCACGCGAGGCGCCTGACGAGGATTTTCGTCAAAATCTTGTATGATACATTTAGAACTGAAATTGGACGCCGATTTCGTATTTTTGACTGACCTCCTTTTTTAAAGAGGACTGATATAATGTCGCTTCACATACGTGCAGACAGTCTACCACCCTCTAATACATTATTGTATATTTCAGTTAATGATTCTCCAACTTCTGCCAAAATGGTGAGATATACTTCTACTGAGAGACCATCGTCTCTCGGGGCTTTCCCTGTCGGCATGAATTTCAAGGCTTCGAGGGTTTCTACTGCAGTAACTGGGCAATCAAAATCTAGTGTATCGAATCAGAAAGTCAGACGACTGTATTTACCCAATGTAAGGACGTTTCATGGAGAGTAGTACAGACATGATGGTTTTGTTTACATGATGTCAGGATGTCCTTGTAATACAGAGTCGCGTAGTCATATAAGACCTTGAGTTCCTTGACTTTTGAAGCAACTTCATGAAAAAGGATGTTTCAATTCTTTCATTGGCACACATGACCTTCTCAACCATAACTTGTGAAAGGTGTCCTTCGTCATGTGGTCATTTACTACAATTCCTTTGACTCGTAGCCGTTCGGTCCACACCTCTGACTGTTTTATTTGAATATAACCACATTCTGAAAGCAACAACACTCCCTCTCTGCCCTATACTTTTTCCTATACCGAATGTTCCATCATTTTGGACTCGGCATATGCAACCCGTCTTTGCAGACTTGCAATTTATTATTCCTTTCAAATGAAAGGATTCTCGAAAGGACATTCAGAAGGTTGGAAAACATTGACGAGTTCACTTCCCACCATTCAGCGATTGAGACAAATTTTAGGTGGGAGGTTGCCCAATCTGTCCAAAATTTTATCATCAAAGTGATAAGTCCAAGGTCATTTAAATTTTTGTGTTAAAATTTGAACAGGCCTTTTCGTCGTGTAAACTCAGGGGCTAAAATCGAAATGATGATTGAGTTATGATCGGACATGAGGTGATGCTGAGACTGCGATTTCTCAATTGATTCCCATATGTTTGTTGTGGTAAGGAAAAAGTTCAAACAACGTTTAGTAATTTCAGTGGATTCCACATAGTGTGAGAACCAATTGAAACCATCGTCGTTTAGGTTAGACAAACGATTTGGGTCTATTAGGTTCATTTCATCCATAAACGAATCTGGAGCAATTTTATCGCGATCACATCTGGTTTTTCGCAGTTCATCCAAGGTTGAATTCCAATCGCCAACAATAAATATTTTATCTCTTTCTGGGATGATTGCCAACAAGTCCAGTAATAAATTTGTCTTTGTTCGGATTCCGACTGGAGCATAAATGCTTACGAATACCCAATGGTACCATCCATGAAACATTTGACCTAAGACCATTTACCCCACAAATCAGATTGAAAATCCACGATCTCTGTATCAAATTTTCTATGTATTAGGATAGCGTAGCACCTTTCGTTCCTTCGGATGAAAACCAAAGTTGAGGCCCGTCCCACCAATTTCCAAGGACCGTGATCTTATCGTTATTAAGTTTTGTTTCCTGTAAACAAGTGATTTGAATACTATTATCAAAGATCCATGACTTTAGTATGTTTTTTTTATGTCTGCCTATGGTCTCTCCTAACCTCCTCACACTCCATGTTGCTATTTTAAACTTGACCATCACTCTGAGATTCCCGACCACCAACATGGATGTGGGAAACCTGCAAGGGGGAGAACCATGAACATGTCAACATTGACTGGACAAACAATGAGCCGAGTTTCTTTTCACAATCTGCCATCCACATCTGCCAAACATTTAGTAGATGTCAACGAAGGGATTTTTAGGAGGCGCAACTCCAATTTACGAGACTCGACAATCCAAGTGAGTGGGATGCACTTCATTTCGTCGCTTTCAAGCTTCTCTAATTGACCAGGGACAAACCGAGTATCCAAAAATGGGACCAAAAAAATTATTCTCTTACCAACTCCTTTTAGGTTGTCGGTGATAACTCGAGGCATCGAGCAATCCGGAATGGTACGAAATAGAAACCGAGCAGGGATAACCCGACGAATTAGTGCTACCATGGCCGAGGTCATTGGTTGCTCCGGCCAAGGACGGGTAATAAAAATTGTAGAACCATCCGTCATTGACCAAGCAATAGTCCAGAGGGAGTTACGAGCGGCGGTACAGAACAAAGGAAGAGTGCAATTCTCTACCTTTTGTAATTGCCCTCTAAACAGGGACGTGATCGAAGTTCGACATCTCGTAGTTTTGTTTTCTGAGGTGTCGATCTCCCTTATCTGCCCCTGAGAGAGGTCAGAGCGGGGGAGTGAGGTATCAGAAAGCTCACCATTGATTCTCTTACTCGAAGCGAAACTACCTTTTATGTCTAGTCTCCTCTGCTTACCCAGAGTGATGGAGTGTGGTCTGGCTGAGCTGCTTGAAGCACCTTTTGGAGAAAGCGTGGCCTCTTGCCCCGCGTTAGCGAAACCATCTCGCTGTGCTGACGTTGGCATGGATGCTTGTTTTGCTCGTTAAAAATTTCTCGATGTTGTCGGATGTTATCCCACCGTGCGAGAGGGTTTACCAGCCCAGTGAGTACAAGATCGAGGGGGGGGGGGTCTCCCCCATTGTTGGAGAGGGTAAGCTGAATAAATCGCTTATAAGCCTCCTTGTTGTGGTATCCATGACATAAATGCATGACCTATTCCATTTGGCATCTCATACATTGGAAATTGGGGCCCATGCTGAGGAGCCACATGGTCGAAGATTTCATTGAAGACTGGATTGAACTGCGAAATTAGGAACGTCGGGGGAGTGGCTCCCGAAGGAGCTGCTCCCTCGCCTGTCGCTGTGCCCAGGAGCGCTTGCGATGGTGACATGCCTAAATGGTTCATTGAACCTGCATATCCTGCCTGTTGTTGTTGACCTTGTTGGAGATGAGAGGTGCTCTGGTTCACTTGATAGCCCTGGGAAGCGTGAGAGGCTTGGTTGATCCCTTGGTTGGCTTGATTTCCTTGACTGCTTGATTGTTATTCCGCTCCTCCCCTTCTGCACTCGTTAGTTGTATGGAAGAACTCCTGACACTGCCTTCAGCGGGGGGTTTCTGACGAAGCGAGTTCGACTTCTAACTTATCACCTTCGGAAGTGACGACCCAAATTTTGTCCTTTATGTTTGGTCGTGAGGCTTGGTCGATGTCAAATTTCTCGTCGATAAGTGATGGCTTCAACCTATCAGGTTCTATAGGATATCTATGGACGATAGACCCGATAGCTTTACTGATTTGTGCCTCTAGGTAGAAGAACGAGTCAAGCGGGACTTGTACCACGACTACCCAAAATGGTTGGAGGTCTTCATCATGTCTCTGCTCTCTTAACTGGACTTTTGTTAGCCAGGGTTTGAAATCCAATCTATAGGTAGTAGGACCTATAGTGATTTCATCGTGACCTTTTGTAACCAACTATGAGGCTATCGCCTTGTTCTTAGCTACATAGGACACTACGTTAGGACTCTCAATTTTAACTCTCCCTCGCCTAAAGAGCTCTGCCTAAAAAATTTCATCCCAATTTTTTTCATTCTCGTAAGCCCTGATGACGTCGTCCTTAACCATCTTCGACAAGAACCTTGCTCCTTCTCTGAATATGACTCTCACTATGTGTTCATTAACCCAAACTATTTTCACTCGATCAAGAGTTAGATTCGCTTCGAATCTAACTTATCTTCCTTCAACTGACATCTCACCTGGGTCAATCCCCGCTGGGAGGATCCCTTCTTCATAGCATAGTCTCATAAGCTCCTTCACCCTCTCCTCGTCTTATCCATCCATCTCTGGATCCAGCGGTGGGGATCGAGGTCCCCGAACGTTTTCTCCTACCGCCATCGTGATGGTCTCCATGAAAGCTCTAGGAGGAGTAACTAAGACTTTTGTTCGTATTTCTCACTAAGTAAAACCTAACAATGGTTAACAGTGTTCGACTTTACATAATTCTGATAATAGTAAGATCTTGTGGTTCGTTTCCGGATGGGCGTTGAGTAGACCAATGTCCCGGACGATCATTTCTGGCGGTGACAGGTAACTCTCCGGAGCATGGCGGAAGAGAAGGCTACTCAAACTACCATGGCATCATCATGTTGGTGATGTCAAAGGCCGTTACAGACCCCGCGCTACCGGGAGGATAACGCTTGGTCCAATGCGCATCGCGCCGACGGAAGTGCTCCGACCGAACCATCAAATCCTGCACCCAAGTTGAAATCCAGCCGCCATCAGAGGAACGGTACAAAATTAGTTTGAATTGCCTAAGGATCGGTCAACTCAATGACGATATCTCAAAGCTCTCAGAAAAAAAAAAAAAAAAAAAAGAAGGGAATGGTGTTCACACCACTGGTCAAGTCCTATAATTTTAGGGCTATGCTAGATGGATAAATGCCACAGATACTCGGGACTTGTCCACTATCAACATGTCATGACAGTTATCTCGCTATCCCTTAGCCTCTAGAGCAGTCGCATAAAAAAATGCAGGTAAGGAGGGTCACTATCCTCGAGCCTCTAGAGCAGTCGCATAACTGAACTGTAGGTAAGGAGGACCACTAGATGCCGCAGGTTAGAGTGAATCCAAACACAAATTTTGGAGGCGTCACTCTAAGTGTCATGAACGTAAATATCACCACCTACTAGATCTTAAAAATATCCTAATATCTCATCATACAAAATAAGTGTCTAAGTCCAAACAAACGATGAGGTTTGACCAAACATTACACCGCTACTATACAGCCCCAGCTTTGCTGAAAACAAAACTTTTCACCTAAAAACAATTCGGAGGCTCGGCCTACCAGGCCACAATGGCTAGCGGCACCAACCAAAACAGAAAAAGATGCATTACTGGCGGTTTGGAAAAACTTTGTATGCAGTAAGCACATTTAGGTTCAGGTGTAAAGGTGGTTTCAGAAAGCCTAATGAAAATGGTTGTGCTAAATTGATAGATGTTATTGATCGCGTGTATATCTAAACTCCTAATCAATCGTGACATGGTTAAAAATTATGGGCGTCGTAAAATACAATAAGCAATTTGTAATTTTTACTGCTATTAGCAACCGACTTACTTACGTGGTCGATTCTCTTATAAATATATACAACAACCATATGAGTATGCATATAATATATATATTGTCATAGGGTATGGACCGATAGTCTATAGAGTTTTCCATCTGGTGTGGGTGAGTGATAGTGTACTTTGATTTTCGCCACAGGTACTGTGAGGACAGTGGTTGGTACTCACCTTAGGGAATCAGTTGTCGGGCAGTGGTTTATATATATATATATATATATATATATATATATATATATATATATCGTCAAATAGAACTGCCCGGTAAACCGTAGGCAGAGAGGGAGAAGCGGACAACAAACGAGGGGCTGTGACAAACTGTTTCGTCGGAGTTTCACCGACTCATCAGGAGGCTGAATATATAACTGATTGTATATATAACTTATTCTCTATAACTTATTGATACAACTTATATATATATACACAGAGTAACCGGCATAAGGGACGGGCCGAACGCCCAAACATACCCCGTGGGAATGTGTTCGGTCATTCAGGCTAAACGCTGCGAAAAAAAAAAAAAAAAAAAAAAAAAAAAAAAAAAATCTGAAAACAATTAAATGTTATTAAAAAAAAAAAAAAAAAACAAGATTTTCTTGAGCATCACATCCAAATTCCTTACCAAATTTGAAAAAATAAATAAATAAAAAAAATAAAAACTAAAAAAAAAACCTTTATATTTAGTGAGTGCGAGAGCACGTTTTCAACATTGCTATTTTTGACTTTTTTTTTTTTTTTTTTTTTGCAAAGCTAAATGCCCTGACCATTTATAGATGTGTAATTCACATAATGCAGAACCCACTATTTTTTTTTTTTAAATAATAAAATTGTTTAGATCCCGAACTAAAGTGAAAACGAAAAGTAAAAAGTGAAAAAAAACATGGGTAAGGACGTTTTGACACAACCATCTTTGACGATTTTTAAATCTTATTTGGATGATTCAAATGACTTGGAAATTTATAAGCATGTTCCTCACGTCATAGAGAACTCGTAAAAATTAATTCAAAAAACAAAAATTATTTTTAGGCCTCGAAATAATTTTTGGCGAGGACCCCGAACGCCCGTACGTACGGAGGTCTGCCCGGGGACCTCCATACTTACGGGCTGGTGACCTGTATAAAGATATATGCAGTGTTACCTGACCGAACGTTCGGGGGCGCCTAGGCTGGTCCCCGAACGTTCGGGCGTTCGGGGTCCCGTTCGGGGGCCGAACACCTCCAGGTTCGGCCCCCGCCAAAACATATTTCGGGGCCTAAAAATAAGTTTTTTTTCCTGAATTGTTTTTTTGTGTGTTCTCTATGATGTAACTTACACGCCTATAAATTTTGAAGCCATTCTGCTAAGCTAAAAAAACATTCAAAATCGTCAAAGATGGTGGTGTCAAAACATGCTCGCCCACTCACTATTTTGTTTTTTTCGCTTTTAACTTTTTGTTTTTACTTTATTTCGGGGCCTAAACAATTTTATTATTTTTTGAAAAACAATTAATGAGTTATTGATTATGTAAACTACATATCTGTAAATTTTCAGGACATTTGTCAATGCCAAAAAATAATTAATAATCGGCAAAGATGGCGGTGTCGAAAAGGTGCTGGCACACTCACTCATTTTTATTCTCTTTTTATTTTTTCTTATTTTTATCAAGGTGTTTATTTTCTGTATTGGATTTTTAATTCGAATTTGGTAAAGAATTTGGATGTAGTGCCCAGGAAAATGTTGTTTAGTTTATTTGTCTCCATAACATAGTTGTTTTTCGAAATTTTTTGAAAATATTTGTTTTTGTTTTTTTGTTTTTTTTTGTCCGCATTCGGCCCGAACGGCCGAACGCCTCCCGAAGGGGTCCCGTACGTTCGGGCGTTCGGGTTCGGGCGTTCGGTCCGTCCAGAACGCCGGTAACCCTATATATATGCATATGTATACATATGTGCATATATATATATATATATATATATATATATATATATATATATAAGTTTACCAACATTCAGATCTAGCCGAACAGTTCATGCTAAACCTCCTAACATTCGAACCCTCTTGGAAACACTTTCGAATTACGCTGAACAGGAAAACAAAAAGACCCTCGTGAAGAAAAAAAATCCAAACGTTTTTTTTTTTTTTCCCTTTTTAAGATTATATGTAATACGAGGTATCTGCAAATAAATCTTCGAGTCATTTGAAAATAATAAAAAATCATATTGTCAAAAGCAAACTCTCCTACCCTTTATTTTTTACACCATGATCTTTAGTTGTTTTTCCTATCTTTTGTAATTACTCAAATTCCTTGAAAAATTAGGTTGATTTGACTTTGATAGATCCCTAAGCTCGAAATTTGATTTTGTTATCGAGGTGGATTGTAAAGATAGTTAACATGGGTGTAAAGGGAGAAGTGGGTAGTAGATGACATATATTTCACCAATTCTATAATAATAAAATACAATATTTATGATATCTCAAAGATAAACATATCCATTTGGTGATTTTACACTTTTGAGTTCTACTTGGTTATATCGTAGAAATTGTATACGTATGTGTACTAGGATATTTTGTTATCAAAACGCAATTCGAGGTTTGGAAGTTATATACGTTTGCAGATTCGGTGTTTTATTACACAAACACACTTTAAATTTTCTAATTTTTCTCAATTATATATATATGTATGTGTGTGTGTGTGTGTATGTGTCGATTCAATGTCTTGTTACTGAATCACACTTCAAGATTTGCATGCTTTACTGAGGAGTTAAATATATAGACAGGGTAACCGGCGTTTGGGACGGGCCGAACGCCTGAACCCGAACGCCCGAACGTATGGGACCCTTCGGGATGTGTTCGACCGTTGGGGCCGAACGCGAAAAAAAAATAAAAAAATAAAAAAAAATAAAAAAAAATAAAAATTTTGAAAAAAATATGTTATGAAGAAAATTAAACTAAACAAGATTTGCCTAATCATTACATCCAAATTCCTTGCCAAATTTTAAATAAAAATAAAATACGAAAAACAAATACTAATAATAAAAATAAAAAAAAATAAAAAAAGAATTAAATTTAGCGAGTTCCCGAGTACGTTTTCGACACCGCCATCTTTGGCGATTTATTATTTTTTTTGGAAGAGCTAAATGCCCTGAAAATTTACATATGTCTACATCACATAATGCAAAACACACTAAAAAAGTTTCAAAAACTAATAAAATTGTTTACACCCCGAACTAAAGTGAAAACAAAAAGTAAAAAATGAAAAAAAACTTGGGCAAGCACGTTTCGACACCGCCATCTTTGGCCAAATGACTTGAAAATTTATAGGCGTGTACCTCACATCATAGAGAACTCACAAATTTTTTTTTAGAAAAACAAAATTTTTTAGGTCCCAAAATAATTTTTGGCGGGGGCCGAACGTCGTCGGGTTCGGACCCCGTACGGGACCCTGAACGCCCGTACGTACGGAGGTTTGCCTAGGGACCTCTGTACATACGGGCTGGTAACCCTGTATATAGATGTATATTCAATATTTCGCTACCGAAATACTTTTCAATTTTTTTTTAGCTTTCGTTCGTCATACTTTGGAACGTATATACGCATGTGGATTCCGTGTTTTTTTATCGAAACACACTTTGATATTTTTGGGTTTTTTTTTTTTTTTTTTTTTTTACATATGTGTGTAGATTTGAAGTTTCGTTACCCAAATACACTTCACGATTTTCAGGATTTACTTAGCGTATTTTATGATTATGTACGTGTGTAGCCTATTTTATGATTGTGTACGTGTGCGGATTTGATGTTTCATTATCGAAACACACTTTGGGTCTCCATGTTTTACCGAGATTTTTTTAGGGTTATATATGTATGTACATTCGTTGTTTCGTTATCAGAACATACTTCAAAGTTTTCGAGTTTTACTTAGTCACATTTTGAAAGCCATAAACATATGTGGATTCGGTATTTCGTTCAAAAACACATTTAGGGATTTTCATGTTTTACTTTTTTTTGTTTATTATATACATATATAGATTTGGTGTTCATTACAAAAAGACAGTTGAATATTTTCGTGTTTTTACGATATTAGTGAACTTATATACGCAAATGGATTTTAGTGTTTCCTTACTAAAACATGTTCATAATTTTCGGGTTATATATATATATATTTTTTTATATAAGTAAGTAAATTTTTGTTTTTTTTTATTAAAACACACATCGTGATTTTCGGGTTTTACTTAAGGTTTTTTAAGGTTATATATGTATATTCAGTGTTTCGTTACCGAAACACTCTTCAAAATTCTTTTGTTTTACTTGGTGTTTTTTTTTACTTTTATATGAATGTTAATTCGGTGTTCTGTTACTAAATCACACTTCAGGATTTTTAAGTTTTACATAATCATATTTTGATATTTTATACATATGTGGATTTGATGTTTCGTTCCTGAAACATACTTCGACATTTTATTTTATTTTTAACATATGTACATTCATTGTTTCCTTATAGAAACACATTTTAGAGTTTTTAGTTTTTTTTTTAGTTATATAAATCTTTACATTCGGTTTTTCGTTATACAAACATATTTTGTGATCTTCGTATTTTATGTGGTTTTCTTTTATATATATACATGTGTAGATTCATTTTGTTGGCTTAGGTTTTTTAGGCTTTATTAGTTATATTCTGAACGTTATATACAATTCGGTGTTTGTTACCAAAATGCACTTCGGGTTTTTATATTTAAGAAGTTACGTACATTTGTATACTAGGGATTCTATTACTGAAATATATTTTGGGATTTTTGAATTTTACGTTTTTTTTTTTTTTAATGTATGTATTTTTGATGTTTCGTTAGCAAAACACACTTCGGGATTTTCGAGTTGTACGTAGTCATAGTTTAAAAGGTTTTTTTTTTTTTTTTTAATAAACATCGTATACGTTCAAGGTACGACAATTGACATTTTAGTTCAAGAGCGAGAGTATCCCACGTCAGGGTTAACGAACGAGAGTATCCTATAACAGGAGACTTTTACACTACCTAGTCGCACATGTGTCACCCTTAGTCCCGCTGACGTGCTACAAACAACCTTTTCATTCTCATCAAGAACTACTTATTCCCAACATGTACAATTTATTGACTCATCCGCCCAAAGGGTGTCTGACCTAGCAGACACAAATTTAATATCAACTATCCACACGTAAATGTTCTTCAACAATGTCATCTACAACTTTTTTCTGGTACAAGACTACAGGTTGGGACCCCCCAGTCGACAAAGCATCATTCATCTAGTCTTGGAGAGGGGGTCGTAAGCACGTACATTTGGTGTTTCATTACCCAAACATACTTCAAGATTTTCGGGTTTTACATAGTCACAATTCGTAACTTATACACGTATGTAAATTCGATATTTCATTACTGAAACACAAATGAAGTTTTTCAAGATTAAGACTTATGTAGATTCAGTGTTTCGTTAACGAAACACTCTTCGAGATTTTAATATTTTACTTTGTGTTTTTTGAAGTCAGATATTCATATAGATTCATTGTTTCATTACAGAAATACACTTCGAGGGTTTCAAGATTAACTTTATATTTTTAATGGGTTATATCCCTGTGTAATTGCAGTGTTTTGTTATTGAAACATCCTTCGTTTTTTTTTTTATGAATTTTATCTTTTTTCTAGGTTATATACATGTATATATTTAGTGCTTCTTATGAAACACACTTTAGGGTTCTTGGTATTGACTTAATATTTTTATTAAGTTATATGTCTGTGTATATCTGATGATTCGTTACGGAAACATATTTTGACATTTGCGGGATTTATTTGGATTTTTTATTAGGTTATATTCGCGTGTATATTTAGTATTTCCTTACCGAAACACACTTTGAACTTTTTGAGACTTACCTTGTCTTATTTTGTGGTTATATCAGCACGTGTGCGGTTGAGGTTTTGTTACCGAAATTTTCCTTTCGAAACATCATGATTTACTTAGTTTTATTTTGTGATTAGTACTGACTACATTCACATGTACGTTCGAAATTTCGTTAATGAAATCGCACTTTAGGGTTTAAACATTTACTTAGTCTTATTTTGTTGTTATATCCTCCTTGCATTTAAGATATTATTTCAAAAAATCCACTTCGGGATTTCGGGTTCTTACTTGGTCACATTCTGACATTACATCGACCTGGTGCATTGTAGGTTATATCCTAGATAATTGAGATACCAAACATCCAACTTGAACAACCTAGTCAAGTGTTCCGACATCAACCACTTGCATATATGAGTGAAACTCAATTTTTGTTTTTCTAATTGGTTTTATTTATTTTAATTTTTTTTTAATAAAGAAAATAAAAATTTTGAGATATATCCATAAGTGACCTGCCCGAAGTAAAATTTAATTATTGTAAACTCAATTTGAATATAACGTTTTTTGCGAAAGTAGCTGCAAACCCTGTTGTTTTGGTAAGTGTTGAACTGATAAAAAAAGACAAAACACACGCACAAGGTTAGCATGAGCAATAACTAAAATAGCGATGTACATAGTACTGGAAGAATAGACAAGAGAAGATAGATGAAGCACACTACACTAGAAAACGGCAACATTCAAAGTTGCGATTTACTTCCACGTGGAAGATTAATCAAAACTTGGAGAAGAGAGAGACAGAACACATGTTTAAAGCAAATATGAGCAATAATCAAATTAAAGATTTTACATAGTAGTGGTAAGATGACCAATATAGTGGCAAGCTCTAGTGGAGGAACTACATCATATTTTCCCCACGGTTGGGATATTAGTTAAAAAGAGAAAAGTGGGGAAGCAAAAAAAGCAGACCGAGAAAAAAAAAAAAGAAAAAAAAAAAAAGGAAAGGATGAAGAGAAAACAAAGGAGGAGAAAAAATGAAACAAAGAAGATAAAGAAAAAGAAGGTGTGGAAAAAGGAAACACGTTCTTCTGTTTTACTCTTCTCCTCTGGTGTCTTAGCCTGAAGATATCAACCTTCATGATGCTCATTCTTTCCTTGCCCATTTGTCGTCTAGCTATAACTTTCTCTTTCCTCAAACCCTCCTCCTCCACTTTTTTTCTTGGCTATGGTAACTCCTATTATTAGGGCTATGGAGTCCTTCCCTCTAGGATGGCTAATATGACACTCAATAGCATCTCTTTCGTCCTCACAACCTGAGGGTTATGGCAGAGCACTCCTCGAGGCCAGCACCACCGCTACCAACCTCAATGGCTCCCCTCACCAGCCTACAGTTTCCCTCAAGCTCTCAAATAAGCATCAGTTCCCCTCCTCTCACTCCGGTCAAGTGCAGTGCTCTCTTGAGCTCATGCGGTCAGCATGTACTTGCCTCATGCAAGTGTGAGTGTGGCGGGCTGCTCCTTTAGCTTAAATAGGTTAGGTACAACACTTCAGTTAGCCCATGGGCCTCTCCACATGCTCTATGGTGAACTGACGTCCACCCAAAGCTCCCTCTAACTCGTACGACTCTCCAAGAGTACCTTGGCCACTTTTTTGTCAAGTACATGTAATCCGAGTGGTTGATACCAACCCGGGCTGCCTTTAGAGCCTCCACATGCTTCATTGCCATCTTCATACGCTGCCCTTTGGGTCCGAATAATCAAGGGGCAACCTTCTACATACTACTAAAAAAAACAACGGTTCTCGCGTGACGCCCCTATGAGACATGATTCCCAGATTGGTGAACTTGATAGGAAGGGGGCGAGACAGGCAGAGATGGAAAGTGACGGTCCAACGTGAAAGTGTGGGGTGAAAAGACCCGAGCGGCGGTGTCGGGCCAGCAGGGGGTGGGCCCGACGGTCGAAGTAGGGGCGAAAAGAACCGGGCAACGGTCGGTGTCGTTTGGTGGCAAACGGGTCGAGCAGTGGCAGGCAGATCTCAAATGAGCGCACAACGGCGGGTCGGCACGG
>BFEA01000213.1:146871-158232 GCA_003427395.1 Chara braunii
CGAGTTCAGCAACATCTTCAAGACACCTACCGGTGTGGTGCGGGATCGGCCGATCTCTCACGAGATCATTCTTGAGGCCGGTGTCGTGCCGCCGAAAGGTTGCATTTATCGCATGAGCGAGGAGCTTACGGTCCTCCGTGCACAACTCGACGACTTGTTGGACAAGGGTTGGATCCGCCCTAGTGGCTCACCATATGGCGTACCAGTTCTCATTGTACGGAAGAAGAACAAGGATCTACGATTGTGCATCGATTACCGCGAGCTCAATGCGCAAACCGTCAAGAATGCGAGGCCTCTTCCTCATATTGACGATCTCCTTGAGCGATTGGGAGACGCAAAGTACTTTTCCGAGTTGGACTTG
Organism: Chara braunii; assembly: GCA_003427395.1. Classification (NCBI taxonomy): domain Eukaryota; kingdom Viridiplantae; phylum Streptophyta; class Charophyceae; order Charales; family Characeae; genus Chara; species Chara braunii. Next base: position 147,233 of record BFEA01000213.1, read on the forward strand.
AAGTCGGGCTATCATCAGATTTTGACACGCTCGAAAGACCGCTATAAATCCGCGTTCAAGACACGATACGGGCATTTTGAGTGGGTGGTCATGCCTTTGGCCTCACCAATGTCCCGACGACCTTTCAAGCGGCAATGACCAAACCGTTTTGTGCGATATTGGACCGGTTTGTGCTGGTCTACTTAGACGCCATCCTCGTCTTTCCACGAGTGTTGGAGACGCTCCGCCGCGCCAAGTACAAAGCCAGCTGCAACAAGTGCGAATTTGTCCGGCACGAGCTGGGATACTTGGGTCATTTTGTCACAACAGAGGGTATCAGTCCGTTGTCGGACAAGATGCAAGCCATCCAAGAGTGGGCCAGAGCCGCAGGACGTCATGGATGTCCGTTCGTTTTTTGGCCTTCGCGGCTACTACCAACGTTTTATCAAGGGATACTCGAAGATTGTGGCCCACTTGACCAAGCTTCAATGCGAGGACCGACCGTTCGACTTCGGTGAGGATGCACGGGGTTCATTTTTGGCCCTTAAGGCCGCGTTACTATCCGCGTGGGTCTTGTGCATCTACGACCCGTTATTGCCAACGCGCGTCACTACTGATGCGTCCGGCTATGGCATTGGTGCCATCCTCGAGCAACACAATGGCGTGGACTGGCACTCGGTCGAATACTTCAGCAAGAGAGTGCCCATCGTGCACTCAATCAATGATGCACGGAAGAAGGAGCTCCTAGCCTTCGGCCACGCGCTCAAGCGGTGGCGGCACTTTATCCTTGGTCGAAGTCAATTCCGATGGGTGACGGACAACAATCCGTTGGTCTTTTACAAGACCCAAGATACGGTTAACAGCACCATCGCCCGTTGGATGGCTTTCGTTGACTGGTTAACTTCTTTCCCGATCACATGGCTACGCAGGTCGACTAGGGCACCAAGTCTAACCATGCGACACAACTCTCAGATAGTAGTACCGCAGAACAAAAGTGTATTTTCAACACGTCTTACCCATAACTTATATTGCACGTGAACACGAAACTAAAACGTACATCTTGACATACATGTACCCTTCAGTTAGAATAAAAGGGGTTAAAAAAATGGGGTAAATCCATTAGGTAAGAGGATTGTGGAGCATTAGGTTGTCATTCTCACAGTTCACAAATGTAGCTCCACCGTCACACTCCACAAGCATCCAGCTTAAACATCGTAAAAGTCACATCAAGCTTCCAAAGACAAACCTCCATAAAGCAGACACACGTTGACAAAGCAGCATTGCCATGCACTAACAGAATCAACCTTGCCATTTCTTGTAGGTCACACCCCCTTAAATTGCACCAACTCCTGTTTCCGTTGTCCGATCTCCCAAGATCATACTAAACCCTTTAGATGGCCTTTGAAAGAAACCAGGTGAAATCCCAATGAGCCACCCCAAATTCAAAGGGTTAAGGTTTTAGGTCGAGGTTCAAGAGCAGATGAAAGTTGAGTCGCAAACCGACCTATGGCCTTTGAAAGAAACCAGGTGAAATCCCAGTGAACCACCCCAAATTCACAGGCCTAAGGTTTTAGGCCGAGGATCAAGAGCAGATGAAAGTTGAGTCGCAAACCGACCTGTTACCAAGGTCAACTCTGCATCGCACTCTGAACGAAGGTTGACTCTGTATCGCACTCTGAACTACTTAGCACTCCGTACTACTTGGCGTTATCATCCAGTAATGATATCAAACGAACAAAAATTTGGGTAGCACCTCCCTTACGGAAGTCTACTCCGATAATAATTACCAAGTTGGATTAGGAGAAAATACACCTCACATCAGGGTAACCGACGTTCAGGACGGGCCGAACGGCCGAACATATGGGGCCCCTTGGGGATGCGTTCGGTCGTTCGAGCAGAACACGGACCCAAAAAAAAACAAAAATTTAGAAAAAAATATATGTTATGAAGAAAAATAAATTAAACAAGATTTGTCTGAGCATTACATCTAAATTCCTTACCAAATTTTAAATAAAAATAAAATACAGAGAAAAAATAGTACAAATACTAATAATAAAAATAACAAAAAATAAAAAAAGAATTAAATTTCGTGAGTGCGCGAGCACGCTTTCAACACCGCCATCTTTGGTGATTTTTCATTTTTTTTTTGGCATAGCTAAATACCCTGAAATTTTACAGATTTGTACTTCACATAATGCAAAACCCACTAAAAAAGTTTCAAAAAATAATAAAATTGTTTAGACCCCGAACTAAAGTGAAAACAAAAAGTAAAAAGTGAAAAAAAAACGTGGGCGAGCACGTTTTGACATGCCATCTTCGACGATTTTTAATTTTTATTTGGCTGAGCCAAATGACTTGAAAATTTATAGGCATGTACCTCATGTTATAGGGAACTCACAAAAAGCAATTTAAAAAAATATATATTTTTTGGCCCCGGAATAATTTTTGGCGGGGGCCGAACGCCGTCGGGTTCGTACCCCTTACGGGACCCCGAACGCTCGTACGTACGGAGGTCGGCCCGGTGTCGAGCGCATCGGTCTGGCACCGCGCAAAACGGGGCGGGACCCTCCCGGCCACGTCGCGCAGAAGTTGGTCTATTCCTCGTCGCGATATATACTTGGAACTTTCGCAAGCCGCTCCAACCGAGTGTGCCAGCTATACCTCTCGCGAGCCCCTACGACAGGATAGGGCCTAAGCGAGACACGACTTACCTCCACCTTACGGGAGCTGTCACCTCCCTTCGGTGGGCGTATCCCCGTCGAGCTACCAGTCCACAGTACGAAAGCTGATCAGCTGCAATCGCAGAGGTGGACCAGTCGAGGGCGTTTCTCGTTCGCTATAGCATAGGGGGTACGTGCGGTTTTACGCCTCTATTGGACCCGCGCGCGAACCGACATCTTCGGGGCCTGAAGTCCCAACTGCCACCCGTCGTCGATCGACTAGGACGCACCCCACACCACGTGTACACCACTCTAAGAACATAAAAATTAAAACACGCACGCACACACACATATACAGAACAAACTGTTACAACGCAACAACACTCCTAGTCCCTTAGTAGCCATCCCATAACTCTCCGATGCGAAAATCGGATAGGCGTTGCGCGAGAGTTTTAGTGTAAAACCGCGCGGACGCAGGGCTAACTCATATCGGCTCGCAATGCAAGCCTACGCAAGCAATTGCAATGATGGCGTATTATGTAATACCCATATTGATGCGGTCCTTGTTAATCTCGAGGGTCGCATTCGACACTCAAGTGTCGGCTAACACGCGATCTCTTGAAGTTGGACAACCACCAAGTGCGGTTGAAAACCACACCCTCTTCTGCACCCTGCGGAGAGTGGGTGGTACACAGGTTCATACCTCTGGTGGCAATCGTCTCTTATTGCCCTGGAGACCAGCTCTATCATCCAGGGCCTGGAAAGAGGTCGCAGGCGCGCGCAAGAGATCACTTTTTCAAAGGGGTTTGACGTTCAAGGCTGTCACAAACTACAACATCCAACTATAAAAATTAAGAAGCGAGATAAATAAATAAATAAGCATCCCAACACTAATATATCAAATCAGATCTCAAGGAAAAAAAATAAAAGAAGAGGAAACATAAATCCATCAGGTATGCAGACCATGCGTCACATGGTTCTCATTCTCATTGCCTCCAAAGTAAGACTCGTATACCAAGCTCCAAATACTAACCTGCATAAAACATAGGCACAAACGATAGTCTCATTGCCATACACTAACGTGGTCAACTTTACTGTTCCCTGTAACTCGCACCACGCCTCACACACTCAAGCCCTAGTCATAGTCAAACTTTCCATAAATCTCATAAGTTCTTTACAATGGCCATTAAAAGAAGTCCGGTTAAAACCCTTAAAGAAACATATCAAATCTCAGGGCCAAGGCAATCAAGTTGAGGTAGAGGTGTAAGCAAAGTTGTGTCGTGAGCCGACGAGTCGACAATCAACCAACCGACCTCTTATCAGTGATAACACAAGATGATCCTCGTAGGATCAAGCTGAAACTAGTCCAAATCCTTAATCGAAAGTCCAAAGAATGCCTGTATCATAAGACAGGTCAATGCCCAAGCTAAATCATCAGTGTATGGAGAACAAATCCCCATGACACATTCTTACTCGAGACTCTTTTGACAACCAAGCCTAGGTCTATCTCTAAGACAATACCCAAAGAGGTAGACGTATGACAGAATCTCCCCCATACAGAGTGGATTGCTAGAGTTGTCACCTGTCAAAATATAATCTCTCTCTTCTAATCAAAGAAAATTTCGACAGTGCTTCCCATGGGAAAAAGTGTCTTCTTAGAATTTATATCAGCCTGAATATGAGAACAGAAATAATCTTCAACTTTTCAAAGTCAAATTTTGTCTAACTCCCTGAATTAGCAAAAAATTGGGCAGCATTCCCTTTAGAAAAGGAGACTTCCCAAATTTTTACTAAGCCATATATAAAAATTAGACAAGTTCAACTTTGAAAAGTCAAATTTTGACTAACTCCTTGGATTTGCAGAAATTTCGATAGCGCTTCCCATAGAGAAAGTGGCTTACCAAAATTTATATAAAGCCAAGTATAACAAATGATCCAAAAAAATGTGAGAATTGATCAAAGTAAAAAAAACTTAGCTAAAAAAATGCAGAAATTGAAACCAACTCCTATGGCTCTAGCACGTGGCGGGCATCTAAAGCAACTACCTGTCAAACTGGAACTCTGACCAAGTAGTAATCTCACTCAGTCACATGCAAGGCCAAACCACAAAGGTAAGTACTCTCACCAGCCCAAAGTTAACTTATCAAACAATAGTTCATAGTCTTTCAAATGAATTATCCCTTTATACCCCGCTTACATAAGGCATAAAGCTAGACCACCCAAACTTATGGAACATATTTAGCTCGGCCATTGAATATACACAAACAAAGGGCACAACAACTTTTCTCTTCTTGGGGCATATGACTAGGCCACCCTAGTCGCCTTGAACTGTTTAAGTATCCCAACTTTATATAATTATCTGCACTTGGTCTTTTGAGGTAGCATATAACTGAACCGATCATCTTTAGCTCAAGTTCAGTCTGCCCCTTCGTACCACAAACTTTATTTTTAGTTAATACTCTCTTCAATTTGTGATAAGCTATAGTCAGACCACCCAAACTTATGGAACCCTGTCTGAGGAGCCTGTTCATAAGTAGGATAGTAATAAAATATAGTCAAGTGATAACCTTCTGGTTCCAGCATGTGCGTGGCATTGGACCAAGGCCACCCAAACTTATGGAACATGTCCGGTCCTCTGCCTGATTCATTCCCTTAAATAAACAGGAAGGGGCCGGGCCACCCAAACTTATGGAACATGCTCAGACCCCCTCGTTCAGACCAAAAGAAACTGAGAAAACTCCAAAATAAACAAGGCAACCAAGCCATCCAAACTTATGGGACAATTCCTGGTTCCTAAAAAGTCAACCACAAACAACCCTCGCAAGTCAGAGCAACCAGACCACCCAAACTAATGGGAACCTGTCTGGTCCTTCAGGCAATCGAAAATAAACACAACACTGGGCCCTCCAATCTTATGGAGATTCTCCCAGCCTTTAATTAACCCAGTCAGACACAAGCAATACAACCTTCCTCCCACCTTTCCCCCAATGCCACAATCTGCTTTCAGTCAATACAACAAAAACTAAAACCGAATTTGCACAATCATTCCTTAATTAAGTCTTGTTTATGTCTTGAAGTCAAACTGAAAGTCAAAGTAGGGATGCCGACAATATATTCAGTCAAGCATAGCAAGAAGTACCCATATGGGTTATAACTGGGTTTATAAAAGGAAAGCAAAGGTTACCTCTCAGTTCCCTGCCTCCAGAACTCCTCCTGAGTTCCGGCAGAGCTCCCGCAATCGGTGGGCTGACTCCCCACAGACCCTTGCTGCGGTCGTACGGGTTGCAATCCCGCCTGCCGCCTTCCTCTTAGAACAGGATTAGACTGAGAGTTAGAAGGGCAGAAGGAGGGGTTTGAGACTCTCGAGATACAAGAGAGGGACAAACTCAACTCTCAGGGGAGGCCCTTGCAATCTTCAATCGCCTGAGGGCCCCGCAATGATGGCCAAACAGCAAAAGCTTGGTCAACCAAAATCCGACAGCCAGTTGTCGAATCTCTGGCGACTCCCCAAATCGCAGCATTAATCCCTCCCCTCTTCAAAAATCTTGGGTCAATTCGCCGCTATCCAGCCTAGAAGGGCCGCGCTCAAATAGAGCATTCTCATGTACCTCATTCGAAGTGAGGGCAAAATGGAACGAAAACTCCAGTAAAATACCGCGTGCGCAGCAACCGCGCATAGCCACAAAGTACAGTAGCAGATCACGGAACCAACCACAAGTGTCATCACGCCTCATTCAGCAATGCACAACACAAGCCAAGTAAACCGCAACGACGTAGCAGTAGCGCAGTCTGAGGTTGGCACCCGCCAGTCGGATCAGCACAACTATGAGCTGAACAGGGCAGCGACCAACCTGCTTTACAGAATCCAGCACCATCAGGCAAAAAAATACTTTGGCGGCCACCAACATCGTCATGAAGAGCCGCCCTTTTGCCAACTGGCACTCCATGCCCAGACTACTGCTACACACACAGCTACTAAGCAGCGTACAAATTGGAAATGCACTCCCTTGACGTCCGCAACAACAAATGAAACGCGTGTGGATGTCGACCTTGTAGACCACCACCAAGACCAGGTAGCACCCTCACATCATCATTCTTATATCCCCCTCTGTGTGTTTTTACTCAAGTAACCCGACCTTGTAGACCACCACCAAGACCAGGTACGCGCCCTCACATCATCATGCTTATATCCCCCTCTGTGTTCTTACTCAAGTAACCCGACTCCGCAACTTGCCTCCCACCTTCGATTGCTGAGGTGACAGCCTATTGGCCGTCAGGTAAGCCTGCAAGCATGTGGTTCGCATGTAGCTGTTTCGCTCGGCAGTATGCTGGCCAACAGGTAAGTCACCAGCTCGGAGAGGGAATCCCCGCTACTCCAGTCAGTAGGTCGAGCGAGCTCCGAATAAATATGTTACCGGGACAGGATTACATGCAAACCCCTCCGGCTCGACTCTTCCGTTCGAACACGTCGGCCCAGGCAAGTCTCTGGCTTCGCAACTGGCTACACGCTATTTCCATCGATAGGATGGACAAACCCAAATGAGTCTACTGCTGAAGCACAGAGGTATACATTGTTTGTTCGTTCGAGTCCATCTCAGTGCGTAGATTGGCTCCGCGGCTCGGCGCTCGGCATCGCGTAGTGCCAATTTTGAAGGTAAGTGTCTCCTACCGCGTTTCGCTCTCCCTTGTAATCTCGGTCGCGCTCCGTACTGGGGGAACACTCCTACCACAATGTGGGCTCCCGACTGCGCGCGCGCTGTGTAGAGGGACCGAATGAACCTTCCGCCAACGTACGGGTAGGTTCATTCACCTCCTATCTCCTAACCTTCCTACCTCTATTCCCAATCTAACCAACGTATCCCTGTCGCATTAGTTAAAGACCCCCGTTTCATTCCTCTACTCGCTTGATCTCGCAAAAAACAAGCAAGCTTTTCGATTTCCAATTCCTGCCATCTCCGTCCCTTGGACATCCATGCGCAGTCCCATACCACTGTAGCACTCCATCCGCTAATCAGAAGGTCAATCCGTCGTTGCCATCGAATTCGCAGTATGCGAGAGCCCCTGCCTAAGACTCTCCCCTGCTCGATTCTGTTAGGAAACGAGCAAAATACACACTCCTTTCCGTCGCTTTATCCCCTCTTCAACGTTCCTCACTCACCACCTTCCTCACTAGCTCTCCGTATACTAACCTTCTGCTAAAACTAACTCTATTTGCGAATTCGGTCGGCGCCAAGCTCTCAGGATTCCTTCTTTCCCTACTCGATCCCATGGAGAATCGTAGGCGCTATACTTTTTGCGTTGCGCGTCTTCTGCCTCCTGCGCCATCTCTGATTTCTTTACCCCGCGTATACCTGCCGCGTCTTCCTATCTTGATTCACCCCGTCTTCCTCGTCTCCTCCCGTCCTCCAGTCCACGTTGATGTCGTCGGTACTTTGCTTAGCGCAACCTCACGTTCGCACAACAATCCGCCCGACAGCTCGTCCTGCTTCGGAGGTAAGACTTTGAATGAAAAAATTTTCGGGGAGGGGAAATCAGTTCGATCGACGATCCGATTATTGTCTCACGCCTATACCCAAACTCAACAGACGATACGTACGTCAATATCGCTGTGACCCCCGCCCCAGTATCCTCGAGTCTACCTCTCCCTGGCACACTGCGTGCGAACCCGGCCCCTTTCCAGACGAGGTTCAGATAGGCAACACCCCTCCGTTTCATATTGCTTCAATGCCTTTTAGCGGATGTCCTGACGGACAATGTCGTAGCCGCGGCCCAAACCCAAAGAAAGGTCACCATAGGAACTGGCCGGTTGACCTTTGTCTCATTTTCAGACTCTGCCCATGTCTCAACGTTTCGTTGGTGCGCCAACCGGGCCAGCCTATCTTATTTACTACACACCACACTCTTTTTCGTCCCAGCGGGCATACACTCACTCAAATTTTTCACAGCCACCCTCGGGAGGTGAATGGCGCACCTGCAGAGGGGCCCCGCCATCCCTATCTTCCGGCTCGTGGGCTAAGCACCCTCTGGCTCACACTCACGTTGAACTCCTCGGTCCATGTTTCAAGACGAAACTTCGCCAATCATTCTGAACACGAAGGAAGTTCAAACGGGCCCTGCAAGATGAGGCGCTTACTCAAGGTCCTCAACTACCGTGACGACCACCCGTGTCCGGCGACGTACCAACTGAGCCAGGCCTGTTGGTCCCGACATCGGCCTTGGAATCAATCACCGAGCTAAGGACTTAAAAATCAGTAAAAGTAAATAAATAAATCAATAATAAAATTGAGAATGAACGTCATGCATCCCACTAGTCCGCGACGCCGCGCACACCCAGGCTGCGCAAGGCCGCGCCTCGCCGTCAATATCCCACGCGTGTCGCTCGCCCAGGCTAGGACCGAAGCTTCCTCCCGCACGCGCGCCGTCAGACGGTCGGGGCTGCACTGACGTAACTTGCCTAAAACACGCCAAAATACCCTTGTAAGGGTATTAAGTACGACATCGGGGACCTCCGTACCTATGGGCTGGTGACCCTGCCTGACGTTACATAAAAAGGGACAGACTCTTCGGTCCTAGTAGGAATTTAGGCAGCACTTCCTAGTAGGACATTCTGTCGCACGTCCCTTAGCCAGGAAGGCTTCTAGAATTTCTATTGAGCACAAAGAGTGGACCAAGTATAATCCTAAAGACCTCCGAATATTTTTATTGAGGTTTCAATTGAAATTTCAGCAGCATCTTCCCTAGGGAAAGGAAATCCCAAAATTCCTATTTGCAGCATGCCTCTAGCTGCCCTGGCCTAGAGCCAGGGCCATCTGGCTATTTTGCCTGTTCGGCCTGTGGGACCAATCCGTGGACGGACCCCACCGGTCGTGTACTCATTTAGTCCAGCCCAGTCCTGCCCGGTACCACTGTAAGTACCAAGCCAGTCTTGTCCAGTGCAGTCCAGTCTAGTCAGTCCGTTGGGGGTATACCCCAACTGCAGTCTGTTTTCTGGCTCATTCTTCACTTGAACAGTTTGGAGTACTTGCGTGTTCAAATTTTTCGTTTTTTTCGACTTTTCTCCTTCTCTTCGACTTATATTTCCTCTTTTTCTCCAACAATTCGAATTATCTTATTCCTTACTTCTTTTCTCATTTTTTGATTTATTTTTATTTTATTTTTTATTTATTTTGAAAATTCAAACTTCTCTGCGGCACCTTTATATCTTGTTAGGACTTCATTTTTTTTCCTGCTATCGACACACATTTTTACCCCTTCGGGATAACGAAGTGCTTCCGAAATTTTCTTCTCCCTACTCTCTTCTTCCAGCACATTTCGACCCCTTGGGGGTAGTGGAGTGCTGGCAGTTTTTTTTGCATTTTACTTGGTCATTCTTCTTGACGGCACACTTTGTCCCCATGGGGGTAATGAAATGGTGCTGAAATTTTTGAAAAATCCACAACTTAGTTTTCTTTCACTATCCTCCTCCTCCCCATTTCTTTATTTCTTTATTTATTTTTTTGAAAATTTTAATTTATGGCAGTTTGAAACTTGTATGCTTATCTTGGTCTTTCCTTCTTCTTGGCACACTTTTCACCTCATGGGGGGTAGGGAAATGCTGCCGAAAATTCCAAAAAAATAAATATTATTTTTCTCCTCAACTTTTGTTTATTTTTTATTTATTTATTATTATTATTATTATTATTATTGTTATTATTATTATCTTAAAATTTTACTATTTATTGATTTTCTTTTCTCCCTCCCCTCCGTAGTTGTTATTTTATTTTCTTGATCACTACTCTACCCTAACCCTCTAAACTTCGGTTAGGGTTTTTCTTGAGGTTTAGGGTTTTTCTGACCCCCTCCTTTCGCAGCTCCTCCCGTCGGGCACCCTGGACCCCAACGGATTCTCTCCCCTCTACTGGGTCCGTGCTACCATCTCACGCGTAGGCCGTCGACTCTGGGGCGAGCCGACTCACGACTACCCACTCCACTCACGTGGTCCCCTCCCTCTCACTGGTGGGCCTCTTTCTCCACATAGCAGCCCACCTCCTTTCCCATCTCTCTCTCCACCTCCCGCTATGTCTACCCCCCCTTACCACACCGTATATGGATGGGAGTATACCCGATGATATTGATGTGGTGCCATCCACCTCTCAGGCGGTCGTTGCTGTGGCCGCATAGGTTTCGGCCCCTAGGGACCTTGAGACCGTCCTTGCGGCCCTCCTGGCACCGATGCAAGCGTGACTTGACACGCTTGCACCCATGCAGGAGCAAGTCAATGCACTCACCCTTTCCACCGCATCAAGGGTTCTCCTCATCGCTTTCCCCATCGCTCCCACACCCCATCCCCTATCGATTCCCAGTTTGGTTCTCCACGACTTC